>MU225219.1:3064847-3095365 GCA_018584345.1 Thuja plicata | reverse complement strand
TATATATATATATATATATATGAGTTTGCGGTATTGAGGATATTTCAAGCTTGTCTTTCAGTGGATGCTGATTAATGTATTGTCTATTCTAGGGTCTCTTCCAAGGGGAGGGTTAAATAATTTGAATAGGTAGTTGCCTATTTGAACACACAGGTGGATTCACAAGTACAACTTGACTGATGGGGTATGTCGGATGTAAGGCATTTGGGCATATTAGACTTTGCTGGTTTCTTTGTTCATAATTTTTCTTTAGTAATGTTAAGTTGGACTCTGCTGCCCATTAGATAAGGCCCTTGTCTATGTGGGATCCAAGGTATTTTTATGGATCCATTAATTGAAACACATCAATGAATACATTTTTTCTTCATGATAATAGGAAGGAGTTAGAGTAGCTCTAGTTTTCAAACATACTCTATGCAAGTGGGACAACACATAAGATTTAGTAAACACTGAGGTATCTGTTACCTATAGGTTTGAAAACTATTCCACAGTTATATATCTGCAAGCTTTTTGTATATCAAAAGCATTTATGTGTGTGCAGATTAGATTCCCAACTAAGTGATGTGGAGCTCAAAGTATAGAAGGTTGCAACACTAAGAATTCAATGCACTTGCTAGATTCTTGTGGACTATTATTTTATTTTATATGTAATGTTCATAATTATCCTAACACTTTTCTCTTATGCTTATTAAGGATGTCAGACAGTGGTGTTGGTCATGGTAGAGGACATGGTAGAGGTTGTGGTCAAGGTTGAGGCCACAATTATAGAGAAGAGAGTTAGTGTAGTTCCTCACCTAGCTCCCACCACGAGATTTCATAGCGAGAGCATAATTAGGATCATCACAATGAGGATAGGGGTGAAGAACAAGTTGGTAGTTGTATGCACCCTAAAATGGACGCCTAGACTATGGGCCCCATTTATCATTTTATCAATTTATCAAATTCCTGAATCAATGCTTTACAACATTTTTTATTCAAATCAATTTTCTTGATCAAATTGTAATTAATTCAATTATTTCAATATTTCCTAAGGTTTGATCATTTTTATTTAATTAAAAGATTTAATCTCTCGTTTAATACATAAAATTCATCTTATTTTATTAAATTAAATTCCTCCTATTTAATTAAATAAAATTCTTCTAATTTATTTAATTAAAAGAAAACCCCTCTTTTAATTAATAAATAAAAATCTCCACTTAAAGCGCTTTATTTGATGAAAAAGGAAATAAATTAAATAAAAATCCTTTTTTCTTCACATCTTCCTAAGTGGTGGGCTTTTTGCCTCTTAATCATAGCCTTTGATTTTTGCCTCTTAATCTCTACCGTACATTGCTCTTTAAAAGGAAATCTCTCCTCATTTTCATATAGAATATTTAGGTATTGTTATGCTACAGGTTTTGAGAGCAATTTTAGAGGAGGATTTGAGCACTCAAGCTTGGATATTGCAACTTATCTATTCTTGTATTCTTCTTCTTGCATCCATGACTATTCATGTAGATTAGATTCATGGTTCCTTTCATAGATTAATCTTGCATTTGTATTTGTTTTCATAGAATAATCATGCATTGTTTTTTATTACGGTAAAAACAGGTTTTGAAGGGACCCCGAAACCCTTTAACAAAGCTGAGAAACAAAAGGCATTAGAGCCCAGAGAATAATAGGCCGCCCCAAGGAAGGAAGCAGGCTACAAAGGGACAGATCCCATATTTAGCAATAAGCATAAGCAAGACAAAAAACAAAATAAACGCTGGAAGGAAAACAGAGAGAAAAACCACCAGCACCGAGATCAGAACAGAGTTTTCAAGAAACTCTCAGAATCCTCCAGCTGAGTCTTTATAGTCATCACATTCTCTCTCAGCTTCTGGAATTCTGGATCCTCAACCTTCTGCTTCTTGGATCTTGTACGGGTACCTGGTCCCATCTTCTAGGAAATATCAGAATGTTCAGTGATGTCTTTGTTACCTTCCAGCCAGTTGCTCAGAGACATTAGATTCTCCAAAGTAGCCCTCATACCAGTATATACCAGCGTAAGCAAATGTTTTAGCATTTCCTCATTCCCACTAATTTTCTTCTAGATAGGTATCATGGCTAACTCAATAGTCATCAATTTCAGAGCCATTATCATAAACAGGAACATTGACATTATGAGGAAAATCATTTCTGAGAGTAGTCATAGTTTCATCGATCAAAGAACTTTTGTTTTCCAGCTTGATGCATCTATTCTTAAGTTCAACCAGGTCACTCTGCACCCATTTATCCAAATTGTAGCTATAGATAGATTTATTTTTTTCAATCTCCAGGGGAGACATAATAATGGTCCTTCTGACCTCAGAATCCATCCTTTGAATATCTCTTTGAAGAGACTGAGCTTTTCTACCCTGAAGGTTTCTGTCACTTTCTTCTTTCATATTCTCCTTCTCATAACTAGGAGAATCATGGGACTCCAAGTTTTCCTCTTCCAATACCTTAAAACTATTGTCCCCCAAATTTTCAGCATTATTGTCCATTGTATTAATTTCAGCTTCTTTATTCTTCTCAACCTCTATCTCTTTATTCTCATTTCCTTCTGTATTAACATTCCTCAAAATAGAATTAAGTTTTTCCCCTATTTTAAGAATGTCACAACTATCCTCAGGGTTTTCTTTGGCATTTGTAATTTCAGGATCCTCTGAATCCTTCACCACAAGGGTCTGGGTAGTGGGGGAAATCTCAGCAATAGGATCCATCTGGTGATTCTGGGCATCTTCAAATTTTGTTTCCTAAGGGATATGCTTCTCACCATCAGAATCCTGGAGGAAAGGACTCGCAGGGGTGTCCAAAACATTCTTTTCCAATCCAGAGGCACCACTAAGATGCTTATCATTCTTCATCTCAACCAGAGACTTAGAAGGAGATGGCTCAGAGGGCAGAGAGGCTTTCTTAGATTTTCAAGACATAGTTAGAGACCCCACAGACTTCCTCTTTCTAATCTGGGAAGGTATAGGGTTGAGAATATGATCTTAGGCATAATCAGCTATAAGGAGGATAAGTCCGACATGGAGAATAGGGGCATTCTTCATTCTGTAGTCAGAAATGCTCTGGTTAAGCGACTAGAGGAGAAAGAAGGGGAAGGAAATATGAATCTCATGTCTAAAATGATTAACTAGGGAAAAGTGATAATTATAGACCCTAGAGAATCTACCCTCCAAAGTAAAATATTCCATTATAACTTTAATAACAGAACCCCAGACTTTATCAATATTCTTAATTTCGACATAGTCTTTCTTACCTTTCACCAAAAGAGCTCTCTCCTCATCAGTGATAGGAAATTTATTGTAATCTCTGGTTCTTACTTTCACCTCTTTAGAGTAAGTTAGGCCATCCAGTGGGAGACCAGTGATGTCAGACAATACCTCAAGGCTGAGTCTAAATTATTTGCCAGCAATATTAACCATGCCCTTATCCCATCCCTCTGCGAAGGCTTTAGAAACATCAGAATCAAAACCATGAAGTCTCTTAAGAAAATGGTGAACCTGACCTTTCTTCAAAATTCTCCACACTTCCTTTTCATTCTTCCACTTTCATTCCGTAGGCTCTTCCCTTCTGAGATCACCACCCATGACAACAATCTTCACCTGCTCTTTTTTCTCAGGCTGGGAAACGTTATTATTTTGATTAATCTCAATCTGGTTAATGCTTTTAATCTTAGTCACATTCCTCTTCACATTCTTGAACTGGCCATAGATAGAAATAATAATAGCTATGTGCATTAAAATTTTTGCTTTCATGATTAGGGTTAAAAACCAAATCTTGGATATGTACTTCATCTTGTTTTGGTCGTCATTCCAACTCCTCCCAATCTGAGATGAATTAATTAGTATCATTAACAACCCTTTTAATGAAACCTTCTTTATGCTTGATTTTATCATAATTGATAATTGATTTGACCACTTCATTACTCATAGGTGTGCCTTTCCATTTTTGAATTCTGTCACTTTTGGCTCCAATATTGGCAAGACAATCAGCTACCTGATTAGTCTCCCGATAATTGTGAGATATATGGAACACTTCAAAGGATTTAACTATAGATTTAATTTTGAGGATTATATGCTCTATAGTCCAAGAGGGTGGATTGATATCTTCAATATTGTTAATTATATTTAAAGAGTCACCTTCAAGCCATACTCTTTTGAATCCCATTTCTTCCACCAGCAGGATAGTGTTAAGGGCCGCCAAAGCCTCTGCTCTCTAATTAGATTGAAAACCCAAGGGGATTGATATAGCACAAAGAAAGTTACTAGAGCTATCTTTGATGATGCCCTCTCCCCCAGAGACACCTAGGTTACCTTTAGAGGCACCATCAAAATTGGCTTTAACCCAGCCAGTTGGAGGAGCAGTCCAGACAGATAATTCTCTTTGGGAGCAATCTTGATTTTTGAGGAGAGGGAAGTTCCAAGTTCACCAGTTGACCTCTAAGATGAGAGAGATATACTTTCTATTGCTATTGTTTATAGCAGAGATAAAATTTTCCTTTAAAGATCTAGACATTATGTTGAAGATAATTTCAGGTTTAGAGCTTTTCTCTCTGAAGATTCTGTTATTTCTTTCCTTCCAGATACTCCAGCAAAGATGAGGCAGGATAAGATTCCCAAATTGTCTAGCCATTTCATTATCAAAAGGGCATCTCCATTGAGTAACAAATTCTTGCCAGGAGTTAGGAAAGAACCAAGCCAGATTCTAATTTTGAAAAACCAAAGACCAAACTTTCTTGGTAAAACTACAATGGATCATAAGGTGATCATAGGATTCAGCTTGATCAAAGCAAAGACTGCATCTATTAACATGAGAGAAACCTCTTTTAACCAAATTATCAATAGTAAGGGGCTTATTTTGGATAAGAATCCAAAAGAAAAATTTAATCTTTGGAGTAAGGAGTTTATACCAGATAGAAGCACATTAGGGCTTAATTTCCTTGGAGAACACGAGGGAGCAGGCAGAGGCCACCGTGAATTCACCATGAGTAGAAAGGTTCCACAAAATCTTATCTAGAAGATTACCTTAACTGATCCAAGACTGCAAGTCTATCATAAGGGGTAATAAACTTCTATCAATGCTAGAGAGATCCTTCCAGGAATCGTTATTCCTATAGTTAGAGACTTTATATCCAAAAGTATTTTTAGCTTGGGTAATAAAGTCCTTCCACTCTTGTCTTTCTGACAGGGGATATTCATAAATCTAGGGATCATCCTAGAATTCAATAGTGGACCCATCTCCCAATTTCCATCTTATTCCTTTTCTCAAGAGATCAATGGAAGAGCATAAACTATTCCAGTTGTAAGAACCTTTGACTCTATCTTCATTGTTTAGGAGGTCCTTCAAACTGTTAGAGTTGGTGAGGTATTTGTTTTTAATTATACTAATCCATTGTTTAGAATCACCAAATATTCTCCAAACCTGCTTAGCCAGAAGAGCCTTATTAATAATCTTAATAGGTCTAATCCCCAGTCCCCCTTTATTTTTAGGCTTGCAAACTTTTTCCCAGGCGATCAGGCTGAGCCTTTTTTTATCTTCAACTCCAGTCCATAAGAAGAATTTTTGGATAGTTTCAAGCACCATTGCATACTTATGGGGGATCTTAAAAAGGCTTAAAGCATACACAGGAAAATTTTTTAATCTGGATTTCAAAATTTGGATTTTACCTCCACTGCTAAGGAGAGCACCTTTCCAACCAGCCAACTTCCTGTTGACTCTATCAACAATTTGATTCCAGAAGATATCTGGAGGTTTTGAGCAGAGAGGGAGCCCCAAGTAAGAAGAGGGAAGAGAACCAATGCTACAACCAAGAATTTTAGCCATCTTATATTGTCTCTCAAGAGGAGTATTGATAAAAAATATGGAGCTCTTATCCCAATTGATGAACTGGCCAGTTGCCGAGGTATAAATAGATAAATCTTTTTTAAGGTTCCTAGCTTCTTTCACTGTAGCTTCACCCATAATAAGAGTATCATCAACAAACTGTTCATGGGAGCAGGATGTTCTGGCCGAGGAGGGGTAGAGACCAGATATTAGGCCAGAATTAATAAGTTTAGATATATATCTTCCCAACCCTTCAGCCAATATAGCAAACAGAATAGGAGAGATAGGGTCCCCCTGCCTTCGGCCCCTAGAAGGTTTGAAAAAATGGGAAGAGCCACCATTCACAATCACAGAGGAAGACACAATAGAGACCAGCTGATTAACCATTTTGATAACTCCTGCATCAAAACCAAAGCTGCTTAAACCTTTTTGGAGAAACAGCTAGTCAACCCTATCATAGGCTTTAGATAAATCCAATTTCATGAGAAAGCCCTGTTTCTTGGAAGTTTCAAGGGAATGAATATTCTCATGAACAACCACAATGGAATCTAGGATTTGATGTCTGGGAACAAATCCATTCTGCTGAGGGGATATAATTGAAGGCAAAAGAGCAAGCAATCTAGATGTCATAACTTTAGCTATAATCTTGTATATTCCATTACAAAGACTGATTGGTCTGAAGGATTCCACCGTACTAGCACCATGGAATTTGGGTACAAGAAATAAAAAGGTGGCATTAAGTTCTATAAGAAGAGATTTAGTTCCAAAAATTTCTTTAACAGCATTGCGAACATCCTGACCAATGATCTCCCAAAACTGCTGGAAAAAGAAAAGGGGAAAACCATCAGGGCCTGGAGATTTGTCGCCATCAAATGAAAAGACTGCATCTCTAATTTCCTTGTCATCCAGGATAGCCTCTAGTCTGGAATTGGTATTACTGTCTATCAGAGATGGAATAGCAGAGATAATTTTGTTTTGGTTCTGGTGATCAAGCATATCATCTCTAGTTAGAAGACAAGAGAAGGAATGAAGCATTTCCTTTCTTATCTCTTCTTCCTTAACCGGAAATTGATTGTTGACTTTTAAGGAGGAAATTTTGTTGATAGCTTTGTGTTTCGAAGCAGTCATGTGAAAAAATCTAGTATTTTTATCCCCATCTTTAAGCCAGAGAGCTCTTGATCTTTGCCTCCAGAAGGACTCCTCTTTAGAAATGATGTTATGATATTCAGCCACCAAGACATTCTCCATACATCTATGCTCCTTTGAGAGACCCTCTTTTTGAATAATATCTTGAATAGTCTTGATCTCTTCCTTTTTAATACTTTTAGCCTTGAATATGTCCCCAAAGACTTCCTTATTCCAAATTTTAATAATTTTCTTAACATTACTCAACTTTTTGGCTATCTTATACATAGCAGTGCCTTCCTGATTATAGTTCCACCATTTAGATATGTTGTCTTTTAGGTTAGGGTGGGCTAACCACATCTTCTCAAAGCAAAATGGGATATTCTTTTTGCCATTCAAGATATTAGCATTGAAGATTATAGGGAAATGGTCAGAACCAATCCTAATAGAGGAAGATAAAGAGCATGAAAAATTAGACAGCCAATCAATAGAGAGGAGGGTTCTATCAAGTTTCACTTGTATGAGATCAGCACCAGTTCTTCTATTCGACCATGTATAGGAAATACCTTCCAGCTCCATATCAAAGAAGGATTGATCATTAATATACTCCATAAGATCCATTCTGCTATCAACTTGAGAAAGAGCACCACCCATTTTATCGTCTACCAGTAGGGGAGTATTAAAGTCCCCCATCACCATCCAGCTGATTGCCTGGAAATCATTCCTAATTTCTTTAAGTCTTTTCTAGAATCTAAGCCTTCCACTTTTTGTATTAGGAGCATAAATATTCATGAGGTTCCAAGAACATTCCAATTTTATATGTTTGACACAAATAAGGATAATTTTCTTCTCAACGTGAATCTTCTGACAGTTTACAATAGCATTGTTCCAGAAAATCACAACACCACCAGAGGCACCATTAGAGTCACTGCCAATACTGCTACCATTCTTAAAAGGGTTAATTTTCTCAACTTTCTCTCTAGACATTTTAGTTTCCTGGATAAGAATAATATCAAGGTTTGAGTCTCTTACCAAATTTCTAAGAACATCCTGTTTATGAGGACTATTTAGACCTCTAATATTCCAAGATATAATCTTCATTTAATGAGTTGGGGAGAAAATCTCAGGGATAGTAGTTTGTTTACCATCCGCAATACTTTGTTTCGCTTCTAGCTCTCTCATAGCTTTTTGAGAAGGTCTACCTCTTCCTCCCTGGGGTGATCCTACATCTGCTTTTTTTCTTCTAGTCTGTACTCCCCCTAGAGGAGTTATTTCTTCCTTCTTCCCTAATTCTTGAGCTTTAAGATTCAGTCCTCCTTTCTTAGAGGGTTTTTTTTCCTTCTTATTATTTTTCACCTCAGACCATTGGGATTCCTGCTTTTCCTGAAATGGGAGACAAATCATCAAAACTTTATTTTTGATTGTCCTCCTCACTGACTTCAGACCAACTCTTGCTACTATTTCCATTAACAACAGATATAACCTTCTCTTTCACAAAAGGTGAAGATCCCAATTTATTCACAATTTTTAATCCCTGACCATTTATTTCATGGATGCAACCATTCTCATTTTGTTGTACTATTGTTGAGACTTGTGGCTCCTTTTCAACACCAACTTCCATAGAAACATTTTTGGGCTAGAGATCATTCTCCCTATTCCTAGCTAGAGGGCTTTGAAGATCAAGTAGGGAATCTTCCACTTTTTTGTCTTGTTCTATTTTAATTAGGTCTTCCTGCTCCAGGATCTGAGGTAAATATTTATCAACTAATAACTGAAGAATGTCTTCCTCTGTTTGATTTGTTAGATCAGTGTTTAGATCTTCTGTTTCTTTTTTCTCTTCTAAAACATTCGAAGGGAATGGAAGAGAGGGAGATTTTTTCTCTTTCCAAACAACCCTTGAATCTTTCTTTTTAGCTTTAATTGAAGGTTTAAGAGGACATTGTTTTGCCCAATGACCAGATTTTTTACAGGTAAAGCAGGCAAATGGGATTGTTTCAAACTCCACAACTTGATTATAGATTCCCAACTTTGATTTAATAGAAATCACTTCTGGGAGATCTGTCTTATGATTAATGTTGACACAGATTCTAGCATAGACTAATCTAGTCTTAGCATCTATCATTGGATCTATGGTTAAGAGCTCCCCACATGAGTGAGCCAAACCCGAAAAGACATCTTCATGCCAGTATTCCAGAGGAAGACCCTGGAATCGAACCCACACTGGGGATGATTCAAACATATCCATATTAAGATCCATGTTTTTCCCCCACTTTTGAAGAGACAAAGATGATTTACCAAACATCCAAGGACCCCCACACAGGACTACAGAAAGGTCTTCAGAGCTACAAAACAAAAAAGTGAAAAAACCTTTTGGTAGGGCAGCTATGTCGACTTGACCTTTTAACCTCCATTTCCTTTCTGCATAAGCCCTTACTATATCGATGTTAGGTCTTGGGCACATAAAATGTTCTATTAACGTATTTTTCATTGAAGCTACTATATGATCAGCCAGTGAATCAGGGAGGGAAATACTAAATATTCCTTTCCCAAGATCTGACATATTGTCAACAAGGGGAAAAGAAGATTTCCCAGTAGGTTTCACACCAAAAAGAGAGGACCAACTTCCATTAGCAGTATTTTTAACTAAAGGTTGACCATCTTTTTCTTTAGAAGACTTACCATCACCTTTCGTTATCTTTGGTGCATTTTCACTGATTTGGAATCTCGATAGAGGAGTGTCCTCCCTTGTCTCTTTTGTGGAGCCCTCCACTACTGCATCTTTTACCTTTTCCTGAATCACTGGTACAAAAAATATCTGAACATTTCCAGAGGTCTCTTTCCCACTCATTTAATTGTTCAAAAAGTCTCATTTACCTCCTTCTCGAGAACGATTTCTATCTGGGTCTTTGTCCCCTTCTGCATCCTTCTCTCCTCCCTTGATAATCCTGCTGCCTTCACCTAGGTTCATCTGCAATCCTCCTCCAGCAGGTTTCACACCCAAAGGGGAATTCAAATTCTCTCTAGCCACATGCTCTCCTCCTCTCCTCTCCATTCTCTCACTTGAGTTAAAACATTCGGGACAAGTTGCTCAAAAGTTGTCATGCAACAACATTTAAATGTTGCTACGCGTAAATAGAAACTTTCTAAGCGGCTAACAAATCCTACTAAGCGGCTTTTTGATAATAATCATGCATTTTTATCATTTAGATTAATTTCCTTTTATGCATTGTTATCATATAGAATAGATTTCATTTTCATGCATTAAATCTCTCATTTTATGGTGTACTTGCATAGGCACAACTAGGTCAATCTGAGGGCCTCCATTACAAACCCTTGCACTCCATGACTAGAGAGCTATGAGCCGATATTTAAGGCCTCATTCTTGAGCAACCTTGGATACAATGACCCCTAGAAGTGTGACACATTTTCATCACACATTTTTGGCACCCACCGTGGGGCATAAGATTTGTTTTCTGTCATTTTAGTTATTTTTCATCTTTTATTTTCAGATTTCTGTATTTTCTATACTTTCTGTACTTTCTGCAGGGAAGTTTTGCATGACATTTTGTAGGTTTGTAGGTGAGATTTTGCTAGATTTTGTGTTTTCTCGCGTGGCTCTGTGTGATTCTTTGCATGACATTCGGCACCAGGCTGTGGGTCTGATCTGTTATTGTTTTTTTTCTGCATAAGCAATTCTTCACGTGGCTGTGCACATCTTCGCACGACACTATGTGAATCTTTGCGCGGCATTGTGCAAATCCTCGTGCAAGATTCCAGACCAGAGATCTATTTTTCATTGATAGATTTATATATCTCTATTTTTTCCTGCTAACCACTAATGTTTACTATTTCTGGTGGTTTGTGATTTGTTGTTGCTAATTTGGACTTGCTTGGATAAACAACAAAATGATTCGTGTTTCATTTGATTTGAGGTATTTTGTTGCTCTCTACAACATTTGGATTTTGGAAATAAAATGAACATCTCATGTGTTTATCTTGAGTGTTTTCTTACTTTCATAGATCACATTTCCAATTGGTGATCTAAAAATGGACCTAGATTTACTTTCTTGCATATATGTTTCACATAGTAATTAGGCCCTATGAACACTATTTGTGGTGAGCTTTAGAGAGTGGGCTTCATTCTCTTGTCTTACATGTGAAGATCTTCTTGACGATAGATCCCCTTGTAGGTAGGAAAGGATTTTTTGTTATCTCATTTGTCAACTTGGTTTGGGCTTCAACTTTTGGCGATAATTTCTCTCTTTGGGGAGATTGGTGTCATTTGTTATTGTGTGAGCCTTGGATGAGGTGATTTCAAATTAGTGGGTCAATTAATCTTGTTTTCTATGTTTCGATGAGGTGAAGATGCTAGAGGATTATGCTCTTTTCCCTTTTGGGAGAATCAAAAAATTGGAACCCTTGAATCCAAACCAAGTCCACATGTGGTTCATATTGTGAGTCTTCCTTGTTAGAGAGGGTTAACCATAGTGGACACTCCCTTTATTGGGTAAACCACGTGGATGAAACCTCAAGAGGTAATAGCCATTTTTTCCATGGTAGCAACAACTGCTATATAAATTTCCTTGTGGAAGAAATTTCCATGAGTGTAGTTTCTTTTGGGTTGTCAGATCTCCTCAACAGTTCTTGATTGATTAAATTCTCAGACTGTGTCAAAACCTTAGTGTGTCAGAATTTGATTTCACCCACTTGATATTGCAAAATTTGTAGAGTCAAGAAATTACTAAGAACCATAGTGCAACCAAATTTTTATTCTCTAGTAAGATGTGCATTGTTGGAAAACATTTTGAGAACATACACAAGTAGCATTCTTTTGGAGTAGAAATACTATGACACTATCGATGTTCATGTGCAAGGTTGTTTTGTCCCTTGCTCATTGTTTGGAGACATTGATTTCTTGAACTCCCTAATATTTGTATTGCATGCCTGATTCATGATAAAATCTATTAATGCATCTAGTTGGTCAATTAAAACAATCAAAAACTAAGTTTTGTGTCTTTCCCTCGTGTGAGAAACCTATTTCTTCACACCGTTCATTGTGTTTCCCTGTGTGGCTATCTGAGAATCCTCGTGTGATATCTTGCCAATTTTTTTTTATCTTTTCACATTAGTCTAGTTTTTATTTGTGCTCCCATACATTTTTTGCATGGTCCTGTGCCAATCCTTGCATGAGAAAGTGTTTCGTCCTACGAAACTGCCTTCCAATGAGCTGTTTGCTGTCATTTTTTAGCTTGTTTAACTTGCTATCCTATCATTTTCAGTTTTTTGGGTTGATCCAGATTGTATTGGATTACTTAGTTCGTTGTCAGAAGATTTCTTTTTCTTAGGATTCTAATTAGCAATCTTTGATTTCACAAGTGACTTTGCTTGGCACTTGGTGAGCTAGAAACCATCCTTGTTGAAAAGATAAACCTTTACATAATTTGATAACACACTTGGAGAGTTTTGGTAGTCTCTTGTCCATCCACTTTAATACAATTTCAATTTCAATTAATATAATTTGGGTAAGACCATCCTCCTGATCCATATGTGCTAGGGTATTACCCCAAATTTATTGGGCACCTCTATGGCAGTGTTGGCTTATGCCTCTTTTACAAATTTTCTATCATATCACTTCTTTTTGGACAAGTTAGTGCCTTTTCTATCCTAGTTTGGTACCAATATTTCTTAGATAATCTGATCAGCAAGTACCTTTTCTTTCATGTCAGTTACAACAAGATATCAAGTAAATCAAGGAAAATGACCTCAAGTGGTTTTTAAGCAATTACCCTTATATCAAACTCACCAAAGACATAAGGGAAAAGAACCCATATTTGATCAATCACCTAGGAATATTTTAGAAGTGTGGTTTGATTCCAAGAGTCATCTTAGTGATTTGGGTATCCCCATAGTATCTTCTCGCTCTTCTATGGATATGAGTTACACCATGACTTGGAGAGAGAAGGAATCCAGGGATAAACATTATGATGATATATTTGCAAAAGTAGAGATGCTATTTAATTTAGTGGTTCCTCTCATAACATAGACCAACCTCACCCCTTATTTCAACAAGATATCTAGATGCACACCAAAGGGATAAGAGAGAGAGGTAAGAGACATGCTTATGATGATGAGTTATCACAACATGGGAACCAAGGAGATGAACTTTATGATACTCATGTCAATACAACTTATACCAAAAACTTATTTCTAAATTCAAGACCAAGCTCACCTCTTAACACATCTACCAATTACATGAGTGACAGACTCAAGAGGATTGAGAGTGAAAAGAAAGCATTCCAAGATGAACAAGTTCATAAGGAAGGACAAATTAGATGCCTTGAGTTGGAGAAACAAACTTTGATAGAAATGTAGAGGAAAGCCTTTCAAGAGGAGAAAAATAGTCTCTTGGATCAACAACTCAATGATCCATTCAATAATATGTATGTTAGTGGTGGAAATAGTTCTCCTCCATCCACTCCTCCTAGGACTCCATGAAGTAGGATACATTCAAGATTGCCATCAAGATCTCCTAGCCCTAGGGGAAGAAGAGTTTCAAGACATGATCATTATAGGAGACCAACACCTCCTAGGAACTCAAGGCCACCTTCCCAGTGTGCTCATTATGGTTCACAATATGGAGGTAGTAGCTCGAGATTTGACCGCACCTCCCAAGATTTCATGAAAATGCAACAAGAACCACTTTTTCAACAATATGTGGAGAAATATGTGGAGAAAAACAAGGATAAGTTCCTAGAGAGCCTAATAAACAAGGGTGCTAGGGTCCCTTACAACTTTGATGTGGATATAAAGATTAAGAAGCAAGGTCCATCCCAAGAGGATAAGCTCAATGAAATGCAAAGAACAATGGACAAGATGTTTGCACCTAAGAATTTTTTCTCATTGTACTCAATTTTTCCTAATCCTTTTAATTAGAGTGTTGAAATGAAAGAATTTCCTACAAAGTCTGAAATTCCTCAATATGAAAAATATGACGGGAGTGGAGATCCACATGATCATGTGCACCAGTTTTATACCACAAGTTTTGAGTTCCATCAAGATGACTCTTATCTCAATGAATTCTTATGGGAAAAGCAATGGAATGGGTTACTAAGATAACTCCCCCTATTAAGACTTTCAAAGAACTTGTTCATAGATTTGTTCAACACTTTGCATACAATGTTTCAAGATCTATCAATTTGTTGGACTTATGTAGCTTAAAGTAGAATCAAGGAGAATCCTTTGTTACTTTCTTGAAAAGGTGGAGACAAAAATGCTCTTTCTATTCTAGAACTATTCCTGACAATGAAAAGATTGACATTCTTGTTAGTAATTTGGTCCCCAAAATGTGGTATGAAGTTAAGAAAATGGTTTTTGATTCATTTGACACCATGGTTGAGACTGCATGTAGAATCGAGGATGTTTTAAGAGAACAAGGAATTTTGACTAAACATGGAAATAATAACAACAATGGTCAAAACAATAACAACTCTAACAAGGATAAAGGGAAGAACCAATATTGGAATAGGAACAAATAAGTGGTTAATGATGGAGTTCTGGATTCCTCCCAACCTAAGGATCAACCTGTGCTCCACTTATCTAGTACTGTTCAAGCTACAAATCTCAATACATCTACTCAACAAGAAAGTAAGCCAATCTACCAAGGTAAGCCTAAAAGCAAAAAACATCAATTTTCAAAACTTGATGAGTTATATGAGAAAACTTTAAAGAAAATTATTGATAACAATCTAGCACATCTTCAAGATGATGAAAATTTTCATATAACTAAAGTTAAACCACATTGATGGAAGGAGAAAGCCTTTTTCATATTTCATAATGGTATTGGACATGACATTGAACACTGCTAGAAACTCAAGCATATCATTCAAGATCTTATTGAGAATGGAAAACTTACAATAGATGGATTAAACACCAATGCTAATCATAAGGAATTCAAGGAAACTTTTCACAAATATGAAAAGGGGGAGGCCTCTAAAGTTAAGAATGGCAAAGCGGAGGTCAATTATACTTACACAGATGCGGAGAATAATAACAACATGCTTGAATTTGCGGAAGAAAATGTTAATATGATGAGTGGAAGAGATCCTTGTGGTTATGATCTAGATGAAGAATCTCCTCCTATTTTTGATAAAGAACCTATTGTGATTCTAAGGGCTCCCAACTCTAGAGGGTCATCTCAAGCCCTTAATGTTGTTACCTGAAGTCAAGGTCTCATTATCATTAGAGGACCCAATTGAAGTCAATCTAGTAAACCTAAACAAGTGGCATCCAAACCTGTCACCTTGAAACCAGCTATTAATCCTAAATCAAGTTAAAATCTTTTTGATCAGTTACAGAGAACCCCCACTTAGATTTTGATCTTTGAGCTCCTAGAGTTGTCTCCAAGACATAAAAAATTCCTTTAGGATGCTTTGCGTATGCCAAATATCCCCAACAACTTAAATAGTGATCAATTCCAGAATATGATTAATCACATTGTTACCCATCATTACCATACATTTTAGGAAGATGATGATAAAGATTTGAGCCATCCACACAATCTTTCCCTTCACATTGAGGTCATGATCCATTGCACCCATGTCAGGCGCATGTTGATAGATGGGCATGCTGGGCTTAATATTTGTTCTTTTAGTCTTTTGAAAGAACTGGGTTATTCTAAAGTGGTTATAGCTACCAGAAAAAGGATTACTATCAAATCCTATGATGAGGTAGAAAGAAGTTCCAAGGGGTTGGCTGTCCTTCCTGTTAGGATTGGCCCTATTCAAAAGGATATTTTGTTTCAAATAGTTGATGCTAGACCCCTTGCGTATAATATATTACTTGGTAGACCATGGATTCATGATATGCAAGCAGTGCCATCTATCTATCATCAATGTGTTAAGTTCCCCTACAATGGAATAGAGATTTGTATACCCGGGGATAACACTTTATCTGTTAATTCAATTTTAGTAGGGGCTCATGTTCCCCTTAATAGAGAAGTATAATATTGTGATGCAACCTTAGCTGAATGCAAAGACAGCTTAAAACAACAGACCTTGGTATGGGGGGTATCAACTCAACTCCCTCACAACATTACCAGTTTCACCTCATTCTTATGGCAAACCTTCAAAAGAAAAGAAACCTTCCTCTTCAGCTATGACTTTATTTGGAAAATTTGTGGAATCATCAATGCCAATTCAAGATGAGAAAGATGAGACATTTGTTAGAGACTAGATCTATAGAGAACAAAAATATATGCACAATAAGAAATTCTCTCCCTCTCCTAAAGCTTATGGAAGAGGGTATACTTTTGTCAAATAAATGGGCTATCCTAGATATGGCCCTCTTAATCACAATTTGGATGCTAGGTCTGAACCTATTGATCATGCTCAATTTGGATGCAAGTCTAAGAAGCCAGTTGGCCTAGGATTTGAAAATTGTAACAAGCATACTAATCCTCTCTTTGAAAAGTTGGATAGTGATGATGAACCAGAGCATGTACCTAATTTGACAAATTAGAAGGATATGTGTGAGGATTGGGTTCCTTCCACTAATCTCTTTTGGGGAGATTTAGATATTTCAGTCACCCATGCATTAGTTGCAACTTTAGAACAAGATGAATCAGATATAGAAGATCCTTTGAAAGAGTGTCAATGAAAGAATCTTGTTTGTTTAATGGAAAGAGAAAGCACTAATTTTGATGAAACTAGATCTTCTACATCGTGATGTCCCAAACCTTCATGGTGTAAGAATCCTAGTTGTAGTTCAGATACAAGTTCTAATGAGTATGAGTGGGACTCTTTTTCAGAGCCCTCCATAGTTGATAGAGATATTGATGTTATTCACACTTTTAGTTCTCAACTCAAGGTATCCAATGAGTCACATGTAGGATTAGAGGTTTTGAACCCACATGTTGCCTTTGTGGATGATTCTTCACTTGTTAGGACGAATCCTGATTTGGGTAGCTTAGAGGGATACTTGACAGACTCTGATTCTTCAATCACCAATGATAATATCATTCACATTTATAACCTTGAACCAGTCATTGACTTGCCTCTTTTTCATCCTGACCTCATTGATTGGTCCCAACGCTATCAAGAACCTAATATTTTAACATTCCAAAATGATTATGAGATAGCTTGTTATCTAAATGTCATTGAATCAGTAGTCTCTTCCACCAGCGAACCGGCTACTAGTATGACAGAACCAGACATCAAGTACCTTAGTCACAAGATAAAAAGAAAATAAAATCAAAAGAATAGGTGTTCTGATGGTGAAAACCATTGTGTGGCGGTGTCAGAACCCAAAACACTAAAAGAAATGATGTATCCAAGGGTGAAAACCTCTCTAAGGTGCCTAAGGATGAGGTACTTGATCATCTCCCCAACTATTTTCAAGATAAATTTTTAGTGCTTATTGAACCAACACAAGTAGTCAATTTGGGTATAGATGAGGCTCCACAAATAGTACACTTGGCTAAGTCCTTGTCACCTCAAGAAAAAGAATCTTACACTAAGTTCTTATAGAAAAAGAAGATCAATTTTGCATGGACTTATTTAGATATGCCAGGGTTTGACATTTATCTTATCATGAATCACTTATCTATAGCTCCAAATGTCAAACCAGTTAAATAGAAATTGAGAAATATGCATCCTCACATAGCTCTCCTAGTCAAAGAAAAATTAGAGAAACTCCTTGGTGCAAAATTCATAAGAGCTATTGCCTATCCTGAATGGATATCAAACATTGTACTAGTTTCCAAACATGACAAATCCATTCAATTTTGCACAGATTTTAGAGATCTCAATAGAGCATGCCCAAAGGCTGACTTTCCACTCCCTAATATAGACATGATAGTGGATATGACTGCAGGTTATGAGATTTATTCTTTGATGGATGGTTTTTCCCAGTACAATCAAATTAAGATAGCTCTTGAGTATCAAGAAAACACTGCATTCACTTTTGCATGGGGTACCTATTATTGGAACATTATGCCTTTTGGATTAAAAAATGAAGGAGCTACCTATCAACGAGCTATGACAACTATTTTCATGACATGATGCATAAAAATATGGAAAATTATGTGGATGACACCTTGGCCAAGTCTAAACAAAGTGATACACACTTGGCCAATTTGGAAGTCATTCTAGATCGCATGGAATAATTTCAACTAAGGTTAAATCCTAAAAAGTGTGCATTTGGAGTCACTTCTAGAAAACTACTTGGATTCATCATTTCAGCAAAAGGAATAGAGGTGGACCCTAAAAAAGTTCAAGAAATTATAGATATGCCACCTCCTAAAAACATTAGTCAAATGAGGAGTCTTCAGGGATGTCTTCAATCTATAAGGAGATTCATTTCACAACTGGCAGATAGACCTTAACCCTTCAAAAAAAACTTACACAAAGGAGTCAAATGTGTTTGGAATGAGGATTGTCAAAAGAGCATAGATCAAATCAAGAAATACCTAGCCAATCCTCCTATTTTAATGCCTCCTATCCCAGGGAAACCACTTATTCTATACATTTCAGTGAAAAAATCTTCCTTGGGGGCATTACTAGTTCAACTTGATGAAAATGGGAAAGAAGGAGCAATATACTACATCAGTCATACTCTTATTTCATATGAGGTTAATTACACTAGCATTGAGAAATCTTTCCTTGCTATTGTGTTTGCTTCCCAAAAGTTGAAACATTACATGCTTGTGCACACTATACACCTCATAGAAAAAATAGATCCACTCAAGTATTTGCTAAGTAAGGATACTCTCATAGGTAGACTTGCTAAATGGATGATGATACTTTCAGAGTTTGACATAGAGTACATTGAACATAAATCAATCAAATGACAAGCCATAGTAGATCAATTGGCTGATTTCCCATTACAAGATAATGTACCTATTCAAGTTGACTTCCCAGATGAGAACCTCATGTATATGATTGAAAGAACATGGAAGATGTTCTTTGATGGATCCTTTATGCAAAATGGATCAGGAGCTGGTGTTTTGTTTGTTTCTCCTCATGGGTACATGATTCCTAAGTCTTACAAATTATTGTTCCCATGTACAAACAATATTTTTGAGTAAGAAGATTTAACAAATGGACTTAAGATAGCCATAGAATGGAGAATCATAGAGTTACACATATATGGGGATTCACAGTTGATAATCAACCAAGTTAATGATGAATATCAAAAAAAACCTGAGAAAATGGTACCTTACAGAAAAATGGTTGATTCCTTGAAACACTACTTCACATTTGTCACGTTCCAGCAAATCCCTAGAGAAGAAAAAAAAGTAGCTGATGCTATGGAAACACTTGCTTCACTCCTTCACTTAGACCAACATGAATCCATATTTGAATTTCTAGTGGAAGAGCTACATCACCCTATCTTTGACTGCGAAGAAATCCATGTCATTTTTACCCTTGTTAGTCATGAGCCATCCTTTTATGGTGCCATTTACTCATATCTTCATGATGGTATTATTGTGTGTAAGAAAATACACCTTCATGAAATTAAGATTAGAGCAAACAAATATATGGAAAGATAATACAAAACTAATCTAAAGAATTGAAGCTAAATCTATATCATCTCATGGTTCTCTATCCAAGATTTGTTAAGAGAGCTCTCAAGCTTAATCTCTCTCAAATACAATCCTAGAATGAGATATGTATGAAATTCAATGCTCAAATATAGTTAGAATGCTTAAAAATGGTCCAAGATCATGAAATAAATTATCAAATGCTCCTAAACATGATACTAAATAATAACGCAAATGCTAAAAACTCTCTCAAATCCATAAAATGCTCCTCAATATGCTCTCAATATTTCTCTCAATATGTCTATAATAAGGATGCTTTTGCTTTTGAATTCTTGGATTCCAAACACAAAGGAATTTGCTTGTATTTATAGCATTTTCCCAAGGGTAGGGGGTAGAGTGAATTGATCATGATCAAAGCTTGGTTAAGTAAAAAGCTTTGAGGAATTTTGAAATAGAGGGAAATTTTGTTGATCCCAAAGGTATTAGGAATTAAATAATTCCATTTTTTAATTAAATTAGCCATGGAGGGGTGATTGGGTTGGATTTGATCCTATTTGATTTGAACTATACAATTGAAAAATCAATTGCATAATTTGATTAATCTCTTTAGGCTTGAATTTAATTAATTGATTTCATGATTTAATTGATCTTTTATATTGATTTGAATTTTGTCCATTTGATTTGTATTGATTGAATGTCCATTTGATGATATTTTGAAGCATTTGGCTGAGATTTATAGTTTTGAATATTTGAGGTACACCTGGTAAATTTTAGGTGTCTACAAATGCCCCTCTTTGAAGTGATGTGCGAAGTGCATTGATTCAAAGAAAGCTTGATTGTCCTGATCATTGAGCTGATACTAATGAGCTGATATGAAAATCTAATATGAAACTCTGATATGAAACCTGATATGAAACTCCGATATGATACTCTGATATGGAACTCAATATGAAAATCTGATATGATACTCTGATATGGAACTCGATATGAAACTTTGATATGATACTCTGATATGGAACTTGATATCAAACTCTGATATGATACCCTAATTGAAAATCTGATATGAAACCCTGATATGGAACTTGATATGAAAATCAGATATGATACTTTGATATGGAACTCGATATGAAACTTTGATATGATACTCTGATATGGAAGTCGATATGAAACTCTGATATGATACTTTGATATGGAACTTGATATGGAACACAACTGATAAATTTTGAAATTCTAATGCCCCAGATTAGATATGAAATTGATGCATAATCCCCGTTTGAAGATAAAATGATGCCCCCTTGGAAATGGAATCATCTTGATCGTAGGGGAAAAACAATTTGTGATGAAGAAAGTGAATAATATAGATCAAAGATGATAACATTTCTGATAAATGATGTTGTGAAAAGATGTTGAACAAATGCCCTAGTGAGAAGAATAGGAAAATTAGGGTTGACTAGGTCAAAAATCTTAGAAAATAGGTTAAAATAGCTTAAATAGGTTGAAAAACCCAAAATTACTATTCATTTTCACTTTTGACTATTGAGATTTTGCTCTGATCCTCTGACGATTGATAGCGATGGTGGTCCTGATCTGAGAGCATAGATTCGAGCGAGCACAGAGATATCAGAGACCACCTGACTACGGGTCTCTAGTGAGTACTTTGAACACTTATTGGTGCATTTATTGTTCTTAAAAATGGCATTTATTGCATGTTTTTAGTTCACTTTAGAAAAACTTTACCTAAGAGCCACGTAGGATAGATAAAGTGCCGCGTAGGCATGCCAAAAGCTGCATCGAGCCAGGGTTAAATTGCCACCACAAATAGGTTAAATGCTGCATAAAAAGTCCATTTTTTAAAAGCCGCGTGTGTTGATTGGAAAGCCATGTAGGCTTGCAAAAGGCTTCCTAAGAGGCAAAGTGCCACCTCCATGAAGTAATGAGCCACTTTTGAAGATTTAAAAACCGCCTGGCCTAAAAAGCCACGTACACATAGTGAAGTGTCGCCTACCATAAAGATAAAATATGAACTCAGTTCAATTGATCGTCCATATGACTTAAGTGGATTCCAAGATAGAAAATGTTCATTCAGAATGTCTCATAGTGTTTAGGATGGTAGAAAAGTCATAATGATGAATGTTTGATAGGTCAATCAGGTATGATTAAAAATGATTACAAATTGTCCTTGTGTCTCACGATTTAGAGGTTAGGAGCAATAAGTTGATACACTCAAGTTAGATCAAAGATAGATTTAATGTGTTAATGATTGACTTAGAATGGTTCATCAAGAGAAAAACTAACATGATGCACTATGTGTGAAAATGCAGGAGCATTACCGCAAGTTGTGGGTGTGAGGAGTCACGATGTGGATCTCTGATTTGGTAGATAAGCTTACGCCACCAGAGCAGCGTATTATTGAGACGTGCACTATCAGTTTCCTTTTAGATCTCCCTTGGTTTCAGCTGAACCAAGGTTTACTGACAGTTATGGTAGAGCATATGCACTTTGACCATAACACCTTCCATTTACCTCTCGGCGAGATGATGATTACGCCAGAGGATGTGTATAGACTTTTGAGGATCCTGGCTCGTTGAGAGTGGGTATATTATGATGCAGTGTATGACAACAACATATGCAGATGGGTGTTTGGAGATAACACCATAGTAGATGATTGTATCACTTGGGTATAGTTTGCCTCATTCCCTACCCTACCAACATTATTAGGAGCTGTAATAGGAGGGTTATTGTTGCCAGATAGGCGAGGGTGTGGTTTTATAGTCAGATGGGGCTAGATTACTAAGGACTTGATTGCTCATCCACAGAGGATGGATTGGGGTTCCTATGTGCCAGCATAGTTATATCATGATTTGCATGAGATTGTTTATCAGCACAGTGTAGCGATTTCTACTGGTGCAGTCTTATTACAGTTATGGACATGGGAGCATATCCCTATCACTAGGCTAGTGTCAGCATAGATCCAAGCTTGAGGTTACCCATATGCATTTTTATATTATGGCATGATTGTCCAGCATCTTTTGGCCAAGGTGGATTATTGGCGACGTATGATCGATGATATAGATCAGGTGGTGTGGAGACCATACTTGCAGTGTGAGAGGTGTTGGGAGGATGATGATGAGTTACTGTACATGTTTTCAACTCACTGGATGATAGGCCGGTCTTCTTTGGTGATCGAGCGATTTTTCTTTGGTAGAGTATTACGTCAGTTTGGTCAGATGTAGGACATACCATAGGGTATGGCTTTGTATGCCAGGGTTCAGGAAGAGAGATCGATGTGGGGTGCATAGATTGACTACTAGTCAGCCTATCTTTAGATAGATCAGTTGGGATATAGAGTTTGGGACTTATTACCATAGGTTTCTGATGCACGGATGTCCTCAAAGTATAGAGATTGGTTTATGCAACATAATTTTATGAGGTTCACAGATCCAGCAGAGCCTATCCCAGATGTTGATGAGCTTTCTAAGGATGATGGAGATGGAGATGATGGTGATGATGGTGGTAGACCATGTCAACGTAGAGTGTAGAGACCTCCTAGAGCACCACGGGTTCAGAGAGTAGGGCCTCAGATGAGAGGTGGACATGTGAGAGGCCGAGGTGGTGGTTTCAAGAAGCCTAGGCAGAGAGTAGCGGTTGCACAGGGACCTCAGGGTCAGGATCCTTTGAGAGTAGATGTTGATTGGGCTAGGTGGAGACATAGATGGGTTCAGGATACTAGACAGGTTCCTGGGAAGATACCTCAGGTTGACCCACAGGTCAGTACATCACAGGTTATTCCACAGGTTCCTTTAGCTCCTCAAGCACCATAGGGTCCTCCAGTAGCATAGGCTCCAGTTATAGATCAGATAGTGCATGATGTGCAAGGGTTATAGGCTGGTATGATGACAATGACAGCCAGATTAGATCAGGTCACTACTATGCTACAGTAGTTTATGGCCACTCTGGCTCAGCTACTGACTAGTGCAAGCACTAGTTAGGCACCTCTTGGTACACATGATAGACCAGATGATAGAGGTTCTGATGGCATAGGTGGGTCAGGCACAAGTTTGGATGGATCATGTGCACCTATTGGGTGATGAGACAGATATGGACCTAGGATTGTGTATCATATGTATTTGTAGATGTGGACTTTGATGAACTATTGTTTATTGATGTACCTTTGATGTACAGATTATTCTATAGAAATTTGATGGACTTTTATCTGATGACGATCTTTGATTTCATTTTTGGTGATGTTATGAGATTTCCTTTTATGCATGTCTATATGTTTCTATGATGCATTTATTTCTAGTGTGCAATGGATGCAAATGATGTGGATGCAATTTATCTCTATATGTTTTTTTTACAATGTATGGTTTATGCAATGCAATGAATGCAATACTTAATGCTTATGGTAAATGACATGCATCTACCTTTTTGTGTTTTTGAATGTATGCAATTTAATTCATGAAATGAAGTTCTAAATGATGATATGGAAAATGATTAATGTATAATGTATCCTTTTCTTTTTTTTATCGTGATATGAATGTATAATGAAAAATGACTAATGATAATGAATGCAAAGGAAAATCTCATGTTGAATGACTTGAAACCATAAAATTGATGAAGTATGATTAAACCTTTATCTACCCCCTTGAACTTGGAAAAAATTGTTAGAAAGACAAGCCTTTTGAGAACTAAGAATTTGAGAGCTAGGCTAGAGAGAAAAATGAAATTAATCTAACATGAATGCAACTTAAACTTAGCATGCAAGAAGCAACTAAACTAAACATGCAAGATGCAATGCAACTAATTGTCCTTGAGGTTTGCAAACAGAATGCAAATGGAGATATATTATCATCACAGAGTGTTGTGGAACTAGGAGCCATACAATCCTTATTGGTGCCACTACGACCATAAGAATATGAATATGACTTTCTCACATGTGGTAACCCCTTTTTACTTAACCAAGTACAACCCTCACTAGTTGGGAGACCAACTATGGGAGTATGAATACCGGGTTAATCGGATTGAATGTTGCAAGTGGATGTTGGTATTAAGATATGGAAAAATCTAAATAACCAAGGTATCCTTTTGCATAAACAAACAAAGGTTAACCCTTCATCCTATATGGATGTCCTCTATGGTTCTTTGATGACCATGTCTTTAGACTAATTCAGACAAGTTAAAGAATCTTACTTAAAAAAGTCACTCAGAAGCTTTAAGAAAAAATCATGTCTTTTATCCTTGCCATTCTAGCTGAAACATCATTGATTAGCTAAAAAGAACATGACTCAAAAAAGTCAATGAAAAACTCACCAAAAATTCTAAGTGTTTGTGAAATGTATCAAGATTTTCAAATAAGAATTCCAGACAATTTGATCATTTATGGTGTGTCAAATTTTCATCCTAATAAAATAGGTCAATGAGATTCAAGGATTACGATATGCGATCAAGCTTGTTTGGGTTTTGAACAATGATATCATCAAAGGTTCAAAAATGTCTCTCTTCTAGATCTGAAAATCTGCTTTTGACATGTTACCGAAATGTGGCACTATTGGATCCATTTGGTATCAAATATCTATGATGTGTGTCCCCAAGTGATAAATGTGACCAATGTGATACGTAGGGCAATTGAATCTAGAATGTGACAAAATGCAGCTCTGAGACTTCATTAGGGTAATGCATGAATGATGGATGCAATGAGGATATGTACAAGTGAGATGAGGGAGCCGCAATATGTACAAATGCAACTAGGAAACACCTAAGGGACAAAAGGCACCTGTGTCCAGGTTTTCACCTCTTGGGATTATTGCTCAGTTTTTCTTTTTCTCTTTTTTTGCTACCAAGGTGCCTATTGCTGGGTTTTCACCAAGGCACTTTTTTTTCTTTTTCAAATGTTTTTGGCTTTTTTAAATTTCTTATTTTTTTGGTATTTTTTTATCTTTTCTCCTTTTTTTTGGTATTTTTTATTTTTCTCATGTACAAGGGTGTTGCTTGACTCATCTGATACTCTTCAACTTATACTCTTTATTCTGATACGCTTCTCTCTGAATTAGGTGTGTAACCTTTTAAGATGAATACTATTGATAGGTTCTAGCAATTCATCACCATCACAATCAGCCAATTTGTAGGTCCCTGTCACAAATGAAGAAACAATGACAAAAGGACCAAGCCAATTTGCTTCCCACTTTCCCTTCTTTTCTCTATCGGCCTGATTTTTAGGATTTTCTTTCAACTCTAGATCTCCTATTTGAAAGTTTCTAGGCTTGATATGTTTGTTATAATTCCTGGAAATTTGATTCTGATACACTTTCAAATGATCATAAGCTTGAGTTTGATGTTCCTCCAACAATTCCAATTTTTGAAGGCGGACCACTCTATAATCCTCATCCATTATCAATCCATGCAATGAAACTCTGAGGGATGGTATTTCAACTTCTAAAGGGAGAACGACTTCAGCCCCATAAACCAAAGAAAAAGGTGTAGCTCCTGTTGGGGTTTGAATACTAGTCCTATAGGCCCATAATGCTGGATTGATTTGAAGATGCCAATCCTTTCCTATTTTCCAACAAATCTCTTAAGTATTTTTAGGATGTTCTTGTTAGTGGCTTCTGCTTGTCCATTACCTTGGGGATAGTAAATGGAGGAAGAGTGATGGGTAATGTGAAATGTGTCACAAAGCTCATCAATATCTTTGTTCTTAAACTGTTTTCCATTATCTGTGATGATGACATGAGGAATGTCATATCTGCAAATGATATGATTTAGGATAAACATGGAAATTTGTTTTCCTATTGCAGTTGATAAAGGAATGACTTCAACCCATTTTGTAAAGTATTCTGTGGCTATGATTATATACTTGTGTCCATTTGAAGAACATGGATAAATCATGCCAGTTAGGTCAAAAGCCCATTGATAGAATGGCCATGGTGTGACAAAAGTGTTTAATTCTTATGCTGGTGCATGAATCAAGTTTCTATGGTATCGACATTTCTTACAAACTTTAACATATTGACAAGCATCTCTTTCTAAGGTTTTCCCAAAGTACCCCATACGTAAGATTTTCTTAGCTAGGTTTAAACCATTTGAATGTGACCCACAAATCCCCTCATGGACATCTTTTAAAGATAATTTTGATTCCTCTTCCTCTAGACATCTAAGGAGTGTTCCGTCAAGACCCTTACAATACAATGTGTTAGAAAGGATATTATAATGGGATGCTTGTCTTATGAAGTTTCTCTTTTGAGCACAGGTTTGGTCTATAGGGAAGGTTTGATTTTGGAGATAAGCATAGATAGGTCCATACCTTGGAGAGTCATTTCCATGTAAAGGGGCAACAATTTGGGTTTTAGGTAGATCAAATGTTGGTTTCACCAATTCTTCCACCAAGAACTCATACTTTTCATTTTGATCGGTAGCTACAATAAAGATTCCAAAGTGGCCATTGCATCAGTTTCTCTATTCTTATCTCTTGGAATTTGTACAAAGGTAATCAAAGAAAAGTATTTCTTCCAGCTATCCACTAAGTTCTTGTATGGTAACAATTTTTCATATTTAGTATTATATTCATCATTAACCTGTTTAATGACTAATTGAGAGTCACCAAAGACCTGTAACCATGTGACATTCCATTCCAAAGCTGTCTTGATGCCTATGACCAAAGCTTCATACTCTGCTATGTTATTAGTGCAAGATAAGAACAACTTGTAAGATTTTGGGATTGTGTAACCTTTTGGTGTAATCAAAATAATGCCTGCTCCACTACCATTTTTGGTACATGATCCATCAAAGTATAAAGTTCATATCTTTGCTTCAATAGTGACAATTGCAGAATCTGGGAATTTGACTTGTATAAGATGTGTATATTCTTGTGGATATTCAGCCAATTGATTGGCTATCACTTGACCTTTTATTGCTTTCCTATCAAAATATTCAATGTTGAATTCACTAAGTACCATGACCCATTTTGCAATCCTTCCAGTTAAATCTATTTTGCTGAGTAAGTATTTCAAGGGATCAATTTTAGCTATGAGTTTCACCTTGTGTGACAACATGTAGTGTCTCAACTTTTGAGAGGCAAATACCACTACTAGGCAATCCCTTTCCATGAAACTGTAACTTAACTCATATTTGATCAAGGCTCTACTTAAATATTAGATAGCTCTTTCTTTCCCTTCATTATCCTCTTGTGCCAATAAGACTCCTAAAGACTTTTCTATAGCTGAAATGTAGAGTAATAAAGGTCTCCCTTGAATTGGTGACATTAAGATAGGAGGATTCATCAAGTATGTTTTCAAAAATAAAAAGGCTTTGTCACACTCCTCATCCCATGTGAAGATGGTGTCTTTATGTAGTAATCTGGTGAAAGAATGGCATTTTTCCGCCAATTGAGAAATGAACCTTCTAATAGATTGAAGTCTTCCTTGAAGTGACCTCATTTGAATAATATTATTTGGAATGTCCATGTCCATTATTTCTTGTACCTTTTAAGGATCTATTTCGATGCCTTTTGCTGAAACAATGTATCCTAGGAGTTTTCCAGATTGTACCCCAAAAGCACATTTCTTTGGGTTAAGTCTCACCTTGAATTTTTCTAACCTTGTAAAATTTTTGTCAAGTATGGATAGATGATCTTTTCTTTCATGTGACTTAGCTGAAATGTCATCCACATAATCTTCCATAAAGGTGTGCATCATATCATGGAAAATGGTAGTCATGGCTCTTGGAAGGTGGCTCCGGCATTATTGAGACCGAAGGACATAACATTCCAACAAAAGGTGCCCCATTGACATGTAAAAGTTGTCTTCTCTTGATCTTTTGGTGCTATGTGAATTTTTTTATACCCACTTAATATATCCATAAGTGAAAGCATAGAATGGCCTATCATGAGATCGACAATAGCATCAATGCTATGTAAGGGAAAGTCATCTTTTGGACAAGCAAGGTTCAAATCTCTAAAATCTGTGCAAACTCTTATTGTTTTATCATGTTTGGTAACTGGTACGATATTGGAGATCCATTTGGCATATGCTATTACTCTTATAAATCCTGCTTTGAGCAATTTCTCCAATTCAACTTTTACTAAAATAGCTATGTGTTGGTGCATTTTTCTCAACTTCTACTTTATGGGCTTAACCCCTGGTTTCACATTTAAGTGACGCATAATGAAACTTGGATCTAATCTGAGCATGTCAGCATATGACCATGCAAAGTTGATTTGTTTTTCTTGAAAGAATGCGATGAACTCTCCTCTTTCCAAAGGACTCAAAGATGCTGCTAAATGAATGAATTTAGGATCTTCTTATGTGCCAATGTTGACCCTTTTTGTAGGTTTAATAAGTATAGGTGACCTTTCATCTTTGTGAGCTGGAAAGGTGTCCAACCTTTCTCCCTTAGGTGCCATAGTTGGGTTTTCACCTTCGGAAACATCCTTTATTTTTACTTTTTTGGGGTCTAGTACTCCCACATGGTGGTTTTCACCACTAGACCTTCTCATTTTTTTGTATATTTTCTCTTCATTTTTTGGATTAAAAGGCTAAACACCTGCCCCTATCATCATGTCTAGAGTGAGTTCATTGGTGGAAGAAGTGGGTTCGATTGCATTGAGGTATAAATCCATTGTATTGTCATTTGGGAAGTAGAGTAAATCATTCGACTTGGATAGATCCCAATCAATAAGTTTGAGATGTATGACAGACAAAGAATCATTGAATGGGTTTTCATTTGAAGGATTTAAGGACATGAATTCATTAGATGGTTTGTACATTGTATCATCAAGGTCTATTACATGTGCCTCTTCTAGATGGTCCATGGAAGAAGGGTTGAAATCCTCTCCAACAGAGTCCTCTAAGATTTCTATGGGATAAAAAGAATGTGGATTAAACACTAGGGTAGAATATCCTACCCATTAAGGTACCCAAGGTTTACCTACCCATTGAGTGAAAAGAGGTTCTTGTTCTATGTTGAATTGTTGAGGTTCACTTGTTGTTTGAGTTGAATTCAAACATTGAGTCATTTGTTCTTCATTCTCAACTTTAGGAGGAATTACATAAGTGTGAATGGTATCAACCTCTATGTTGTGATAAGATTCTTCAGACAAGGAATCCCACTCATAGTCTCTAGAATCATCTTCACTTTTAGAACCTACCATATGGATATGTGTACAAAAATCATGCATGGGACTTGGAATTTCTCCTTTATGTTTAAAACCTATGTCGGCTTTCTCTTCTTTGGCTCTCCAAACAGGTTCAATAGGTTCTAACAACCCTCTATGTCAAACTCCTAAGGGTCCTCTTCCCTTATACCCCATTTTCTTCATAATATCAAATCCTTTGCCATATTGATTAGCTTCTATATTGATATGTTGCACTCTTTCATTGGGATTGGCTGGATTATCATCTTCTTTATAGAGCCATTGTAATACCTCATTATCTTCTTTGTCTAATTCTTGTTTATCACATTCCCTCACAAAATGGGCATTGTACTTATGAGGTTGATGATCTTTGGATGGTTTCCCATGTTTCCTTGGAGATGTAGGTAAATCAAAGAGGGAAATAGAATATTCCCCTACTCCTTTTGAGTTAATTTTACATTGTTTTTCAAATCGATGCATTAGATCACTCATCTTTTCATGATGATATTTCTTAGTTTGTTCTCTTTCTTCCCTAGTGGATTTAGAAGATTCCAATCTCAATGTTGAAGTCTGAACTAAAGTATCCTTTGAATTTGAACCCTCATAACTCATCTTTTGTTTTCCTTTAGTCAATGTAGTTGAGTTAGTTTGAATAGGGTTAGGAGTAGGAGTGATATTGGATGTTTGTTCTGGCTTTTCTTCTTTGGCCTCTTCCATGGTAATATCAGGGATAACTCTTTCCCTATTATGAGGAATATACAATTCACGACTTGGCTTCAATGCATTACAATATTGGAATGGGTTTGAATCTCCTCCAATTGTGATCTCCTCCCCTAGGTATGGAAATTTCATGCATTGGTGATATGTAGAGGGTACTGCTTGCATTTCATGTAT
>MU225219.1:3044637-3055749 GCA_018584345.1 Thuja plicata | reverse complement strand
GATGGTGCAATTGGGTTGAGCATAGATAATGTTAAGGAGTAAACAAATATGAAAGAATAAATGTGTTTAGTGGATGTGATTAGTAATGTGTGCTTGTTTTACTTCCAGGGGTAAATTACGTGTTAGTTGGTAAGGAAAATTAATTCCACTAGTTCATTAATGTAGTTGGTTTTGATGTGAAATGGAATCAATCTAAATTGAAGTTGTAATGGAAATAGAATTTTCTCGATTAAGCAATAAAATGAAATATTTAATAATGGTAATTGAATTCATTAAGGGAACCATAAGGAATTTTCTTGTAAATGGTAATTATGTTAAGTTAGAATGTTAGGAAAAAAAAATTTGTTAATTGTAATTTTAGGTCATAGACCTGATTCCTTATGGGTTCCCTGGCGGGGAAATTACAGGGAAAGTTTGTTGATCCCAAAGATATTAGGAATTAAATAATTCCATCTTTTAATTAAATTAGCCATGGAGGGGTGATTGGGTTGGATTTTATCCTATTTGATTTGAACTATACAATTGAAAAATCAATTGCATAATTTGATTAATCCCTTTAGGCTTGAATTTAATTAATTGATTTCATGATTTAATTGATCTTTTAAATTGATTTGAATTTTTTCCATTTGATTTGTATTGATTAAATGTCCATTTGATGATATTTTGAAGCATTTGGCTGAGATTTATAGTTTGGAATATTTGAGGTACACCTGGTAAATTTTAGGTGTCTACAATTATACCTGAAACCTTTAACCAATCTGAACGCAGAAACCTTACCCAAAACACCTCTCGCCATTCCCTTATCACTGGTGATTTGTATAGGAGGGGTCTAGATGGAACACTTCTTAGATGCTTAGAAAAGGAAGAATCTAAACAAGTGTTAGTTGACATACATGAGGGCATCTGTAGGGGACATTCCAATGGTCTTGCCATGGCTTGAAAGTTGCTTAGGGAAGGGTACTATTGGCCCATGATGCAGATTGATGCAGTAGCTTTTGCAAAGTCATGTGAAAAGTGTCAAAAACATGGTAACCTGATACATGCTCAAGGCAAGGATCTCATTCCTTCTATATCTCATTAGCCATTTTAGCACCAGGCCTTTGATCTTGTTGTGGAGATTCACCCCAACTAATCAGGTGGACACAAATTTATCATCACTACTACTGATTACTTCACTAAATGGGTAGAAGCTATCACACTTTCTGTTGCCTTAGGAAAGACCATCTTTCTACTCATTATGAACCATATCATCTATTGATATGGAGTGCCTTCTGAGATTATTACTGAAAATGGAGGCCAATTTAAAATTAAACACCTTAAACAACTCTGCAATAAATTTAAGATTAAACAACATTGGTCCTCCATTTACTTCCTGCAAGGAAATGATCAAGCGAAGGCATCAAACAAGACCATTCTCAAAATCTTACATAGAACAGTCTATAAGAATGGTAGAGATTGGCATTTAAAGATAAATCCAGTTTTGTGGGCCTATACAACGAGTATTCGTACTCTTACTGGGGATACTCCTTTTTCCCTTGCATATGGTGCCGAAGTAGTGTTACCTTTAAAGGTTGAGATTCCTTCACTTCGAGTTTCTCTCCATGGTCTAGTTACATATGGAGACTACCGCGCCATGAGACTTCAAGAGTTAGAACTTCTAGATGAAAAATGTTAAGCATCATTTGACCATATGAGGGTTTATCAAAAGCTCATGTATAAACCCTTCAACAAAAAAGTTCTCCCTAGAGAATTCCAAGTGGGAGATCTTGTCCTACGTGAAAATCCTAAGAATCAACAGCATAGAGATTAAAAGGGCATATTTGAACCTAATTGGCTTGGACCTTACATCATTACAACAAATTTTGAAATATGTGCTTATTTACTTTCTACAAAGAAGGGAGAACAACTCCCTGATCCTATCAATGTCTTGCACCTGAAGAAGTTCTATCCATGATGCCATTCTATCTGGGGGCATCCCTTTGTACATATTTATTGATCCTGAAAAAATCCAAAAATTGATATATTGTCAAAAATTCTAAAAATCAGAAAATGTCCTGAAAAAATGATCTTAGTGAAAACCTAGCAATAGGTGCTTTGATGTATCTCAAAAAAAATTATATATTTCAAAAAATACAAAAAATTCAAAAAATTCAAAAATTCAAAAAAATGGAAAAGTGCCTTGGTGAAAGTCTGGAAACAGGCGCCTTGGTACCAAAAATTATAAAAAATTATAAAAAATGAAAAAGTGAAAAAGAGAAAAATTGTAATAAAATCCAAGTGGTACAAACTTGGAAATGGGTGCTACTTGAGGCCTTTGCACCCGTGTTTCTTAGCGCATGTCCTTGACACTTAGCTTTTCTCCATCATGCCTTGTCCTTATTGCCTTGGTCTGGACTTGGTCTTTGTCTTTGTCTAGGGGGCATAGCTATGTTAGCTTTGGTCTCTTGGATGCGTTAGTCTTTGGGACATCTCACAAATGTTGTTTTTCAACACCACCCCAGCTATATTTTTCAATACAATACTTGACATCAAGTATGTTTCAACACTTATCGATTTGGTCTTACCATATTTTGTCATGTGGTCTTCCCTACTTGCAAGAATTTGATCCTTATCCTCAGAACTCAGTATCAGTTAACACATTTAAATTTTTAAAAACAATACTTAATGCTTGAGCTATGTCATTATCTTTTCTTTATGTGCTGACTATTATTGATTTTCGTTGAGTTTCCTTGTCTAATAAGTCTCTTTGGGATGCATATCTAGAGGACTTGGGGCATGGAACATGTTTTTATTTCCTTCCTACTTTATGCTTCAGTATTTTTGCACAATCGTTCTGTTGGTCATCCTAGCCTCTATACCTTGATGCGAGAATGATTTTGCTACATTAAATTGGGTAAGCTAACATCAAAGTCATCTTGAACTTTATGTATTTGATGTTTATGTTAGAATCTTTCCACATTTCAATCCGATATAAATCACATTCATATCTTCATAGTTGCACTTGTGACTAGTGATGATTGTGGGATTTTTTGATGTCCATTAATAATGTCCCAATGATGAAAATAAGTTCCTTAACATTCTCTCATGAATGATAAACACAAATTCCTATGTTACAGTTTCTCTATTGCAATTACACATTTGCATTTTCATGTAGCTTACATTGTTAGACCTCATGTTAGTTTGCATTTTTAGGTTGTATTATGAGTTTGAGGGGGTTTCCTTCATCTTTCTTGTGGACTTTTAATCAACTGTGATCACATTCTGATCTTCATTTTCTTATCTTCTTTCATGATCTCAATCAAAATTTTCTATCTTAAACAGTTGATTGATTTTGGGGCATTCTTTTTCTTAAGGAAAATTCTCTTTCTTCCCTCCATTTCTTTCCACCTCTTCCAAATTTCTATCTTCCATTCGCTTTCACCCCACTTCTTTTCTTCTAATTCAACCTTGGGGAATAATCTTGCATGCTTGATGATCTACCTTGGTTTTGTGATCCTTATATCTTTTATCTTACATCAAAAACCTTATCTTTAGTTCGATTTGATCAAATTTATCAATTTTTTGCTTCTCCTCTATCTCATTGATTTCGATCACGAGGGGGCAGTACCTATCAAACTTCAATCCTTGATTCAGCTTTATCAATCATATCAACCTTGCTTGAAATTCTTATCTCGAACATGTCAATTACTTATTTACAATAGTGTTGACCTTGTCTTTTTTTTTTTGCAATCAACTTATCTTTGTTCTGATGTCAATTACTTATTTACAATGGTGTTGATTTTTGTGTTGTTTTGTGATCCCAAATCGATCTCACACTTCAACTACATTTTTTGACTACATGTGTTCCCAGAATGATCACACATTAGTCAAAGAGGGGCAAATGTATGCACACTAAAATGGTCACCTAGACTATGGGCCGCATTTATTATTTTATCAATTTATCAAATTTCTAAATCAATGCTTTGCAACATTTTTTATTCAAATCAATTTCCTTGATCAAATTGTAATTAATTCAATTATTTCAATATTTCCTAAGGTTTGATCATTTTTATTTAATTAAAAGATTTAATCTCCCTTTTAATTAAATAAAATTCATCTTATTTAATTAAATTAAATTTCTCCCATTTAATTAAATTAAATTATTTTAATTTATTTAATTAAAAGAAAACTCCTCTTTTAATTAAATAAAAAAATCCCCACTTAAAGCACTTTATTTGATGAAAAAGGAAATAAATTGAATAAAAATTAAATAAAAAATCCCTTTTTCTTCACATCTTCCTAAGTGGTGGGATTTTTGCCTCTTAATCATAGCCTTGATTTTTTCCTCTTAATCTCTACCGTCCATTGCTCTTTAAAAGGAAATTCCTCCTCATTTTCATATAGAATTTTTAGGTATTGTTATGCTATAGGTTTGAAGAGAAATTTTGGAGGAGGATTTGAGCACTCAAGCTTGGATATTGCAACTTATCTCTTCTTGTCTTCTTATTCTTGCATCCATGACTATTCATGTAGATTAGATTCATGTTTCCTTTCATAGATTAATCTTGCATTTGTATTTCTTTTCATAGAATAATCATGCATTGTTATATTTTAGATTAATTTCCTTTTATGCATTGTTATCATATAGAATAGATTTCATTTTCATGCATTGCATCTCTCATTTCATGGTGTACTTGCATAGGTACAACTAGGTCAATCTAAGGGCCTCCATTACAAACCTTTGCACTCCATGACTAGAGAGCTATGAGTCGATATTTGAGGCCTCATTCTTGAGAAACCTTGGATGGAATGACCCATAGAAGTGTGACACATTTTCATCACGCAGTAGTGAGGAGGTAGCATAGGAAGGTTCTCAGATACACCACTTATTGTAGGAAATCCTCTATCGGAGGTAAGGGTTAGATCTTATAGCCCTAGAAAATGGAACCTTACTATAAATGAGGATACTATATTGTGAGGAAACATGAGAGACCTCCTTGGATCATGTCCTCCCCATTTTAATGAATCTAGTAGTGGGATTGTAGCTGAGACCTAGCTCATCAATCTAAATAGGTGTTTTTCCATGCGCCCATATGGTACGACCATCAATTCTAGGTGTACTATCATGCACCTACAATATTTTTCCTCTACTTGGTGGCAAGTAGAGGAACATAAATTACACTTGGATACAACTATGATATCATGCGATTTATTCCTGGGGAGTTTCCAAGCATGATTTATTTTTGATCAATGGAGGTAGAAGAGAGATTATGTGTTTCATGATTTAAATGAGAGCACTATGCCAATGAAACAATATGAGAACAGTTTCCTTGAGATTAAGCCCTATGCATGTTTCAGAGATGATCATGCAATGCTAGTGTAGCATTTTGTTAGAGGGATTAAATGATGCAAGGAGGGATAGTACCTAGGTCCAAAGGCACTCTCAAGCACCATACCTACTTGCAAAATAACAACTCATAATCTCAAACATAGAGAATGAGAGAAGGAGTACACAAACTTATCATATATTTGTCAAACTTCATACATGTCAGGCTATAAGGCCTTCCTAGTTACAGATAATACATTCAAACTTAAAACAAAATAGTCTTCATACATGTGAGGATCTACCAAATTTATATCCTTGAACTTCTCCCTAGCTTAAGAATAGATCACAACATTCATACAAGTGGCTACCAAAAAGGGTGGGCCCAAAAGATCCTAAAGATCTTGGATTGGAGAGAGAAATGACCCAGATTTAGGTCCACATATTCCCCAATGAGAGATCCCAAATTAATACCATGACCAAAATTAAATGTAGATGTCAACCTAAAGATCCAACAAAAGAAAACACACTCATTGAGACAAGAAATAGGAAACCACCAAGCCACAAAGAGCATTCACTGAAACAAATCCAAGAGAAGTAACCAAGTCCTATATTGAACCAATCCTTCAACCAAGAACTCAAGAATACTTACTGAGATGTTTACCGAAAGTCTCCAACAAGATATCGAGCTCAAAAGATGACACAATGCAAGGAAGAGAGAATCCCCAAAGGAGATGTGCAAGCCCCTAGCTAAACAACCACACAATTGAATCACAATAGGAAACCAAGATTTGATAATAATCTAAAATCTTAATCATCAACAAACTAATTACATGCAATGTGTCAGGCTATAAGGCCTTCCCAGTTATGGTCAATTATAGAGAAAATAAAAGTTCTACAAGATCCCTCAATATCCAACTCAAACCCTAACACTAGCTAGCCAGATCTATAATAACATGCCACAACAATCTGGTAGAAACATCTAGCAAGATCTAAACTTGTGAACATAGGCCCTCAAGAAATTTCCTTGTTCCTAAGACTCAGTCACTAGCTCTTCTTAAAAATTTGTAACTTCAGGCTTCTCCTCTTCTTATCTACTCATCTTCCTTACTTCTATTTTTTCCTACAACTCTAGCCCAGACCTCTTTATACACTAGCATGACCCCAAGTTAGCTTGTTGCAAATAGAAACATCTAAAAGCTAACTAAATACAAAATGCCTTAAGTTGGCTTAGAACACATATTAAATGGACATAGGATAAAGATCAAAGACCCAAATCATTCCACACATATCCCCATGATCAATCCACATCATGATCACACGCTACACCTATTAAATGCATCAATTTGGCCTCCCAAATCTATAAGAATACCAATCGACAAGCCAAATTTCTGAATGCAAACAACCACCAGCCAAGCATCACTAAGAAAGTGTGAAGACCAACTACCTGAAGTGTCACTGCATCACAATACATATCAAGCACGAGAATTTTTCTGAGTTCTTCAGTGACCGAGTTCCTTGGCCAACACTATGCCTAATAACAACTAAGCATCCACCCTTCTTCAACCGAGTAACACTCCAAGTACACTCCAAATTAGTCACTGAGAAATCTCATGATGCTCCTACATTTGGCTCCCTAGGTAAATAGAAAGGTATGTCCCACACTTTGGTGCCAAAAGAAAGCTCTTCAGCCAGCTTCATCTTCACCAAAGGCTTCCACTCCATCAGGGATAAGAGAACCAATCTACAAATTATCTACATCTGCTTCAACCATCCAAACACTAAAAGTGTATGTATCACCATTAACCAATTGACATGCAACTTATCACCACAACCCATATCAACAATAAGAGCATCCAACTCTACATTCACAGTAATAGCATGTAGTACCAAACTCAAATCTACATCAACAAAAATATAAAATACCTCATCAAAACAAGCCAAACTCACAACAGGTCAACGATCTCATTGTTCATTACAAGAAGATCTGCAACATGTAAATCATCACCCATAGCAACCTAATTAACCATGAACAAGTATTTTTCAATTTCCATGTCAGACACAACCAATTGATCATGAAAACAAGTCTCCATCCCAACATAAGCAAGGTTAGGAATTTCTTCAACAATGACCACAAGTTGGTCTATAGGTTTTGCATCAGTCTCCATAGAATGATCAAAAAAACCAACCTACACCTCTACCTTTTCATGCCCCCTTCTCTCTTGAATAATTCTTTTAACCATCCAGACAACTCGCTTGTAGATCAGTAGACTCAAAATCAAGACACCTCTACAAAACTCAATTATTCCTTCCTTAACTTGATGACACAAACTACCTTCCAATCAAGAAAACATCTCATAAATATTTATGTCAAGTACATCATGGAGATCTTCAATCACCCTCTGACCCAATCTTCTCTGAGGCATCCTTCAAGATCTTCACAAACTCTCTACAAAAAAACTCTGACCAGATCGAATCTTCATTCAACAAGATCAACCTTCCATCTTTGCAACCATCGATCCATATCAAGATCCCTCCGTAATTCCTTTCCAATTATAATTCAGAACCACGATCTTCTACATAACAAAAAAGATATATAAGACTCCAGAAATAATAATCCACCTAAAGATCAAACTCTGCTCTGATAAACTTCACCCAACCCAAGGTCCTGGTGCAAAATGCCTCACCCTCGGTGATTTTTCCACACACTAAGGAACTTAAAGCTCTGATACCACTTAATGTAGTATGAGGCAGAGAGAATCTCAAAAGGAGATGTCCAAGCCCCCACCTAAAAGACCACACAATGTAATCACAATAGGAAACCAAGATCTGATAGAAATCTGGAATCTTATTCATAAAGCAACTAATTACATGCAATGTGTCGAGTTGTAAGGCCTTCCTGGTTACATCAAATTACAATGAAAACAATAGTTCTGCAAGATCCTTCAAGATCCATTTCCAACCCTAACCCTAGCTAGCCAAATATGTAACAATAGACCACAACAATCTTGTAGAAACATCCAACAAGATCTAAACTTGTGCACATAGGCCCCCAAGAAATCTCCTTGTTCCTAAGCCTCAACCAATATTTCTGCTCACAAATTTGGAACTTCAGGATGCTCCTCTACTCAGCTACTCATCTTCCTTACTTCCTCTATTTTTTCTATAAATCTACCCCAGACCTCCTTATATACTAGCATGACCACAAGTCAGCCTATTCCAAATAGAAATATCTAGAAGAAAACTAAATACAAAATGCCATAAGGTGTCTTACAACACATATTAAATGCACATAGGATAAAGATCCAAGACCCAAATAGGTCCACACACATCCCCACAATAGATCCACATCATGATCACACACTACACATATTAAATGCATCAACTCAGCCTCCCAAATCCACAAGAACACTAGTCAGCAAGCCAAACTACCAAGTCCCAGCAACCATGTGCCAAGCATCGATGAGAAAGTGTGACGAACAAGCTCCCTCAAGCATCGCCGATCCACAATATATGTCGAGAACCATAAGTTTTATGAGATCTTCAGTGACCGAGTTCCTCAACCAACACTACACCTAATAATGACCAAGCATCCACCCTTCTTCGACCGAGTAACACTCCAAGTACTCTCCAAAGAAACTACTGAGCACCCCTCCAACAGATCCAAAGTAGTCATTGATAAAACCCACATGATTCTCCTACATCAAAAGATAACATATTTTTAGTTGACACAGGATTTCCATGAACCAAAGATGTTCTTGCATCATTAATGTCTATATCATAGGTCAGGTTTGCATCTTTGAGCCCAAGACAATTAAAGAAGTTGCAAAAAGGCTACTTTATTTGACAAAAACTTAGCTATTGTACTTGGTAACAATTTAAGTACTTAGGTTGTGAATGTTTAATTTTTTGGCATAGTTGCTAAAGATAAGCAGTCACATCGAATATTTTATGTCAAGATCCACACTTACTCTTTTTAGAGTGGTCAAAAATTCTTGAAAGCGAAGATTCCATTTTATCAAGGGCAATAACTCTCAGTTCATCCAGGGTAACAATTATAGGAAGGACTGCAACTCTCGGCATATCAGGCATTTTTTGAATAATCCACCAACACAGAGTTCTCAAAAGAATTTTAGTAGAGGTATATTCTACCAGTCTAGTGCACCTCTAGTTGGGAGAGATTTTGGAAAAACTACCAATTTCTTTGCTTATCGACAATCAGGGCATAACATCATTTTAGTCAGCTCATGATACTAGTTGAAAGCAAACCACTTCTGAGCCCAAAGTGGAAGATGTTGGAAAATCACATCAAGTATTTCTAGTCATTGATCACCAACAAGTTGTGCATAATAACACCATAATTGAGACAATATGTGTGTTAGGAAACACTTTTATATATCTATATTGTTTCATTATCATGCTACAAACTCTTTTATATCCCCTTGTATTATTGAACATTGTGGGTTCATAGGGCTAAGGAAAATGATAAGTGGTAGATAGACTTAACCTCAAGAGCCAAAATGATTATAGATTCTTTTGTCTAGGATTGTTTTTTTGAGCCAAGCAATAATTTTGAGACTTTAGGAAACTTGTGGGTTATTCCTTTGGGTTCATATGATGAAGTGTTAGGTATGCACTAGCTGAGAAACCATAAGGCCAATGTTTACTATCGATGAAAAAAGATCCATTGCATGGATGATGTGGCAATGAATATAAAAATTGTGGGTGTCCAAAGGCCTATTTCTTTGAGAATGATCTCTGCAATGTAGTTAAAAAGGTGTACACAATAGGGTTGTTAACTGTTCACAATGATAGTAAATGACTTGGATCAAGGTGAGAGTAAGGACATATCTTTGGATAATCATGCCCTCTTATAGGAGTATGCTAATGTATTCCCAACTGAAATTCCTATTATGCCTCGCAAATGGGATATATTTTTTCATATAGGGCTTGTCCCTAGAGAAAAACCAATATCTAAGGCACCTTACTGGATGAAAACATAGGAATTGAGTGATCTCTAGCTCTATTTAGAAGACCTTTTAGCTAAGGATTCTATTTGACAAAGTGTGTATCCATTGGGATCCCTAGTCATATTTTTGAAGAAAAAGAAAGGTTCCCTTCAATTATGCATTGATTACAGGTAGTTGAACATGGTCAGCATCGTAATAGATGATCTATTTGATTAGGAGAAAGGGGCCAAAGTATTCTAAAAAAATTGACCTGAAATATGGGTATCACTAGTTATGGATCCATGAGCCAGATATCCATCATATAGATTTCCATACTAGATATGGTTACTATGAGCTTACGTTGGTTCCTTTTGGGTTGAATAACATGCTCAATCCATTTTTATGAGCTTGATTCATTGTGTTTTTTTGACCTATCTAGATCATTTTTTCATGGTCTTCTTGGATGATATTTTGGTTTACTTGAGGAAAACAAAGGAACATGAAGATTATTTGAGGCAAGTGTTGCAGTGTCTTCGAGATAATTAGTTATATTCCAAATTGGCTAAATACAAGCTCTTAGATAGACGAGGATTAAGTATCAAGCGCATGTGGTTTGTAGAGATGATATCTCATTTGACCCCTCAAAGATTTAGTCAATCATGGATTGGCCAAGAAATACTTGTAACCACCTGAATTTGGTCTGTCGCAACTATGGACCCTATTTGCCCTAAGTATGATCATACCCTTGATTTATGTCCAAACGACCCTGTTACTGCTTGGCATAATTCTTTTAATCAATTTAATATCCTAGGTGATTTTTATCACTAATTTATATTAACTATTATAGCCATACAATTCAAA
>MU225219.1:3010401-3021930 GCA_018584345.1 Thuja plicata | reverse complement strand
CTAACCCTTCTCAACCCATTCACCCATGCTAATCTAATCCTAATCCTAAATTCTTCTCTAACCCACCTCCTAATGTTGTCACATTCCATTAGGGAATACTTAGCAACTCCACCCACTTGAGAAAGTTTACTTTCTGAAGCTGGACTTTCTTAAAGTCCATATTCTCTTACATCCTCCCTTCCCTCTTTAAGGCCTTCATTACTACCTTCATTAATATGAAGACCTTAAGCCCATGTCTCTCCCATGCCTTATTAATGCCCTGGGCATTAAAGGCTCTTATATATTCATTTATGAGTCTCCACGTTCATAAATGAACCTTGTTCCCCCCCTCTCTCTCTCATTCTTCTATAAATAGAAGCCTGTTTTGAGAGAAAATAAGCCTTCATCTTAGGATCAAATTATATTGTTATGCTGTTAGATTCACTCTAGACTCACATTTCATCTATTTTAGCATGTTAGTTTATTGTTTTCATTTCACGTTTTAAAGCTAGATTGTATGCTTTTTCTCATTTTTAGCTTAAATTTAGATCAAATCCTTCATACTAGGACAGTATTGGTCACTGATTTGGAGCATATTTTGAGGGCTAGATATGCAACTAATCATACTCTTTCTAGTTAGAAGGCAATAAGCCGATATTAGTGGTTTTACATGTTTTAATTAACCTTACAAGCTAATGCAATGACCTATTGAGTGTTTGTGTCATTTTCAACAGACCTACCCATTTACACACACAATACTAATGTGGTAGAAGTTTGTAGTTTCACGGGCTTGGTGGATTATTATTATCGGTTCCTCAAATATTTCTCAAGAATCTCTCACCCCATTACCTCTCTTTAGAAGAAAGGGAATAAGTATTTATGCTTAGATTGTTGTGAAGTTTCTTCCCAAATAATTAAGGAAAAGTCAACCAGTGCTCCTATTCTAGCAGTGCCAAGCCCTACCAAAGATTTAATGGTATGTACAGACACATCTCTTGATGGTATTGGAGCAGTATTTTTATAGGAAGGACATGTAATCACATATAAATCTTATAAACTTAAGGATCATGAGGTAAAATATGCCACATGATTTGGAATTGGTAGTGGTAGTGTATTCCTTGTACCAATGGATGAATTTTATATTGGGTCCTTAATTTTAGTTGCATACAGACCACCATAGTTTATAGTATATTTTCACCTAGTCTAATCTGCATGCCAAGCAACGAACATGATATGGAGTTTTTCTGTTAGTATGATTTTGAGGTGAAGTATATCTAGGGAAAGGAGAATGTAGTAGAATATTCCTTGAGTAGGAAAATGCCAGAGATCTCTGCAATCTCACTTATTGTGGAATTATAGAGTACGATCCTTCAGGCTCTACCTAGAGATACTTTTTATTTGGTGGTTAATTCTGAAATTCATTCATGTAGAGCTTTAGAGGGTAGATATGTAGGATATTCCTTATACCCTGATGGTATTCTATGGCACTTATATAGGATTAATGTTCCTTCAATGGATGACCTATATACCTTGATTACATCTTAGGCTCATCATGCACCTTACTCTACACATCCTAGAGTTAAGAAAATCTACGTAGAGTTCAACCTGCTAATCATTGGTCTTGGATGAAAAGGGACATCGTTGAGTTTGTGACAAATATCAGGAGTGCCATAAAATGAAGGTTCAACACCAACATCTCACCAGGATTTTATAACCTAATCTCATTCCAGCGTGGAAATGGGATATCATATCGATAGACTTTATTTTTGGATTGTCAATGGCCTCACATAGACATGATGCCATTATGGTCATTATAAACCAATTAACTAGAGTAGCACATGTCTCACCTATCTGATCATCCTACACAGAAACCATAGTGGCTAATTTTTTTATGGAAGATATTGTGAGACTTCATGGTATTCCTTGGAGGATCATTTGAAATACGAATCTCGTATTGACTTCAAAATTTTGGACCTCATTACAACCTTCTTTGGGAATGAAACTCAACTTTAGTTCAGCATATCATCCTGAGATTGATGGGTAGATAGAGAGAATTAAACATATCTTGGATGATATTTTATTGATGTATGTGATGTACCAATAGTCACAATGGGAAGATTACTTATACCTGGTGGAGTTCACATCCAACAATGGTTACCATAGTTTAATTGGAATGTCTCCCTTTCAACCATTGTATGGTCGTGGATGCCGCACACTATTGATCTAAGATGTATTAGAGGATCAATTTCTATTAGGTTCGAAGGTTCTTAAAGGTACGAAACAATAGGTGGAACACATTTGAGAGCATTTAGTAGTAGCACAAGATAGTGAGGAAGAGTATGTGAATGTTCATCAACTAGATCGACAGTTCTCTATTGATGATAGAATTTTCTTGAGAGTGCATCCCCAGAAGAGTCCAATCCATTATGGAAAGGGATCTAAGATGGCACCTCATTTTGAGGTTTTCTTTTTAGATTCTACAGAGGATAAGACTAGTTGTCTATCATCTTGCCTTGTTTCCTAGCTTATCTCACATAGATGATGTGTTTCACGTTTCCATACTTATGTAGTGTATCTCTGATATGAACCAGGTTCTTGATTGGAATGCATTTCAGATAAAGTATGGGAAGTTGGCTTTGGTTCCCATACACATTATATAAAAGGGAGGACTGACCCTCAAGGGTCAAGTCATCAACTAGGTAAGGGTCCAATCAGATCCTAAAGACGAGTATTCAACCTATTGGGAAGATGCAGCGAGGATGATGGATTTATATCCTTGTTTTTTTAGGCTTCTGATAGTAAGTCTTGTTCTGGGGGGATGTAGTACCCCTTACCTAGTTTTATTTTAATTTTGATCAATACCATGTTTTGATTTCATATACATATGTGTGGATGTGACTATCTCGTGTTATCCCAGCTTTGGTTCTAGGATGATTATTACTTATACCTTCATGATGGCATGGATCCTCTGATGAGATGGATATATTTTAGTTCATTTTTTATTCTGTATGAATGACTTCTCTATAAGAGATGAGTCGGTCTTTTGATATGATGTGTTCATCCTCAATTTCATTATGCTTATTGTAGCTTCACCTTCATGGCTCCTCGTAGTTCAAGGATTGAAACATTAGAGACTATTAGGAAGTCACTCTTACCATATCATATGAATAAATATAAGGTTATATTATGAAGTAACAATTAAAGTTCTTGTGTTGTACAATCAAGCTTGATTATAAAATATACTATCATTATCATTTTAGCTTCATTAATCAATAAATGAATAATATTATTAAATGTAATTCATAGTACTAATATTTAGTATTGTACCATAATGAGTTCAGAATATGTTAAAAACAAATTGTGTTTTGCTAATTCCAAATTAAAATAAATTATAAAAAGAGATAATGGTAAGTGTAGTGAATTAATATAATTAATAAAGTTATGAGAAATATAACTATGGATATCAATTTTAGAACCACCATTTAAATTACTAAACTAAAATTAATAGAATGACAAGTTTGTTTAAGGAAATTGGACTCATAATTATTATTGGTTCGTGACCCAAATTGTCGTAAGAGAAGAAAAGGGGGTTCTTTTGGAAGGCGAGACTTTTAGCAAATAATATTGATAAGATATAATAAATGAATAAAATAATATTGATAATAGATTAAATTAATTTATTTTCCGGTGGTATGAGACAATGAGAGATCAGATTAAAGTATATGGAAGCTTTAATGGGGTTAGTAAAACATTTAATGTGGTGCGTAGCTCAAAAAGAGGGGATGGTCCTTTATTAAATCTGGTCGTTAGTAGAAGATGGGGAGAGAGGACCAAAAATAGGGAGATTACAAAGGAATTTCAGAGTGAGACAGAGAATTAGAATTTTTAGGTGCTACTTGGAAGGATTGGGGATTTTGGAAAGAGGGTTCTTGGTGTTGGATATGAAGTTCGACTGTTCAGTTATTATTTTGTGACTGTTTATTTCATCTTTTTGCTTTTGTCTCTTTGTCTTCTGTTGAAGACTATTGTATATACATAAGGGAAAAGCCTTATGTATGTAGGTTGTGATGACTGAATAATATCTTTTTGCTTTTGTCTTTTTGTCTTCTGTTAAAGACTATTGTATATACATAAGGGAAAAGCCTTGTGTATGTAAGTTGTGATGACTGAATAATAGATTTGTTCTGCTCTCTAATGGATGTAGCCAAATTGACGAACCACATTAAATCTTGTCTTTGTTTATGATTTATGATTTGTCTGTTTATTTTACAATTGATATCAAATCCTAGAAAAGATGCAGGAGACCAGGGAGATGAATAGACATTTCATCGTATTCTGTTTAAAGCAAATATTATAGATGAGACCTTTGTTGAGACTGTACAGGAGACCAGGGAGATGAATAGACATTTCATCGTATTCTGTTTAAAGCAAATATTATAGATGAGACCTTTGTTGAGACTGTGAAAGGGCATATTACACAACTTCTGCATTTTGGCAAGGTTGCGGCCTTTCAATCGCAGGTTCCAGAAGGCTTCTCAGGATCCTTGATAGGTACATGTTCCTCTTAGATATTTTACCCAATTTTAATTCTATATTTCCTGACGAGTGTGCTGTGATTACCAGCATCAGAGTTGAGGCCCTTGGAATTTTGAGGCACCCCGCTGAAGCGGTGAATGGGCCAGTTTTAAAATGATAAAAAAAAGTTTAAACACACCTTCAAGCTCTGCCAGGCCTTTGCAATTTTATATGTGATACTTCTGATACTTGTTATATGATTCCCTCCATACAAATAGAAGGTTGCGGTTGTGGCTCATAGAAGACGGTTCATATTCTACGAAGTAAATCGGGGCTATGTTTTAGCATTTCCTCTTGCAGAGAAGTGCCTCTATTCGGCATTTTCTTTGTCGTCGATTGGTTTACCTCCACCGAGGGATGCTTGATAAGCGATGCAGAAGTCACGTCGAGCTCAATTCAAAAGATAGCAAGAATTTTCCATTCATTATAGTCACTGGAAAAAGTGGAAACCCTTTCTGGAATGCAAAGCCTAGACCCCCCATTCTGTAGACAGGGCCAGAAATGGTAAATCCACATTGACTAGATAAGAAAACACGAATGTAAGGAATCTCATCAAATATAGCAGACACTCCGCCATTTTTGCGCGCTTTGCAAAGTGCTTGTGCGTATTCCTTGGGAGAGCTATAATCACGCAGCTGGTCTTGATGAAATCCCAGCTGCTCTGTCAGATAGTGTTTTACTAAGGACCCTCGATTGTAACCCACAAGCGTTCTACTGTCTAATAGAAATTTCATGTCTGTAACGGTTGGTTTCATCTGATGTACAGTGAGGATTGAGGTGAGACTGGCCATGTAGCTGGACGTTAATATCAGCAATACAAATAGCCATACGATCACCACTCTTCTAGCCAAACTACTTACAATCCTTTCGCTTTGAGAGAAAAACAATGTAGAGAACGAAAACCAGAGCATGGTAGAAATTTGGTGCCTAGAGATTCCCCTGAAGGTGGTTGTCAGTTTATGTTCAAGCACCCAGACCACGATTCCAGTAAAGAGAAAGAAGAAGTTAGAGGAGAGCCTTACATCGCAAGAGAGCTCCGTGATGTTGCATAGAAGCCTGTATTCGGAACGTAGTATGCAATCAGAATGGATTCCGTCGAGCATCCAGTCATACAACAGGCTCGCCTTGATGGCATCTCTTGGAGGGGGAACAGGCGAGGGTTGTTGCACTCACTGCGTAGCCACACTGGAGGGCCGGGGTGGCCATTTCTTTTCCCTCGTTGCGGCGACTGGTCTTCCCTACAGCGGGTCATCGGAGAATGAAATCTGGGTGTGGAAGCACAAAGACGTAATTTACACATGGTAGCAATGGAAAATCGGGGGTGTGTTGTTCTTGCAGGGCAGCATCGCATAACTATGAGAATTTTCAAGGTGGAAATTATGGGAGAAGAAGTCTATGAAGACTATATGTTGTTTTTTTTATTTCCTAAATCTTATGACCAGAGACAGAGGTGGTTTTTTGAGCCTATGTTGTTTTTATTGTGGTAAAAGTTTTAGTGCTGGCAATATTGATAAAGGTGATGTTTCATTTGACACATTTTTAGAGAAATTGCAGCTTCGTGTATAACTGTTCAGTGTGATGTTGGGTATCATTTTTCAGATTTCGTTTTTGATACCATGAGTAGTTGGGTGTCACATTGCAGTGGGAGTTCTGATTTGGTTGCAAGAATTTTGTTGCCGTGAGATGGTTCCCTCCATGTGATTAGAGATGTTTGTTATTGTATCATGGTGGGCTCTTGATTCTAGATTAGAGCACTGGCATGATATAGGTTCTCTCAATAGGTTTTTCTCTTTGAAGCATGATGTTTTGGTTTGTGGAGATTAAGTTGTCATGTTGTGTTCCCAGGTTATGCAGACGGTGCAATGCGAGTTTTGAAAAATGGTCATGGTTAGTGCTCTTGGTATCAAGTACATTTGCAGATTGGTCATGGAGGTGCTCTTGAAAACTAAGAGGCTTGGGTGAGGCTACAATTCTCTTGGGTTTAGAGAACATTTTATGAGATGGTTTCTCTTTGGAGGTTTCAGCAAGAAGACCGGGGAGCCTACACCTATGGATGGACACGAGTTAATTATGGACGTAGAGAAGATTGTTCTTGGAGAAGAGTCACTATGACTTGGTTTATCCTGGATGATCATTCTTACTCTGCACTCTTGGTCTACTCGACATATTTATCTCCTTGTGCATTTGGGTTAAGGAGATAGTTGCGATTGTTCCTAGTTTTGGAATGTTTTTGTGTTCGATCTTATTGCTGACAAGAGCTTTCATCCATGGTGGTTGGATGTTGTAAATGCTCTTATTTGGAGAGGTAAAGGAGATCATACTTGGCACAACTGAGCACTTGGCGGTGTTAGTAGAAGGATGATTTATGGTTTGCATGGGTGTTCCTTCAAAGAGGTTTTTGAGATCATCTATTGTTGTTGTACTTCATTTTTTTTTTAACTACAATATGAGATCTTTTCATGAGGACTTGGAAGATGTCATGTGAGTTTTTGCAGTAGGTTGGTTGCAGTTTATAGATCATCTCAAGTTATTAGCAAACCTTTTATGTGCAGATTGGTAGATTTGAGTCGACTTTTGGTTGACATTGCTCATGCAACATGTAGATTTCTCTATAATGGTCTTCTAGGTTTTTGAAAATCAATGATTTTTGGTGTGTTTTGTTGGAAGATGGTATTTTTTACATGGTGAGTTGTTGTATGGGCTGGTTATATGGGCATAAATCTACTAATTTTGTATGGTTAGTTGGATGTGATTAGAAACTAGCTATGGTTTCTATTCTAGCTATGGTGGTTGTCTATTGACAATTTATTACCATGGGATTTGGTAAGGGAAAGTAGAGTTTAAGTGTGAGATTGTCCTGATGAGTGGTTGCAACATGAGTTGAACTTCAAGTGGGAGACTTTTGGATATGAATTCAGACTGTCGAGTTCTTTTTCTGTGACTGTTCATTTCATCTTCTCGCTTTTGTTTCTTTGTCTTCTGTTGAAGACTATTCTATATATATGAGGGCAAAACCCTGTGTATGTCAGTTCTGATGACTCAATAATAGATTTTCTCTGCTCTCTAGTGGATGTAGCCAAATTGGTGAACCATGTTAAATCTTGTCTCTATTTGTGGTTTCCAATTGTTCTGTTTATTTTACACTTGGAAGAAATGGGGAGAACATGGGAAAGTATAAAGGGCGATTCAGTCAGACTTCAATTTCTACTACAGATTTAAGGTTAAGAATGGCTAATATTCAACATTTCCTTTAATGCTCTATAATATACTTATATCTCCACTGAATTTATGTACGTTATGCATATGAAAACCTGTGTTTTCCAATAGATATGTGTGTTTTATGTTTCTACTTGAGGAATCCCCGTATGTTAGTATTTACACCCCATTGACTATGAAATTTTACTTTGGTAAGATTAGCTTGAGCACATGATGTCACGACTCGACGTATTAGATTCCTATTTTCTAGGATCATCTAGCAACTTTTGGATATATATATATATATATATATATATATATATTGTGTGTGTGTATTGTAATTTATTGATTTATTAGACACTGACTTACCGGTGTCATCTAAAGTGTGTCTGGGTGGTTCAGGTAGATGAGGCTAGCTCCTTAGTCATGATGGGTATGGATGGTCTGGTTTAGGTAGTTATATTATGTGTCTTATGATTAATTCAAACTTTTGTCTCTTCTTTAGCTTATGTGATGAAATGTGGAATTTTGAAAGAAATAAGTTATTTTATTCTCTTCATCAATTGAATGTGTATGTTATATGGTTAGAAATAGCAATTATATATTGAAAAGATTATTAGCAAGAGTAGATATAAAGAGAAATCCATGAAATAAAATTCATCTCATGATTATGTATCCATGTAATAGTATGTTATGATTTCAAAATAAATTCATGTTTTTGGGAGAATTATGTATACATTGTTGCTATATCCTTGCATATAGCCATTGAGCTAGGGAAATGGATAAAAAATGAAACAATAAAAATATCAATAAATAAAAAATAAATTAATAAAAATAACAATAATATCCTTGCATATAGCTGCTGAGCTAGGGAAATGACAGTTACAAATTTAATTAAAAAATCAAAGGAAAGCATAATATATGGGCACCGACTATGGGGTAGGAAATTTGCACCGGCCCCATTGCCAGTGTCGTTGCTTCTGTTGCCACTTCCATCAGGTAGTGTTTGTCAAACTCTGACACTGTATAGTCTTAGTACAAAGTTTAGTTTTCATGATACATTCATTTATTTTATAAGAGAGTGGAATTTTTTAAAGAAAAATTAGAATGAGCGCAATAAAATGCACATTCATAAAAATTAGCCAACTTTTTGAAAAGTAAAAATAGTAATTAATTTTTAGAAATATATTTGAATGTTGTAAATAATATTTTTTAAATATTTATCATTTTTTTTTGTTACTTTTATTTTATCATAATAATTAATATCTAAATTAATATTTAAATTTAAATTTTGTCTTTTTGTTTAAAGATAATAAGTGTCAATTTATAATATGAACTTAAATTTTGTCAATTGCATTTTTTATTTTTTCTTTATAGATTGAAAAAATGAGTGACATATTTCCTATTTCCAAATATTTATAATAAATTCTTAAAATATAAAATTTACTAATTTGAATAGTATTTTTTATATTGTTTTTATTTTAATGTATGTTTGTTTGTCCTAGATTTTAAACTGTATATAATTTAGACATTTGTAAACAATTTAAAATTATATGTAGAATTTATTAATTGAAACAATTAATATAAACATAAAAATGAATAATTTTTTAGATAAATGTCTATTTGTACATTTTATACATTTAATTTAATAATATAACCAGTTCAACCTTTAAATATTATTATTTTATATTAAAATCCAGTATAAAAATTTAAATAAAAAGAGCAATTGTAAATAAGGAGAGGAGTTGCAGTAATAAGTGATGGGGGAAGAGAATTTACTTAATAGAGCTGAACCTATCCCTTTGTAAATTGCTTCTATTAATTTAATTCATTAATGGCTTTGAAAACAAAGTTTTTCTATTATTTTCTTCTAGACAATTCAATATAATTTCTATCCTAAAATCATATATAATATATAATCTTATGAATGTCATTAAAATTATTCATTTATGAATTGGTCAACTAAAAGTGTCAAATGTTATAATGGTAAATCAAAAGAATTAAATGTCTTTAGTTTTATAACGAGTAATATAAAATTAGACTTTGAAAGAATTCCTTCAACCCATTACATGACTACTAATGTTATGCTAATTAGTAGATGTCATTATTTTTAGATAGTTCTTTAACTTTGATTTTCCATCATTTACATTACATGGAGTGCATACTCATTTTAATTTGATATAAAAAAATTAATATATAGATAAATAGAGAATTTATTAAAGTCAAGCATTCCTCTATGAACATAAAAATAAATAAAATAATTGATAATATCTACTAGCTTATATATACCTATATATATATAATACGCCGAGAGTAATCCTTCTCGAGTGCACCTATTTTTCGTGTGGGTTAGGGATGATAATTTAAAATAGGCGCCTCGAGAAGGATTACTCTCGGCGTATTATATATATAGGTATATATAAGCTAGTAGCAGTCGCGGCGCAACATGGAAGACATTTTCTATTAGGGTTAGGGTTAGGGTTACGTTTACAGTTAGAGTTAGGGTTAGAATTAGGGTTAGGGTTAGGGTTACGGTTAGGGTTAGGGTTAGAGTTAGGGTTAGGGCTAGGGTTAGAGTTAGGGTTACGGTTATTTTTAGTGTTAGGGTTAGGGTTAGGGTAATTTTTAGCATTAGGATTAGGGTTAGGGTTAGAGTTAGAGTTAGGGTTAGGGTTAGGGTTAGGGTTAGGGATTAGAGTTAGTGTTAGGATAAGGTTGGGATTAGAGTTAGGGTTAGGGTTAGATTTAGGGTTAGGATCAAGGTTAGGGTTAGGTTAGGGTTATTTTTAGCATTAGGGTTAGGGTTAGGGTGATTTTTAGCCTTAGGGTTAGGGTTAGGGTTAAGGTTAGGGTTAGAGTTAGAGTTAGAGTTAGGGTTAGAGTTAGGGTTAGAGTAAGGGTTAAGGTGATTTTTATGATTAGGGTTAGGGTTAGAGTTAGAGTTAGAGTTAAAGTTAGGGTTAGGGTTAGAGTTAGAGTTAGAGTTAAAGTTAGGGTTAGGGTTAGGGTTTGACTTAGAGTTAGAGTTAGGGTTAGGGTTAGGGTTAGGGTTAGAGTTAGGGTTAGGGTTAGGGTTAGGGTTATTTTTAGAGTTAGAGTTAGGGTTAGGCTTAAGGTTAGGGTATTTTTACGATTAGGGTTAGGGTTAGGGTTACATTTACAGTTATAGTGAGGGTTAGGGCTAGGGTTAGAGTTAGGGTTAGGGTTATTTTTAGCGTTAGGGTTAGGGTTAGGGTGAATTTTAGTGTTAGGATTAGGGTTAGGGTTAGAGTTAGAGTTAGGGTTAGGGTTAGGTTTATTTTGAGCATTAGGGTTAGGGATTAGAGTTAGTCTTAGGATAAGGTTGGGATTAGAGTTAGGGTTAGGGTTAGATTTAGGGTCAGGGTCAGGGTTAGGGTTAGGTTAGGGTTATTTCTAGCGTTAGGGTTAGGGTGATTTTTAGCGTTAGGGTTAGGGTTAGAGTTAGGGTTAGAGTTAGAGTTAGAGTTAGAGTTAGAGTTAGAGTTAGGGTTAGGGTTAGGGTTAGGGTTAAGGTTAGGGTTATATAGGGTTAGAGTTAGGGTTAGGGTTATATAGGGTTATAGTTGGGGTTAGAGTTAGAGTTAGGGTTAGGGTTAGGGTTAGCTTTAGAGTTATGGTTAGGGTTAGGGAGATTTTTATAGTTAGGATGTACAGTTATGGGTTAAGATTAGGGTTAGGGTTAGGGTTAAGGTATTTTTATAGTTAGGGTTTGGGTTAGGGTTAGGGTGATTTTAAGGGTTAGGGTTAAGGTGATTTTTA
>MU225219.1:2993972-3007205 GCA_018584345.1 Thuja plicata | reverse complement strand
TTCTATTTCTTTTTATTTCTAATTTTTCTATAGACATATATTAGCAACATTTCTATTCTATTTTCTAAATTATTCAAAGTTTCAAAATTAAATTAAATTCTATTTATGATTTTTAAATGAAAACAATAGAAAATTAAAAAAACTTAAATCTAGGTATTAATAGAATCTTTCAACATTTTTAAAGTTGTATTTCTATTCTGTTTTATTTCTAATTTTTTTTATAGACATATATTAGCAACATTTCTATTTTATTTTCTAAATTATTCAAAGTTTTCAAAATAAATTAAATTCTACTTTATGATTTTTAAATGAAGCTTTAACAATTGAAAATTAAAAAAACATAAATCTAAGTATTAATAGAATCTTTCTAACATTTTCAGTATTTATGTTCTATACTATACTATCAGACAAAGACAACCTTCATTTGTCATTTGATCGGGGCTCACACTTTGCTTGTGTTTGTACGCAGGCTAGGAGGACATTAGCAAACAACTCACATACCCTGTTCTGAGACTGCAAAATTTGAAACCATGGAATCGCGCTTCAATGAGGAGTTCATAAAAAATGGTATGCAGGGCCTTTGATTTACTAAGTATGCAAAGCCGATCTACTAAGTATTCCCGACAATTACTGATTTTCATATTTTGCAACAATACCTTCCAGGGTAATGCCAACGCATCCCTGCAATCACAACATTCAATGAGACACGTTTCTATTAGAAATTTTATTTTAATGATTAAACTATTCATATATATAAATCTATATTAATATACAGTTTAAAATCTAGATATTAATATATAGATTTTAAACTGTATATTCAAATCTAAGAAAATCTATTATCAAAAAGAAAAACATATTATAATATACAAAAATATTTTAATTTAAAGAAATCTTTTAATAAAACAAAATAGTTTAATATAAAGAAATCTTTTAGTAAAACATAATAGAAATACAACTTTGAAAATGTTAAAAGATTCTATTAAAAAAGAAAAACCTATTATAATATACATAAATCTAGATTAATATACAATTTATAATCTATATATTAATATATAGATTTTAAACTATATATTAAAATTAGGAAAATCTATTATAACAATAGAAACTTCCATTTTACAAAATTCTATTATAGAAATCTATAATAGATTTCTGTATATTAATCTAGATTTCTGTATTTTAATATATAGTTTAAAATCTGTATATTAATATATAGATAATAATCTGTATATTAATCTAGATTTCTTTATATTATAATAAAAGTTTCTATAAAATAGAAACTTTCATTTTACAGAAATCTATAATAGATTTTCCTAAAAAATTTTGTAAAATGGAAGTTTCTGTAAAATTTATTATAACAATAGAAACTTCCATTTTATAGGAATCTATAACTTTAATTCAATTAAAAGATTTTCCATTTTACAGAAATCTATTATAAATCTATTTTACAGAAAGAATAAGAATTAATGAATATGAAATCTATAATTTAAAAAAAAACCATAGAAAGTAATTCTTCTTACCTTGTCACTTATTCTTCTTCTGCAAATTCTTCAAAACTTTTTTGAAATCTTGTTCTTTAAACTAATTTTTCTTCTTCAACTTCTGCTAAAAAGAAATCAATTAGAAATCTATTTTACAGAGAAATCAATTAGAAATTTATTTTACAAAAAGAAAATAAGAATGAATATAAAATTTAAAAAACAACAGTAGAAATATAGAGAAACTAATTGTTCTCACCTTTAATTCTTGTTCTGCAACTTTTTCTGCAAATTCTTGGTAATTTCTTCTCAAATCAGCTTCTTTCTTTAAATCTTGTGAAATAGCAAAATGAAAATCCGTATACTCATTTTATAAAGTTGAAATGTCTCTTCATCTTCTCTTTGTAACAGTTAAAAAAAAATTAATTTATTTTTATTAAATGGCGAATGAAAAGTCGTTCCATATACTAATTTTAAATCTAAAAAAGCAAAATTGAAAAGGCAAATCCAAAAAAGCAAAATCGAAAAAGCAAATCTGATAAATGCCATTTGGCATTATTGGTATTTTTTTATTTTTTATTATTTCAGATTGTAACTGTAGAATTTGAAGCACTTCTTTTTTCTTTATATGGAATATTCCCATGCTTGCATTGTCATTTCCATATATGCTACAACTGTAGATGCCTCTCGGCGTAATCATAATATAACTTCATCAAATTTCTAATAAAAAACTAGCATTTAATTATTATACATTTTAATATTTAATTATAAATATTATAAAATATTATTTTTTAATTTTTTGATAAATAAATATTTATTAATTATGCGACATTGTACAGTTATTCTTATGGTGAATTTATTTTGATAATAAAATAATATCATGGTGGTTATTCTTATATAGTCATAAAAGTCATCTAATAATTATATAAATATCAAATTGTAAAGATAAATAATTATCTAATATCGATATTGAATAATAGAAATACAACCCTCATCTTTAAATTTGTTAAAAAAAATTAAAATAGTCATATTGCTATCAGGATTCACAAGAATACATCTCTCATGAGTACTAGTTCACAAGAACAGATTTCTCATGAGAATGAATGGAACACTTCTCACTCATTGCATCTAGGTGATGCTCATATAGGTGTAGTACCGAGACTTCCCAGGAGGCCACCCATGCCAATACTAGATTCTAGCTCAAGAACACTTAACCATAGTGTTTCCTCCATGATTAAGCCCATGTTTCTTGTAACCTCATTTGCAAAACCTTGAGCAAGTGTTGTTCCTTATGTACCATTCATTAGAAATCTCCCTAAGATCACCCATTGATAAGTAGGAGATATATTCCATAGCAAGTCAACATAAGATATTGCTATCAAGATTAAACCTTGTAGTTTTTGTGTCAAACTCATTGACCCATCTTTCATGAGTAGTGGTACACAAGAACCCATCTCTCATAAGAATTAATGGAACACTTAGCACAATTGCATCTAGTTGATTCTTACAGAGGTGAATCATCATGACTTACCTAGAGGACACCCGTCCCAGTACTACTCAATCTCAATTGCACTTAACTATGCAGTTTCCTCCATTGTTAAGCCCACTTTTCTTGCAACTCTATTTAAAAAACCTTTAGCAAGTGTTGTTCCTTATAAACCATTCATTATAAATCCTCTTAAGCTCATCCATGGAACCATGTTTCACGAGTGGCAGTTCACAAGAACCCATCTTCTCATGAAAGAGAATGGAATACTTAGCATCCCCTTAAAAAATTTGGCTCTTTTAGTTGACCAATCCATAAATGAATAATTTTAGTAACATTCATAACATTGTATAGTATATAAGATAGAATTATATTGGATTGTCTAGAAGAAAAGAATAGCAGAGCCAAGGCCAGGTTCAGAAGAAAGGCCATATATAGCTTATATTATATCTTGACCTCTATCAGTTAATTATCTCCCCCTCCCCCATCACTTATTACTACAAGTTCTCTCCTTATTACAACTACTCTTTATTAAGTAAATTATTGGTGTACATATTTTTTAATAAATTAATAATAATAATAATAATAATAATAATAATAATAAAATTTACTTCTTAAATTTTTATAATCACTTCTCATTTAGAATAATAATATTTTAATATTTCCATATTAGGGAAAAACAATATTTAAAGGTTGTATTGGGTTATATTATTAAATTAAATGGATAAAATGTACAAATAATAAAATATATGCATTTAACTAAAAATTTATTCATTTTTTATGTTTATATTTAAAAATGTCTCAATTAATAAATTCTACATATAGTTTTAAATTTATTACAAAAGTCTAAATTATATAGAATTTAAAATCTAGGACTTATTTGTCTTTGATATTTATTCTTATATTTTGAAAAATGTTCTTTTATAAAATTGAGAATAGCAAACAAACATACATTAAAAATAAAAACAATATAAAAAAATACTATTTAAATTAGTAAATTTTATATTTTACTAACCTATTATAAATATTTAATGTTCTTTTACAAAATTGACAATAACAAACAAACATACATTAAAAATAAAAATAATATTTAAAAATACTATTTAAACTAGTCAAGTTTATATTTTACTAACTTATTATAAATTTTTTTAAAATTTAAATACTACTTTACATATTAATTATTACATTAAACTTTAATTCAATCAAATAAAATTAAGAAATCAAAAATATAAGTAATGATAAAGATCAAAAATTATAATTTAGATGTTTGGACATACTGACTCTTTTAATATAAAGAAGTGATTTTTCTTTTTTCAAAAACCGCCCACTCTTATAAAATTAATGAATGTACAATAAAAAATTAAAATCTACACAGAGATTGTCCATTGTCAAGGAAATACATTGGTCGACAAACATGGCTGACGAAAGTGGCAACGGAAGTAAAGGCACTGGTGATGGGGCCAGTGCATATTTCCTAACCCGTAGCTAGTGCCGGTTTGGAAACTTTTCGAAGATAGATTGGTCTGTTTGCAACCTCTGATGTAATTCGGCAACTGTAAAATCTCTTGTTAAAAATGTTAACCAAAATTCTCTCTCTCTCTCTCTCATTGTGCTTGGTGATCATGTGTAGCTTAGTGTGATTATTTTTATCCTACCATGTCACAGTTTTCGGGATTTCACGCGCTTTGGATTTGAAATTGGATTTTTTTCTTTCAATGTCATTTTTATGTTTTTTTATGTAAGGCGTCATGAAACTGGATTAAAAACTAGCCTTTGTTCCTTACGACACTCACTGAAGTAGTTGACCACAGTTTTAGAAACCAAAATTTAGATCTTACCTTGCCAGAACAAGCAGCGCAATTAATTGATTTCCCAAATCGTGACCAGTTGGGCACCAAACTTTGTCAATAAGGAATTAGAAAATAAGGAATTAGAAAATGGTGAATTTGATCAATAAGGAATTAGAAAATAGTGAATTTGATCAAATGTTCGAAATGGTCAAATCAGGCATTTGATATTCTGATTTTTTGTTTTCAGAATATAGTTTGGACCATTTGGTTGACCAAGAAAATGAGTGAGAATATGCATTTTTGAAATTAGAATAAGAATTTGAGTAAGGTTTTTTTTTCTTTTTCTTTTTCTAATATTTTTGAATTTAATGATTTTTTTAATTTTTTTTCATTCTTTTAATTTTTAATGTTTTTTTTGAACTTTTTTTTATTTAAATTTTCATAACAAAAATCATAAATTACTTATTTCAGTTTTTTTTAACAAGGTTCATTTTTTAATATTTTTATAATTTTTTTATTTTTATATAGAAAATCATAAATAATATATAAACAACAAAATAGTTATCACTTAACTAGAATTTTTCCAATGTATCTACATGGTAAAAAAACTTCAGCCTGCAGAATATGGGCCCTCTCTTCTAACCACATTTATGCATATGGTTCCAACAAAGTACTGCAATTACAACACAAATAACACATCTTAGAAAGATAATTTCGGATTTCACTATTGTCACAAGTTTGGCGACACTAGCTATCTCTCGAACCTTGCAGAACTTGCACTTGATTCCTATATCAGATATATATGTAGATGGGGTAGATGTAGATGGGACTTCATCGACCCACCGAAAGTATGGACATCCACGTTGTCCCTACAATACCAAATTGAATTTAGTACTTTCTATAATGATTATTCACTACATTATTTCTAAACAAAAAAATGTATTTATATTTAACAACCTTCTTCCTATTTGGGCAACACCAAAACTAAGGCCCAGGATTACTCTTTCTGTGTGTGACGTCTTCAAAAAGAAAGACCCAACACCACATTGAAACATAGACACATTCACCAAGGCTATGAACACTATATAAAAAAATTCCATTGTCACTTTTCATATCATTTTGTTTTGCTGGTTAGTTTGTTCATTCATATTATTTATAATTGAAAGAAAAATCAACATAAGAAACTATTAACTACAACATTGAGATAGAAACATGACAATTTTTTATCACAGTACAAAAAATAAATGTTTCATATTTGATGATATTAAGAATATGAACGAAACAAATATGGAAAGTGCATTTTGTACAAAATTTTGAACATAAGTGGAATTCTTACTATAATCCAATATACCATCTATACCGAGACCTTGTAGATGGGGAAGAAAAAAATCCTAGAACTAAATGGTGGTGTGAAAATAAACCATAGCACAAGGGAAACTCAAAATTACACCACTCATTTTACAAACAAGTTGCCCATATCCCGCTCAGCGTTCTCGTCCATACTCTTAGAATCCAAATTATGCATATACAAACTAACCACGATACAATAGTTAAACATCTTTATATTTAAATCGAATACACTGAAGATTATCATCAGAAAATTTATTGTATGTTATATAATTGAAATCATGAACACTATACAATCATCAGGTAGTACAAATTTAATATCAGCATATATGTAGTCTCAGAGCTGTCCATTTATAATTCTTTAGGAACACATGTATATATGATGACAAGCAAAAACAAGGTGTTGGAGCGAGGTTAAATCTCTTTATAATTAAATTGAATACCCTAAGAAGAATCATCAATTTTTTTTATTAAACCTCTTTATATTTAATATCAGCATATGCATAGTCTCATATCTATGCATTTTTAATTCGTCAAGAACACAAGTATATATAACAAGAAGAAAAAAAAAGTTGTTGGACCAATGTTAAACCTCTTTATAATTAAATAGAGTACACCAAAGATTATCATGAGAAAAAATTAAACCCCTTTATATTTAATATCAACATATGCCTAGTATCAGAAGTGTTCATTTTTAATTCTTCATGAACACATGTATATATGATGACAAGAAAAAAGTAGTAATTTCAAAAACTATATCTTCTCAATTTAATATATGATAACACAATTCTAAAATACCTATCTTTGTAATCATCAAGTAATGATTTTGGGCAGAGCCGCCATATGAAAGCTATGACAACAGTTGATAAGAACTTAAAAATGGACAATTCTGATACTTTTTCATTAGAACATAAGTTGAGTATGCACATTACAATAGTATAATTAATCAAGTGTGATTAATCAAAATAAATTGGTCTTCACAACTTGGTACTTCTTGGTGTATATCATTTGAATGCAACAAGGCTAACAAATTAAAGATGTATAGACATAGAGCATGGAACAAATCATGCCAATCATGCATAATATACAATCATCATCAAATAGACAGTAATATCAACATATCTTAACTATGAAAATACTTTATAAGAACTAAAAATGAACAATTCTAATAATTTTCGATTAGAGCACATGATTTGAGTATGAGCATTACAACAGTACAATTGGTCAAGTGTAATTTATCAGAATAAATATCACTTGGTACTCCTTGGTGTATTTCATTTATATACAATAGGGTGAATAATTAAAGACGTATAAACATATAGCATGGAGCAAGTCATCACAATCACGATCAATATACAATCATCATCCATTAGATAGTAATATCAACATATGTAAACAATGACAATAGTTTATAAGGACTAAAAATGGACAATCCTGATAATTTTCCATTAGAATACATTATTGGAGTATGAGCATTACAAGAGTCCAATTGATCAAGTGTAATTGATCAAAATACATTGATCTTCATCAATTGGCACTCCTTGGTGTATCTCAATTAAATATAATAGGGAAAACAAAATAAATATGTATAGACATATAACATGGAGAAAATCATGCCAATCACAAACAATATACAATAATAATCCATTAGATAGAAATATTAACATATGTAAACAACGACAAAAGTTTATAAGAGATAAAATTGGACAATTATGATACTTTTCCATTAGGATACATGATTTGAGTATGAGAATTACAACAGTATAATTGATCATGTGTAATTGATTGTCATCACTTTGTAGTCCTTGGTGTATATGTTATAGAGGCCACATGGATAACAAATTAAAAATGTATAGACATAACATTGAATAAATCATTCGAATCATGAATAATATACAATCATCATCCATTAGACAATAATATCAACATATGTAAACAATAATAGTAGTATATAAGAACAAAAAATGTACAATCCGATACACTGCTATTAGAACACATCATTTGAGTATGAGCATTACAATAGTAAAATTGATCAAGTGTGATTGATCAAAATACATTGATCTTCATCACTTGGTACTCCTTGGTGTATCTCATTCAAACACAATAGGGAAACAATTAAAGATGTATAGACATACAACATGCTGATGGCATGTAACTGATTGGATGTTTGATAATGTTAAGTTGAAGATAATGCAAGACATTAAATCGGTTAATGGTTTGTATTGTCATTGATGTCAACTTGATATCATATGTACGCTCATGTACATAATGCCAAAGACTTCAGAGAATCAATGGAACAAAGGTTATGCTTTTAGAAATGCATAAAAGTCAAGTATTCACTAAGTGACAGACAACACCGATGGAGTGCACACCATCGGTAAAGGCAAAGAAGAAAAGTCACAATGATACCCGACGAGCAGAAGATAGTGTTTCCCAATGAAGAAAAACCACAAGATGCCCAATGAGCTGAAAATAGAGTTTCCTGGCGAGTAAAAATCCAATGATGCCCGACGGACAGAGATCCCAAAGCTAACTAGAGTCACACCGACAGAACTATCAGTTGTCACCGATGACTAACTTTAGAGTTAACCAACCAAATAGAGAGTTTAGAAAATGGAAAAATATCTAGCTAGCAAGAGCTAAAGATAGACTTAACTAGTTGTTTTCTTTGTTTTATCTGACCAAAATTAAGTGATTTATTTAAAGATGATTTGTATAGTTGGCAAGAAGATAACTACAAGATAAATCAAGAGTTATGCTTTAAATCTAATTGGCTGGATTTTTTTTCATGCCAAGAATCAAGAATCAAGAAAGAGTGAATATCATGTCTATATAAGAGACAAACTTAATTCATTTATGAAGGAGATTAAGGGGAGTGAATAGAAAGAGGATGCTGAAGAGAAACTAATGAAAAATATATTCATACAGTCCTGATCAATCAAGCCGAAGGAGTGTTAAAGAATTTTGCAGATACCGATGAACAGTGAAGCACAACATCAGAGAGAAGAAAGTGTGGAGCACAAAGAATTGAATTTATACATTGATTAGAGAGGTAATGTACTTAAATAGATCTAAAAATCTGCAATTCAAAGTTGCATCATAAACAGGTCATAGTGTTTCAGTTTAACCATTGAAGCATCAAGTCTCTTAATAGAGAAGGAATTAACATTTTTCTATATATTGAGGTACATCTCAAGGAGTTCCAAAAAGTTTGATTCATGAAAGTAGTATTGGACTTGCCCGATACCTATTGACAGTCTAAGAAGGAGGCTGATTCAAGGATGGTAGCAATAGATGTTTGATACTAAGTGAGAACCTCTATGTATAAAATCCTCTAACAAGGTTACACTTAACAGTGTGTTTGTAACCTTTAACAGGGTTGGCTCCTAATAGGGATCACTTTAGAAGAGTGAAAACTTGGGGTACCGGTCCTAGTGATTTTTCCCCTAACATAGTTTTCACATTAAAAATTCATGTGTTATGTGTCTATGATTCATTTCTTTATTGTTTTGTATCTGACATAGTTAACACTGGATTGATCGGTATACTCTACTTATTTACTGAGTTTTGATAAATAGTTATATTACTTATCAGTAATCAAGGAGAATAAGGATAGACAGGGAAAACCAACAGACAGTTAAATCATTAATAGTATTTCATGGCATGCATCTTGTATAGACATAATAATCTGAGGTTTATTGGTTGGTGGTTAAGTTTGAAAGGATATTTTTTTAGGCCACTGATTCACCCCCCGCCCCCACAGTTATTACTAACAATTGGTATCAGAGCTTGTGTTCTTAGAAAGGAAGGTTTCAAGACCTAAGTCAAGATCACAAGATGAACAGATGAGATGTGCCCAAGTTGAACAAAGACAACTTTGCTTCACGTCAAAGTAGGATACGACTCCACTTATTAGGTATTGGTAATGATGTTACTTAATTCCTAGATATTGAATATGTGTTTCCCACAGGATCATTAATAGTAGATCAATTGAGAGAGAAGCATGAACATAACTGGTCATAGAGCTTTCTTCCTCACTCTCTAATGCTGAATTTGAAGATGTCAAGGATTGCAAAACTCCAAAGAAGATATGGGACAAACTAAAGCTTGTACATGGAGGTGATACAAATGTTCTGAGAGCCAAGGCAGAAAGCCTTAGAGGAAAATTTGATGATGTCAGAATTAAAGAAGGAGAAAACATCACATAGTACAGCACAAGAATAAAAGAAGTAGTCAATGCTATACGAGGAGATGGAGGTACACTTGAAGAGGAGACAGTGGTAATTAAAATCTTAAGAACCTTACTACTTGTATATGCTATTAGAGTTTTTTCCATTCAGGAAATGAGAGCAGTAGCAAACAATACAGTTACTCTTGATAGTTTAGTTGGTAGACTGATTTCATTTGAGATGAATAACTTTGACTATAGCGTCTTATCAAACTTAGAATCTACATTTAAGTCTTCTATGACAATAAGAAAATCAAGTCATAGACACACATCTAGAAGAGATAGTGAAAGTGAAAGTGAAGAAGAATATCTAGATGAAATAGAAGTACTTATGGCTAGAGGAATGCAGAGAGGCAAAGGTAAATACAAAGGCAAGTTACCACTTGTATGCTTTAATTGAAAAGAGATTGGACACTTTGCTGCAAGATGTCCTAACACAAGAAAAGATGACAAAAGTAATGATAGATCTTTTGAGAAGAAATCTGAAAGAGGTGATAACAAAGATTATAGAGTTTACCGGCAATCAGAAAGAAGAGATACTTGAGACTACAAGGACAAAGGCAAGAAGGCTAGCTACCTAGCTGCTTGCAAAAATAAAGATACTAACACTAAACCTGATGAAGACATCAAGATGGTATTTGTAGCTGTGAAGGATGATTCACATGAAGATGAAAGGTAAGTAGAAACTGCACTCATATTTAAGGTTAGTAAGAATGACATCTAGATTATAGATAGTGGCTGCACTCATCACATGATTGGTGATAAAGAAAATTTTTAACACTTTTGAGTATTATAATGGTGTTACAGTAAGAATGGGTAATGATACACCTTGTCTAGTTGAAGGTAAAGGAACTATAATGTTGAATAACCTGATTAAATGTGAAAAATCTTATTGGGTAAAAGGATTGAATTATAATATGTTGAATGTTTCTCAGCTAAATAATTCAGGTCACAAAGTAGCACTTGAGAATAAGAAGGCAAAGATCTTCAATGAATCAGGAAGATTAATTAGTATCGGTGAACAAACTAAAGGTAACTTATTCTATCTAAATGATACTAACACCACTTTCTTAATGACTAGAAATGAAGAAATATGGTTATGGCACAAAAGATTGTGTCATGTGAATTTTGACAACATGATTAAAATAAGCAGAAGGAGAAATGTAAGAGGCTTACCAATGATGACAAAGCCAGACAACATCATGTGCAAAAATTGTCAAAAAGGTAAAATGACAAAGTCTAGTTTCAAAAGTAAAACCTATACATTTGATGATATTCTAGAATTAGTCCATACTAATCTATGTGGACCAATGAGGACAAAGAGTTATTATGGAGATAGATATTTTATTCTCTTTGTTGATGATTATTCTAGAATTATGATAGTTATAAATTTCTAAAAGATAAATTTGAAGCATTCAAGATGTTTAAATGGTATAAGGCTATGGTAGAGAAACAAAGTGGTAAGGATCTGAAATGTTTGAGATCAGATAGAGGAGGAGAATTTATATCAGATGAATTAACTAATTTATGTAATGAGCATGGTATAAAAGATAGGTTTCTGCACCAAGAACTCCACAGCAAAATGGGATTGCTAAGAGAAGGAATAGATCAATAGTTGATTGTGCTAGAAAATTGATGATAGAGAACAACATTACCCAAATATCCTGGAGCGAAGCTGTCGGTACTACTATCTACATACTGAACATAGTACAATTGAAGAAGGACACAAAGAAGACACCTTATGAGCTATGGTATGGTAAAACACCCAATGTAAGTTACTTTAGGATCTTTGGCAGTCAATGTTATGTCTTAAAGGATGATACAAATGGAAAGCTTGACGCCAAAAGTGATGAAGGTATTTTTCTGGGGTATTCTACCAAGAGCAAAGATTCTAAATGTCTTATCAAGGCTTCTAAAAAAATTGTTGAAAGTGAAAATGTAAAGATAGATGAATTTGCAGAAAAGAATGAACTAGAAAGAATAAAAGAACCAGAGGACTACAAAACATTTGTATACTATTAAGAACCCAACACTCTTTCTCAGCAATAGTTCTTAATTCCAGAACAACAGAATCTTGCAACTGACAGTAAGATTGTTGTTACCGATGGTCAGGATGATAATCAAAATAATGTGCAAGGTGATGAAGAATAGAATGAAGATCAAAATGATGATCAAGCTTATACACAAAGAGATGTACCTATACTTACAAGATATGTAAGAAGGAACCATTCAGGCATCTAGATCATAGGAGATAAGAAAGTTGGTACAAGAACAAGAAGTAAGTATTTAAACTCAAATTATCTAATTTGTGAGTTTGAGAAAAAATTGTCAATTTTGCACTAGATAATGAGGAATGGATAAGTGCTATGAATGATGAGATTGACCAAATTGAGAAGAACAAGACATGGTCACTTGTGCCAAGCCCATATGACAAGAATGTCATTGGTACAAAATGGATATTCAGGAATAAGCTGAACGAGAATGGAGAAGTCACAAGGAACAAAGCAATACTAGTATGCAAGGGTATGCACAGGAGGAAGGTATAGACTATGAAGATACCTTTGCACCATTTTCTAGGCTAGAAGGAGTAAGAATACTACTTGCTTATGTTGCATTCAAAGGATTCAAAGTATATCAAATGGATGTCAAGTTAGCATTCCTAAATGGAATACTTGAAGAAGAGGTATACATTGAGCAACCAGAAGGGTTTGCCGATCCAAACATAAGAAACATGGTATGTAGACTTCACAAAGCCTTGTATCGATTGAAACAAGCTCCTTGAGCCTAGTATGAATGACTTCATTCCTATCTAATAAGTATTGGATTTGTAAGGACTAGTGAAAATAGTAATCTTTATTTGAAGGAAGATACTGATGCTAACACTTTGATTGCTGAAATATTTGTTGA
>MU225219.1:2965544-2987858 GCA_018584345.1 Thuja plicata | reverse complement strand
ATATATATATATGATATATTTTTTCTCTACTAGGATATGCCTCTTGTTACTCCTACTTTGATCATTGATTGTCTACGTCATCGAGACTCACTCGATGATGATATAAGTAGTGGAAAGGTGATGTTTTAATTTATTGGTGTGTGTACATGTAGTACATGTGTTTACACACTTTATAACATGTTTTTTTGTAATATTTTATCGAACTTAATGTTAGTAAATAGATTGTTCTTTTCAATTTAACTCTAAAATACCCAAAATTCCTAAGAACAATCGAATATAACAGTTGGAAAATTGTTATTGAAGAAACTAATTTCCCTCTGAATTTAAAGGTACAACTCCCTTATATGAATGATTTTCAGTGAATTTTTCTCTTTCCTAATCTAACAGGGGTATGTTCTTAACCTGAGAATAGAAGAGGCAAACCAAGCTAATCCTAGACAGGGGATAGCTCAAGAAAGGCAAATTCAACTCTAAATCTAGCCAAATCTTAGATTTCATCAATCAGATTAACTCCCAAAAATGGTAATGCATAGATTTCTACTGAAAATGTAGATGCAAGACTAAAGACTAATGATGAAACAACAATGAATCGATCTATATCATAAGAACATTTCCCAAACTTAAGATAAAAACTAATTTCCCCTTTTGCTAATTGTATCAAATCATAATACAAAGCTCTGGTTTGTATATAGATTATAAATCCAACTTCAAAGAAACATCCAAATTCAACAAAAAGATAAGTGCAATGCAAATGGAACATATAAAACAATGGTATTCAAACACACAAATTTGACTTAGCAAAATGTTATCTGTCACACCAAAATTTAGCCGACCTTTGTATTGATTTTGTAAATAGTACATACAGAGTCCCAGATTGGACCATTACAAGAAAGGGGGAGAACTAAAATGGTTCAAATTCCCCAACTAGAAATGATAACTAAAATATTTATCAGCTACAATAGTATCAAAAATAGCACAAGGGGGGAATTTATTTAAGCTTCAGTTTCTTTCCCCTTGTCTAATTCAGCCCTATAGGTTGTAAAAGCTGTAATGAATTGAATGAGTTCTTCATGCCTGTTCACGTGGATGTTAGTGTATCAAATGAGCCACCTAGAATGTTCCTTGGAGAGAATATTAATGACATCATTCCAATCTTTTAGTTCTTCTGTCGCTCTAAAAATGCATCCAATCAATTGTTGGAGTTCTGGTACTTTGTCTAGATGAGAAGCAAAATCTTCTGTGTGTTTATGAAAATAATCAGAAAATGAATTCTACATATTGGCTACTCCAATTATTGCTTTTCCCTGACCACTAGTCTATGATTCTATATGAAGCCCTAGGAGGAGTTTGAAATCTTTGCTCTTCTCTTCTTTGATCTTGACATCTATCTGTTGCAATCTTGCTTCGGCCTAGATGATCATCTCGATCTTAAACTCTAGACTCTGAAGCCATTAGATCAAAGTCTCATCTCCTTTCTATAAAATCTTAGCTTTTAGAGCTTCTTTAGTCTTCTACTTTACTACCACATGCAGCATAACTATACATTCCTGGCACTTCACCCTTTCCAATGTGAGATTCTGTAAGTTTGTAGCAATGTTATTAATCTCTAACTCTAACCTTAGATGGGCATTACCTAGTTGTTCAACCACTGCTAGTCCTGCAGACTTGAGCCTCTCAATCCACCATTTACCAATTTGCCCATAATGCCAATCCTCTTACAACTTAGCCATAATGGCTTGGTTCTCCACAGCACTAGGGTCAAAGGTGGTTTGGGTGCTGGGAACGCTTGCAATCAGAGTGAGGAGCTGCCTGATGAAGTTGGTCAGCTTAGCCACTTCTGCCTTAAGTTGAACTTTGGTAGTCTTGAGCCCCTCGAGCTCTTCTTCTATCACTACATTGGTAGATTTCCACCAATCCACCTAGTTTTATGACGAGCCAAGCCCATATCAAATTACAGCAATTGAAAAATCTGAAGTAGTCATATCTTCGAATCTACCTTCCTTAGTTGGCTTGGCCACGTCCATGGTGAAGTGCCTAGTCTCAGGATCATGACCCAAGGTAGACATTGTCTTCACTTTCTTCTGTTTGCTGATAACAGCTTTGGGCTGAAAGGCTCATGATAGAGTGTCTTTGTTGGAAGTCCCTTCTTCCACCGTCTTCCTCTTGCATTCCAAAGTATGTTCTATCCATGACTCTATGCTAGTAACTTTGTTGGCAGAAACCAACTCCTCAATGAACAATTTCCCGATGACTCAAGGTGTAGCCTTTGGTCTGGAAGAAAATGGATTTACTGAAGTAGGACAAGAGGAAACCAATTTTTCTACTAAAGCGACCTTCTGATTCTTCCTAGCCTTTCCTTCTGATTCTGTGGTTGAAGGAGTATCTTCGCCCACTTCCACTATAACAAGAGACCCTCTCCTTGGAGAATCCTATGGTGGGGTGTCAATCAGTACATCTACTCTGACTGCTTTTACCAATCGCTCTCATTCTGCATCCTTGGTGAGCTACTTTGTTGTTCCAATATTTGGGAGTGAACCTTCTCCACAAGTCTTCTCCAGTGTGACTATTTTCTGAGGAGGTTCATCACCTCCTTCCGCTAGCTAGGTTGATCCTTTAGCAATGGTTGGAATTTTTAACGATGAATTTGTTGCACTACCAACAGTATCCTTTGCTGGGGTTCACTGAGTAGGATGCTTCCTTTCTGATCTCTTCCTTCAGCCTACAATCCTTTCAACTCATTGTTCTATTATTTTGTAGATACCCCCCATTAGAGTTGGAAAATCGCTAATGGCTTGGTTCAGCATGGGGTCAGAATTGACAGGGGTGAGCTTTATCTCCTCTAGGTATGTATAATCATACATATGATTGCCATCATCTTCTAGCCCCTCTACTGCAATGTTAACATTGAACCTTTTAATTTTTTTAATAGTTAACTAGGTGTAGAATCTTTCTCTGCTTTCAAAATCATCGTTACAATTATCCCATTAGTCTTCAATGTCATGTATATGATGAATTGCATAGCCCATTTGTAATACATCCCTGGCATATTTCATTGGGTCATATTGTGGTCTCAAGACATTGTAGGTTTCCAAAGAAGACCTCTTTGAGAATGTCTTGAGAACATTCTTCGCCTCTAACTGGGACATGTAGTTGTAAGCTCTGATGGTCATGGGGAAGTTCTATCTTTTCTTCTTAGCCTTAGTACAGAGTAAGTTCACTTGGAGTGCTTTCCTCATTACTTCGATCAGCATGATCATATCAGTAGGATACCCAGGCATCTTCAAAGGGAAATCATCAAAACCTACAAGATGAAGATATGAGAAACCTCTAAATTGATTGAAATAGCATCCAAATTGGTTGATGGAAGCCATGGCTTGAGGGGTGAATCTCCTTTCTAGACAGCCTTATAACTCCCTGCATAATCTCATTGTAAATGCATCATTAACCCGAAGATACTCAGCATAAATGTTATGCAATTGGAAAGAGGGGAAAAATTTATAACTCTTGACATCATCAAGAAATTCCTCTAATCTGGGAAGACCTGGCCAAATTTGGAGTGTAGTCAGAATATATAAGAGGACTGAAGACAGGTAAAATTCATTCTGGTGTTTATCTCTATCTAGGGCCTCTAAGAGATTCTCACTTACCATAAGAACCCAATCAATGAAGTGATGGTAGGAACATATTACCTGAACTAGGAAGAAGTGATGATCAACAAGATTGAGTGCCTCACTCTCACCTCTAGTCCTGTGGAGTAACACCAGAATGTCAACGATCTCTTGCTTCAGATTAGTACCTTATAATGTCTTTGATAGTTTCCGTTTGGCACTCTTGGGTTCTTGAAACCATGCTTTCATTATCTCCTTCTTCCAAACTAAATTTTTGGCAGTATATTTAGTCACTGCTTGACTATATGTCATTTCAAAATACTTTGCTTGTTCTAGGATGCGAAGCAAGTTCTGGACCGATTCCCTGTCAATAGATAGCAGCATCGTATCATTGGGAAAGAGAATGTGCCTGGTATCTGGGTTGTATCAAGAAATACATTCCTGAATCAATTCTAGGGCTTGAACAGCCACGAGAAAACCATTGGCCTCAACTAATTTTCTCTCCTTCAATTTATCCATAATAGGATGTATCTAGTCCACTTTTAGTCTGTTCTGGAAGTTCTGCATGTCAAAGAACTTCAGAGATGTATCTAAAATCTTATGCCATTCATTCCATCAAATCCCATGAATCTAGAAGCTATTATTTTGATGATTCATATTTGGAAACTAGAAGTATCTCTTAGGGATGCGGGAGCAAGGAATATCCAAAACATGAGTCTTCAAATTCAAAACAATTTGGCAAACAAATGGTATCTCTCGTTCGCTACTTACAACTGATTTTATAAATTTTGAATTCTTACCATTTAATAGCCAAATTCTCACGCCACACAAATGAAAAGACCCCAAAATTAATGTAAAAGCCTGTTATGAGGTAAAATGGCTTTATTTTAATTAATTACCTTGCTTTTATGAGCCGTTAAGAAATGTCTTTTCACTTTTAGTAACCGCAATGGTAACTTTTCTGAGGTAGTGGAGAGTCACTTTTCTTCTTCTCCTTTGGGTGGAGAAGTGCTCTTGGTTCAAAAATCCACCAAGGGAGAAATTTGGTCTATCAAGATGCCAAAATGGCATGTGTCAATTTCATCTTCCTTGTTTACATCTTAGATTCTTTATGAGACAGGTTCTTCCTCAAAATCGCTTCATTTAAATGATTTGGCTGAAAACATACTCTATGCGTCAAAACCCGCCTGTAGGAGTAGGGGAGAAGTCATTTTCTTCTTTTTTGCATTAGGCTTATTTCCTCGATTTCTTTCTATTGAATCATTCTGTAATACCCTCTCCTATGGTGATACTTGGACTTTCTGATTTGGACATTCTATTATGATGGTTAGAACTATACATTTACATTTATGTTTTGTGGACGATGATATGTTTATCAGATGATTGATATGCTCATTTATGGTTATCATTTATATGTTTATGAGATTAGAAAACCATCTATTTTAATATGTTTTATGGATCTAACCCAAGGATTTGAATCTAACCATTATCATGATGTTTTATGTTTCATGAATATGTGTCTGATGTGTTTTCATGACTTAGGACGAAGTCATAGTTACTCACTTAGTGAGGTCCACGCGATGTATCGATCATGGTCATTTTCTTACATATATCTAATTTGTATGTATATCCATATGTATCCATGTATCTCTTCTTGGTGATGCAAGAGTGTAGGTACTAGGCATCGTCTCCACCTGGCTTCACAGGTCTGAGCGATCCCTCAAAATCCTTGATCATTGTTGTTGTTACAAAGATATCACGAGGCTTCACAAGAAGGAACTCTGCCTCTGATCCTTTTACCTTTAGGTGGGGAGTGCCTGAGTCAGTCCCTTGTGTGGATGATGTATTTTCATGTCCTCTCAGTTTGTTGGTTTTGTGGATCTTGTAGTTGGTTTCATGTCTTTTGCATTCTTTGAGAATGAGGTTTTGAGTATGGTAGCTTTAATTGTCTTCATGGTTTGTTCAATTTTGTTAGTAGATTATTGATGTGAATTATTGTATGATTTACCAATTTATCTTTATTAGTAGATACTAATGTACTAGCGTATCTTTTTAGGAATGAGTTAGTATATGATTAAATCATGTGATTTTAAATATCAATAATAATAAAGAAATTATGGTATTAATAATGTTTTATAATATTCATAATAAAAGATGTCTATGGCAACATTAATAATAAATGTTCTAATAATAGTGGTATGTTTCACCTTATATATATCACTATTGTATTTTGTAAAGAATATCGATTAGTGTATGAATAAATAATATGTTTTATAATAATAATATTATGTTTGCAATAATATTTATAATAATAATAATATATGTACACATAGGCATATGGGTGCACACATATGCATATGCATACATATATTTATATAATTGTTGGTAAGTAATTATTGCATTATATTAATAACAATTAAATAAGTTATTGGTATGGTAAAATTGTTGGAAATAATAACTACTATCACCTTCCTTAAATAAAGGAAACATAAATTAGATTATGGTAATAGGTAAATATAGTTATAGCTCTTCCCGGAAAGACTGTAATAACATTGTTTAAGCCTAGTTATTAAGTGATGGATAGTTGGGATGGTTGCATTGGTTGGATTACCCGTGCAACAACCTCCTCCATTCTATTTACATGAAAGACTTTCCTGTGTGTGGGGATTTGGGATAGGAAATTTTAATTGGAGGAGAGGCTTTATCTTTGATAGAATATTGCTATAGTTTAGAGAAGAGAAAATTGAATTTTCTCTGAGAGGATGTGAATGAGATTGCTCCCTGAAGAGGTTGGAGCTTGCCTGTAGGAGGAATTTGAAGGAGTGCTTGGAGTAGGTTGGAAATCTTGGATCTTCTTCTCTCCAATGGTTTCTCTTCACTGGAATCCAGGTAGGATCTATCCTGGAGATAATCCTTCTGGAGTGTTTGTTGCTTGATTGTATTGCCATTTTGTTCTCGTTGTTTACTATGACCCTGCAATTTAAAAGAGGATTATTCAATTATAACATGGTTATAATTTTATGTGAAATAGTATTAGGGGAAAGGATAGTTATGATATATTATTGCTTAGACCATTTTTCTTCCTCTTATGGGCGTGTGTTTCCATGTATTCCTAAAATGCTATATTGAATAGATTAATGTAGGATCTATTGTAGATTTGAGATTATGTTCCTGTGTCTTGTCTTCTATGTGGTAGGAGATACTTTAAAATAATAGATGCTTAAATATGTATTGGTTTTTCATATGTCTATATAATCTAAATAGTGCTTCTAGGATTTAGAACTATTATTCTAACCTTACTATTCCATACCCGTTTAGCACCACCTTTCTTCATCCAAATATAGGGCGTTGTTTTGTAGTTTTCTATCCTATTCTCTGATTCTGTAGGAACGCATATATTGCTGTCATCTTGTAGGTTCTTTCATTCTATTGTTCTGTGAAGAATCATGCAGTCTGGTGAATGAAATGCGTAGCCTATAGTTTGATTCAATCCGAAGTTAGTAGTAATATTTTGTTGCAGTGTTTGGATTTAGGGTTTGTTTCGGGTATAGAATACTAAGTTTGTATTATAATTTGTTGTTTTTGATCTACTCCCAAGTTGTATTTAGATTAGGTTTTCTATGATTATAAATTATCCATGATTTATATTTAATCTTGAGTTCAAGCTAGTATTATTAAGGTATAACATAGTTAGTATTATTAAGGTATAACATTTAAGGTTTGTTTATACAAGTATAACATTTAAGTATAGGTTTCATATTTTATACTTTAAGTTATACTTGTATAAAGAAATTAGGTACCTTTCAGGATGATTGGAATAGATTTCGGCTTCCTAGGAGTTAAGATGCAACTTTTAGATTTTAGATTTTTCAAAAAAATTAGACTTAGTTAAATTTAGGGCACGTGAGATTTTACAGAGCATTGTGTTTTGGCATGTGAAATTTTGTGTAACTTTAAATATGTTTGTTATGTGTTTGATGGAGGTTATATGGTGCATTAAGATGCTTTAATAGGGTTAGGATGTGTGTAGGAAGTAGGATTGGGCTTTAGGATTGTCTAGGAGGATCAGGACCATTCTAGGCCTCCCTAAACGTTCCCAATTTTCCTAAACATCCCTAAACTACCTTATTATTTTATATTATTTGATGCAGTTCTCAAATGTGTTTATGATGTGTTTTCACTACATGTATAATGTATTTTTGATGTGTGGGTTAAGGGTAGAAAACCTAAGATAACTAAGTGAGTGGCTCTCAGTGTGGGGCCAAGGCCCTAAGTGGCTAGAACAAGGATAACCAACTGAAGAGTTATTCAAAAAGTGAAAATTTAATTAAACTCATGGGAATGGGTTCAAACACTAAAAATATTAATGTATGCCTCACCCATGCCATTAATTCTAGTAAAGGCTATGGATGGGAGTGGGAGAAGGTACCTATTCATAGGTATGATTGAATGGTTCTTGTCTGTACGAAAGGCATTCGATTCTGCATGTGCCTACTTGGGGGCTGGGGCCCAGAGTGGCTAGTACCAGGATAACCCAAGTTGTGAGGGCTATGCAATGACACTCACTTAGGTGGTTTCTTAGAGTTTCCACCAAGCCTTATAACCTTTGGGAAAATATTTTATACTTTGATCTTCTTTCATTTTCTATAAGCGTATATTGCTGTCATCTTGTAGGTTATTTCTTTCTATTGTTCTGTGAAGAATCATGTAGTCTGGTGAATGAAATGTGTAGCCTACAGTTTGATTCAATCTGAAGTTAGTAGTAATATTTTTTTGCAGTGTTTGGATTTAGGGTTTGATTCATGTATAGAATCCTGAGTTTGTATTATAATTTATTTTTTTTTTATCTACTTTCGAGTTGTATTCAGATTAGGGTTTCTGTTATTATTAATTATCTGTGATTTAAATTTAATATTGAGTTCAAGTTAGTATTATTAAGGTATAACATAGTTAGTATTATTAAGGTATAACATTTAAGGTTTCTTTATACAAGTATAACATTTAAGTATAGGTTTGATACTTTATACTTTAAGTTATACTTGTATAAAAAAATTAGGTACCTTTCAGGATGATTGGAATAGATTTCAACTTCCTGGGAGTTAAGATGCAACTTTTAGATTTTAGATTTTTCAAAAAAATGAGACTTAGTTAAATTTTAGGCACGTGAGATTTTACAGAGCATTGTGTTTTGGCATGTGAAATTTTGTGTATCTTTAAATATGTTCCTTATGTGTTTGATGGAGGTTATATGGTGCATTAAGATGCTTTAATAGGGTTAGGATGTGTTTAGGAAGTAGGATTAAGCTTTAGGATTGTCTAGTAGGATCAGGACCATTCTAGGCCTCCCTAAACGTTCCCAATTTTCCTAAACATCCCTAAACTACCTTATTATTTTATATTCTTTGATGCAGTTCTCAAATGTGTTTATGATGTGTTTTCACTACATGTATAATGTATTTTTGATGTGTGGGTTAAGGTTAGAAAAACTAAGAACACTAAGTGAGTGGCTCTCAGTGCGGGGCCGAGGCCCTAACTGGCTAGAACCAGGATAACCAACTGAAGAGTTATTTAACAACTAAAAATTTAATTAAACTTATGGGAATGGGTTCAAACACTAAAAATATTAATGTATGCCTCACCCATTCCACTATTTCTAGTAAAGGCTATGGATGGGAGTGGGAGAAGGTACCTATTCATAGGTATGATCGAATGACGCTTGTCTGTACGAAAGGCATTCGATTCCGCATTTGCCTACTTGGGGGCTGGGGCCCAGAGTGGCTAGTACTAGGATAACCCAATGGGTGAGGGCTATGCAATGACACTCGCTTAGTTTGTTTCTTATAGTTTCCACCAAGCCTTATAACCTTTGGGAAAATATTTTATACTTTGATCTTCTCTCATTTTCTATTTGGGAAAGGTTACCCAACCCTAGGTATGGTCTAGCTATCCCTTCTTTGTTGACCTTGGTGTTTATCTCCTAGCATGGGGGAGTGGGCCTTTTGGTATCCACGTGGTTGGGTGGTAAATATTTTTATCGAGGTATCTTTTGCGGATGCGGTGCTTGAGGATTCATGCTTGCTTAATGTTCCAGTTTGGAAGAATGAAAACATTATCTTTCATGATGTAAAATTATTGTTACCTCCCAAGAGGAGATGACTGTAATGTAATCATAAATGTACTTCAAAATGATGTATTTGGAATGGGTAGACTAAGGAAAAAATAAAAGGGAAAGCATGAACTTTATGTACATATGGTGTTGGAAAAGAAAAGGATTTTGTAACATTCCAAGTAAAGTAGTATGGTTCTCATTATTGTTGATTAAGTGAAAATCTATTAAAAAATAAATGTAATATTTGTAATGTGTCAAATGAGAGGTAGAATCTTCTATGTGTTTATACAAATAATCAGAAAATGAATTCTACATATTGGCTGCTCTGATTATTGCTTTTCCCTGACCACTAGTCTATCATTCTGTATGAAGCCCTAACAGGAGTTTGAAATTTTTGCTCTGCTCTTCTTTGATCTTGACATCTATCTATTGCAATCTTGCTTCATCCTGGATGATCATCTTGATCTTAAACTCTAGACTCTGAAGCCATTAGATCAAGTCTCATCTCCTTTCTGTAAAATCTTAGCTTTTAGAGCTTCTTTAGTCTTCTACTTTACTACCACATGCAGCATAACTATACATTCCTGGCACTTCACCCTTTCTGACGTGGGAGTCTGTAAGTTTGTAGAAATGTTATTTCTCTCTACCTCTAACCTTAGAAGGGCATTACCTAGTTGTTCAACCACTGCTAGTCTCGCAGACTTGAGCCTCTCAATCCATTGTTTACCATTCTACCCATAATGCTAGTCCTCTTACAACTTAGCCATAATGGCTTGGTTCTCCACAGCACTGGGGTCAAAGGTGGTTTGGGTGCTGGGAACGCTTGCAATTAGAGTGAGGAACTGCCTAATGAAGTTGGTGAGCTCAGCCACTTCTGCCTTAAGTTGAACTTTGGCAGTCTTGAGCCCCTCGAGCTCTTCTTCTATCACTACAATGGTAGATTTCCACCAATCCACCTAGTTTCATGATGAGCCAAGCCCATATCAAGTTACAACAACTGAAAATTTTGAAGTAGTCATATCTTTGAATCTACCTTCCTTAGTTGGCTTGGTCACGTCCATGGTGAAGTGCCCAGTCTCAGGATCACTACCCAAGGTAGACATTGTCTTCACTTTCTTCTATTTGCTGATGGTAGCTTTGGGCTGAAAGGCTCATGACAGAGTGTATTTTCTAGAAGCCCCTTCTTCCACCCTCTTCCTCTTGTGTTCCAAAGTATGTTCTATCCCTGACTCTATGCTAGTAACTTTGTTGGTAGAAACCAACTCCTAATGAATAATTTCCCGATGACTGGAGGTGTAGCCTTTGGTCTGGAAGAAAATGGATTTACTGAAGTAGGACAAGGGGACACCAATTTGTCTACTGAAGTGACCTTCTAATTCTATGGTTGAAGGAGTATCTTCACCCACTTCCACTATAACAAGAGACCCTCTCCTTGGAGAATCCTATGTTGGGGTGTCAATCAGTACATCTACTCTGACTACTTTTACCGACTGCTCTGGTTTTGCATCCTTGGTTAACTCCTTTGTTGTTCTAATATTTGGGATTGGACCTTCTCCACAAATCTTCTCTAGTGTGAGTATTTTCTCAGGAGGCTCATCACCTCCTCCTGCTAGCTGTGTTGATCCTTTAGCAATGGTTGGAATTTTTACCGATGAAGTTGTTGCACTACCAGCAGTATCCTTTACCGGGGTTCGCTGAGTAGGAGGCTTCTTTTCTGATCTCTTCCTTCAGCATACAATAAATTCAACCCATTGTTCTATTCTTTTGTAGATACCCCCCATTAGAGTCGGAAAATCACTAATGGCTTGGTCCAGCATGGGTTCAGAACTGACAGGGGTGAGCTTTATCTCCTCTAGATATGTATAATCATACGTATGATTGCCATCATCTTCTAGCCCCTCTACTACAATGTTAACATTGAACCTTTTAATTTGTTTAATATTTAACAAGGTGTAGAATCTCTCTCTGCTTTCAAAATCATCCTTACAATTAGCCCAGTAGTCTTCAATGTCATGTACATGATGAATTGCATGGCTCATTTGTAATACATCCCTGGCATATTTCATTGGGTCATATTTTGGTCTTAAGACATCGTAGGTTTCCAAATAAGACCTCTTTGAGAATGTCTTGAGAACATTCTTCACCTCTAACCAGGACGTGCAGCTGTAAGCTCCGATGGTCATGGGGAAGTTGTATCTTTTCTTCTTAGTGTCAGCATAGAGTAGGTTCACTTGGAGTGCTTGCCTCATTACTTTGATCAGCATGATCATATCAGTAGGATACCCGGTCATCTTCAAAGGGATATCATCAAAACCTGCAAGACAAAGATATGAGAAACCTCTAAATTGAATGAAATAGCATCCAAATTGGTTGATGGAAGCCATGGCTTCAGGGGTGAATCTCCTTTTTGGATAGCCTTGTAACTCCCTACACAATCTCATTGTAAATGCATCATTAACCTAAAGATACTAAGCATAACTGTTATGCAATTGGAAAGAGGGGAAAAATTTATAACTCTTGACATCATCAAGAAATTCCTCTAATCTGGGAAGACCTGGCCAAATTTGGAGTGTAGTCATAATATATAAGAGGACTGAAGATAGGTGAAATTCATTCTGGTGTTTATCTCAATCTAGGGCCTCTAAGAGATTCTCACTTACCATAAGCACCCAATCAATGAATTGATGTTGGGAATAGATTACCTAAACTAGGAAGAAGTGATGATCAAAAAAATTGAGTGCCTCACTCTCACCTCTGGTCCTGTGGAGTAACACTAGAATGTCAATAATCTCCGGCTTCAGATTAGTGCCTTATAATGTCTTCACTAGCTTTCGTTTGGCACTCTTGGGTTCTTGAAACCATGCTTTCATTATCTCCTTCTTCCAAACTAAACTTTTGGCAATATATTCAGTCACCACTTGACTATATGTCATTTCTAAATACTCAGCTTCTTCTAGGATGCAAAGCAATTTCTGGATCGATTCCCTGTCAATAGATAGTAGCACAGTATCATTGGGAAAGAGAATGTGCCATGTATCTGGGTTGTATCAAGCAATACATTATTGACTCATTTCTAGGGCTTGAACAGCCACAGGAAAACCAATGGCCTCAACTAATCTTCTCTCCTTCAACTTCTCCATAATAGGATGTATCTGGTCCACTTTTAATTTCTGTTCTGGAAGTTCTGCATGTCAAAGAACTTCAGAGATGTATCTAAAATCTTATGCCATTTAGAAGTAATGCCATTCATTCCATAAAATCCCATGAATCTGGAAGCCATTCTTCTGATGATTCATATTTGGAAATTAGAAGTATCTCTTAAGGATGCGGCAACAAGGAATAGCCAAAATATGAGACTTCAAATTCAAAACAATTTGGAAAACAAACGGTAGCTCTCGTTCGCAACCTTCAACTGATTGTATTACTTTTTAATTCTTATCATTTAACAGCCAAATTACCATGCCACATGAATGAAAATACCCCAACATTAATAAAAAAGCCTGTTATGAGGTAAAATGAATTTATTTGAATTAATTGCCTTGCTTTTACGGGCCATTAAGAAATGTATTTTCACTTTTAGTAACCACAATCGTAACTTTTCTGAGGTAGTGGAGAGTCACTTTTTTGCTTCTCCTTTGGGTGGAGAAGTGCTCTTGGAGTGCTCTCAGTTCAAAAATCCACCAAGGGAGAAATTTGGTCTATCATGATGCCAAAATGGCATATGTTGATTTGATCTGCCTTCTTTACATCTCAGATTCTTTATGAGATAGTTTCTTCCTCAAAATCACTTCAGTTAAATGGTTTGGCTGAAAACATACTCTATGGATCAAAACCTACCTATAGGAGTAGGCGGGAAGTCATTTTAAGCTTTTTTGCATTAGGCTTATTTCCTCAATTTCTTTCTATTGAATCATTCTGTAATACCCTCTCCTATGGTGATACTTGGACTTTCTGATTTGGACATTCTATTATGATGGTTAGAACTATACATTTACATTTATTTTTTGTGGATGATGATATGTTTATTAGATGATTGATATGCTCATTTATGGCTATCATTTATATGCTTATGAGATTAGAAAAGCATCTATTTTAATATGTTTTATGGATCTAACTCAAGGATTTGAAACTAACCATTATAATGATGTTTTATGTTTTATGAATATGTGTCTGATGTGTTTTCATGACTCAAGACGAAGTCGTAGTTACTCAATTAGTGAGGTCCACATGATGTATCGATCATGGTCATCTACTTGCATATATTTGATTTGTATGTATCCATATGTATTCATGTATCTCTTCTTGGTGATGCAAAAGTGCAGGTACTAGGTATCATCTCCACCTGTCTTCATAGGTCTGAGTGATCCCTCAAAATCCTCAATCATTGTTGTTGTTACAGAGATATCACCAGGCTCCACAAGAAGGAACTCTGCCTCTGATCCTTTTACCTTTAGGTGGGGAGTGCCTAAGTCAGTCCCTTGTGTGGATGATGTATTTTCGTGTCCTCTCAGTTTGTTGGTTTTGTGGATCTTGTAGTTGGTTTCATCTCTTTTGCATTCTTTGAGAATGAGGTTTTGAGTATGCTAGCTTTAATTGTCTTCATGCTTTGTTCAATTTTGTTAGTAGATTATTGATGTGAATTATTGTATGATTTACTAATTTATCTTTATTAGTAGATACTTATGTACTAGCATATCTTGTTAGGAACGAGTTAGTATGTGATTAAATCATGTGATTTTAAATATCAATAATAATAAAGAAATTATGGTATTAATAATGTTTTATAATATTCATAATAAAATATGTCTATGGCAATATTAATAATAAATGTTCTAATAATAGTGGTATCTTTCACCTTATATTTATCACTATTGTATTTTGTAAAGAATATGGATTAGTGTATGAATAAATAATATGTTTTATAATAATAATATTATGTTTGCAATAATATTTATAATACTAATAATATATGTACACATAGGCATATGGGTGGACACATATGCATATGCATACATATATTTATATAATTGTTGGTGAGTAAGTAATTATTGCATTATATTAATAACAATTAAATAAGTTATTGGTATGGTAAAATTGTTGGAAATAATAACTACTATGACCTTCCTTACAAAAAGGAAACATAAATTAGATTATGGTAATAGGTAAATATACTTACATCTCTTCCCGAAAAGACTTTAATAATATTGTTTAAGACTAATTATTAACTGATGGATAGTTGGGATAGTTGCATTGGTTGGATTACTCGTGCAACAATCTCCTCCATTCTATTTACAGGAAAGACTTTCCTGTGTGTGGGGACTTGGGATATGAAATTTTAATTAGAGGAGAGGCTTTATCTTTGATAGAATATTGCTATAGTTTAGAGAAGAGAAAATTGATTTTTCTCTGAGAGGATGTGAATCAGATTGCCCCCGAAAGAGGTTGGAGCTTGCCTATAGGAGGAATTTGAAGGAGTGCTTAGATTAGGTTGGAAATATTGGATCTTCTTCTCTCCAACAGTTTCTCTTCAACGGACTCCAGGTAGGATCTATCCTGGAGATAATCCTTCTTGAGTGTTTGTTGCTTGACTGTATTTCCATTTTGTTCTTGTTGTTTACTATGACCCTGCAATTTAAAACAGGATTATTCTATTATAACATGGTTATACTTTTATGTGAAATAGTCTCAGGGGAAAGGATAGTTATGATATATTATTGCTTAAACTATTGTTCTTCCTTTTATAGGTGTGTGTTTCCATATATTCCTGAAATGCTATATTGAATAGATTAATGTAGGATCCAATGTAGATTTGAGATTATGTTCCTGTGTCTTGTCTTCTATGTGGTAGGAGATAGTTTAAAATAATAGATGCTTAAATATGTATTGGTTTTTCATATGTCTGTATAATCTAAATAGTGCTTCCAAGATTTAGAACTATTATTCCAACCTTACTGTTCCATACCTGTTTAGCACCACCTTTCCTCGTCCAGATCTAGGGCGTTGTTTTGTTGTTTTCTATCATATTCTCTCATTCTGTAGGAATGCATATATTTTTGTCATCTTGTAGGTTCTTTCATTCTGTTGTTCTGTGAAGAATCATGTAGTCTAGTGAATGAAATGTGTAGCCTACAGTTTGATTCAATCCAAAGTTAGTAGTAATATTTTGTTGCAGTGTTTGGATTTAGGGTTTGTTTCGTGTATAGAATCCTGAGTTTGTATTATAATTTGTTGTTTTTGATCTACTCTTGAGTTGTATTAAGATTAGGGTTTTTGTGATTATTAATTATCTATGATTTATATTTAATCTTGAGTTGAAGTTAGTATTATTAAGGTATAACATTTAAGGTTTGTTTATACAAGTATGACATTTAAGTATAGGTTTGATACTTTATACTTTAAGTTATACTTGTATAAAAAAGTTAGGTACCTTTCAGTGTGATTGGAATAGATTTCAACTTCCTAGGAGTTAAGATGCAACTTTTAGATTTTAGATTTTTTTAAAAAATCAGACTTAGTTAAATTTTAGGCACGTGAGATTTTACAAAGCATTGTGTTTTGGCATGTGAAATTTTGTGTAACTTTAAATATGTTCCTTATGTGTTTGATGGAGGTTATATGGTGCATTAACATGCTTTAATAGGGTTAGGATGTGTGTAGGAAGTAGGTTTAGGCTTTAGGATTGTCTAGGAGGATCAGAACCATTCTAGGCCTCCCTAAACGTTCCCAATTTTCCTAAACATCCCTAAACTACCTTATTATTTTATATTCTTTGATGCAGTTCTCAAATGTGTTTATGATGTGTTTTTAGTACATGTATAATGTATTTGTGATTTGTGGGTTAAGGGTAGAAAACCTAAGAACACTAAGTGAGTGGCTCTCAGTGCGGGGTCGAGGCCCTAAGTGGCTAGAACCAGGATAACCAAATGAAGATTTATTTAACAAGTGAAAATTTAATTAAACTTATGGGAATGGGTTCAAACACTAAAAATATTAATGTATGCCTCACCCATGCCATTAGTGCTAGTAAAGGCTATGGATGGGAATGGGAGAAGGTACCTATTCATAGGTATGATCGAATGGCACTTATCTGTATGAAAGGCATTCAATTCTGTATGTGCCTACTTGGGGGCTGGGGCCCAGAGTGGATAGTACTAGGATAACCCAAGGGGTGATGGCTATGCAATGAAACTCACTTAGGTTGTTTCTTAGATTTTACACGAAGCCTTATAACCTTTGGGAAAATATTTTATACTTTGATCTTCTTTCATTTTCTATTTGGGAAAGGTTACCCAACCCTACGTATGGCCTAGCTATCCTTTCTTTATTGACCTTGGTGTTTATCTCCTAGCATGGGGGAGTGGAGCTTTTGGTATCCATGTGGTTGGGTGGTAAATATTTTTATCAAGGTATCTTTTTTGGATGTGGTGCTTGAGGATTCATGCTTTCTTAATGTTCCAGTTTGGAAGAATGAAGACATTATCTTTCATGATGTAAAATTATTGTTACCTCCCAAGAGGAGATGAATGTAATGTAATCATAAATGTACTTCAAAATGATGTATTTGGAATGAGTAGACTAAGGAAAAAATAAAAAGGAAAGCATGAACTTTATGTATATGATGTTGGAGAAGAAAAGGATTTTGTAACATTCCAAGTAAAGTAGTATGGTTCTCATTATTGTTGACTAAGTGAAAATCTATTGAAAAATAAATGTAATATTTGTAATGTATCAAGTGATTTAGATGATTCTATTTTCTTTAAAATTTATCTCATTCATTAAGGATACTTAGGAATAAAAATGGATTTAAATGGAAAATTGAAATGAAAGTACTTTATATTTCTTTATAAAGAATCTTCAAATGTTGAGATGTAGTTTTCTTAAGAAGTAAATCAAGCTGCTTGTACACTAAATGGACTTAAATAAATTGTGCATTTATATACAAGGGAACCTTGGAGGAATATAAGTTAAACTATGTTTTGTTCATGTAATTCTTTAAAAATTCAAAAAAATTTGTAAATCATTACTTAGGTTTTCTTTTATAAAGAGGATCTTTGTTCTCTTCCCCAGTTCCCTTGCAGGGCATAACACATTCCCTTTGGCTTGTAGAGGTGTAATCTAGACACAACAACCATTATTAAGCCTAAAGGATCCATTTTAGAACTGTACTCCTTGCTGGGATATCACTTAGTATTCATTGGCAGAAGACGCACTCTATTAATACTTTCTCACCAGTGGAGAAGCTCGAACCTAATTTTCTGCCAAGCTACAAAATGAAGGATTATGGCTACATACTTCCATTGTGTGTAACACTGATGTTAGGAACCTTTGAACCATGACCTTTACCAGATTAGGAACTTAACCTACCCAATGGAAATACGAACTCACAAATAGAAACCCTTTGATTCACAAAGGAGAAGGCAATCTAGAAAAATCTTGTAAAGGCTCCCTAACCTAAAGGAAAGTTTTCTAGAATTAGACTTAGGACTAATAAGAAGCTTTCAAGACCACCACTATACATTAAACACTCACTTTTATCTAAAAGGTATCGAGACCAAAAGTGGGGCAACAACTAACTCTGTTTGGGGACTTGGACATTCACATGTTCAAGCAAGGAATCTCAAATCTCTAGTTTTGCAAAGCTCAACAAAAATGTGGATACAACAAAACTAAAGCAAGACACGGAAAGGGAAAAAAGGAAGGGAAGATAACTAGGAAAAAAAAAGTAGGAACTAAACATAACTATTGTACAATACAAGAGTTACATGTTTTCAATTTAAATATGATAGAGCTTCAAATCCTGACCATTATACGTTGGGGGTAGCACTTCACCATCTGGATATGTGAATTTGAAAGAATTCTTCTTGAATGCTTGATGGATCTTGAAAGGTCCTTTCCATAGTGTTTCAAATTTTCCATGCATGCCCTTGGGTGCCTATGCTTGTCCCACAACAACACCATGTCTCCTATCATAAATTTCTGGGGTCTGCTCTTTTTTTCAAACAAACTCTTTACATATATCTGATGTTGTGTAATATGGTGAACCATTTTCTCTCTTTCTTCTTCTAGTTTGTTTAGGTACAAAATCCTCTTTTCTAAACCATTTTCATATATGCCATCTTCTACTGTTGTTCTCAGTTTGCAGGTTGCTAACTGTAGTGGTAATGGAAGGCTAGCCTCTACTCCATAAACAAGTTCAAAAGGGGATACACCTATGGCTCTTTTGGGAGTCACTCTATCTTCCTAGAGGGCTTCATAGATTTTCTTATGCCAGATTCTCTGGTTGTCTGTTGTATGCACCCTAAAATAGTCACCTAGATTTTGGGCCCCATTTTACCATTTTATCAATTTCCTGAACCAATGCTTTGCAATATTTTCAATTCAAATCAATTTCCTTTATCAAATTGTAATTAATTCAATTATTTCAATATTTACTAAGGTTTGATCATTTTTATCTAATTAAAAGACTTAATTTTCTTTTTAATTAAATAAAATTTATCTTATTTAATTAAAAAATTTAAGCTCCCTTTTAATTGAATGAAATTTATTTTATTTAATTAAAGTAAATTTCTCTTTTTTAATTAAATAAAATTCCTTTTATTTAATTAAATTCAATTTCCCTCATTTAATTAAATAAAACTCTTCTAATTTATTTAATTCAAAGAAAACCCCTCTTTTAATTAAATAAATAAAAATCCCCACTTAAAGCACTTTATTTGTTTAAAAAGGAAATAAATTAAATGAAAATTAAATAAAAATCCCTTTTTTATCACATCTTCCTAAGTGGTGGGTTTTTGCCTCTTAATCTCAACCATTGATTATTTCTTTTTTTCCTCTTAATCTCAATTGTTCACTTTTCTTTATAAGGAAATCTCTCCTTCTCATTTTTATATTAGGTTTTCGTAGTATTGTTATGCTGCAAGTTTGGAGAGCAATTTTGGAGGAGGGTTTGAACATTTGAGCTTGGATATTGTAACTTATCTCTTCTTGTCTTCTTCTTCTTGCATCCATGGCTATTCATGTAGATTAGATTCATGTTTATTTTCATGGATTAAACTTGCATTCATATTTCCTTTCATAGATTAATCATGCATTGTTATCATTTAGATTAATTTCTTTTCATGCATTGCAATCATATAGAGTAGATCTCATTTTCATGCATTTGAATCTCTTGTTTCATGGTGTACTTGCATAGGCACTAACTAGGTCAATCTGAGGGCGTCCATTTCAAACCTTTGCACTCCATGACTAGAGAGCTACGGATTGATATTTGAGGCCTCATTCTTGAGAAACCTTGGATGGAATGATTCAGAGAAGTGTGTCAACATTTTAGCACAAATTTTTGGTGCCCACTGTGGGGCATGATGCTCCTGATTTTCCTCCATTTTATTCAGATCTTAGATTTTCTATTCTTTACATGGTTATTTTATTGAATTTTTTCAAGCCTAACCCTTATGCAGATATGCTTGGCGATGAAAACCCTAGATTTTCAAAGATTTGATTATATCTCCCAATCATCTTGGAGTTTCAATCTAAAATTGTTTTTGCAAGTTGGTGACATATCAGAGAAGCTCCAACAAAATTTTTAGAATTTTCTAATGTAGTTTGAATTTTTAATAATTTTTTCTTTATTTTTCATAAAACCATAATTTTCAGCGCAAATCAGAATTTTTTTTAGAAATTGTTACATTTTTGGAAAGGTATTTAAATTATACTAGGGTTCCATTGTTTTTGTTTTAAATTTGGATGCAATATCATAGCTCATTTGATCAATTTATGAAAACTGATCCATTTTGGGAAAATGGCTCCCTGGGGCACAAATAAAAAGATCTTTTTAAAATTCTGACATTTTTGGAAAGCTCTCAATTTTTAGGAGGGGTCTCTTTTTTGTATTTAAGGTTTGGGATCCTAATTCATGGCATATAAGTCCAATCTTGGTGACTATGTCAAAATCAAAATTAAAAAAGGGCATTTAATGATTAGTTTGCACTTATTTTTCACATGGTTCAATGCATGATGTGAGTTGTCATTTGGATTATTTGCTGGTTATTCTTGCTCCTAAAAATTTATTTTTAGATCTAACCCTAGGGTTTGCATAAGTTGAATATACATTACATATCTTGTTTGCTTGTTTGTTTGTCTTGCTTGTTGGAGAGTTCATGGGGATTGCTTGGACTTGTGTGGATAAACAACAAAATGATTCATATTGCATTGGATTTGAGGTATTTTATTGATCTCTATAACATTTGGATTTTGGAAATATAATGAACCTCTCATGTGTTTAGCTTGAGTGTTTCTTTCTTTCATAGATCACATTTTCAATTGGTGCTCTAAAAATGGAACAAGATTTGCTTTCTTGCATATATGTTTCACATAGTAATTAGGCCCTATAAACACTATTTGTGGTGGTCTTGAGAGAGTGGGCTTCATTCACTTATTTTACATGCAAAGCTCTTCTTAACGATAGATCCCCTTGTAAGTAGTGAAGGATTTTGTTTTTACCTCATTTGTCAACTTGGTTTGGGCTTCAAATTTTGGCAATACTTTCTCTCTTTGGGGGATTAGTGTCATTTGTTGTTGTGTGAGCCTTGAATGAGGTGATTTCAAATTAGCAGGTCAATTAATCTTGTTTTCTATGTTTTAGTGAGGTGCATAGGCTAGAGGATCATGCTCTTTTCCCTTTTGGGAGAATCAGAAACATGGAACCCTTGAATCCAAACTAAGTTCCCATGTGGTCCATATTGTAAGTCTTCCTTGTTAGAGAGGGTTAACCATAGTGGACATTCCCTTTATTGGGTCAACCACGTGGATGGAACCTCAAGTGGTAATAGCCATTTTCACCATGGTAGTGACAACCGCTATATAAATGTCCTTGTGGAAGAAATCTCCACGGGTGTAGTTTCTTGTGGGTTGTTAGATCTCCTCAGCAGCTCCTGATTGATTAAATTCTTAGACTGTGTCAAAATGTCAGTGCATCAGGATTGAATTTCACCCACTTGAGATTGCAAAAATTGCAGAGTCAAGCCATTTCTAAGAACCATAGTGCAGCCAACTTTTTATTTTCTAGGACTATGTGCATGATTGGAAAACATTTGAGAACATACACAAGTAGCATTCTTATGGAGTAGAAATACTATGACACTATCCATGTTCATGTGCAAGGTTTCTTTGTCCATTGCTCATTATTTGAAGATATTGATTGCTTGAACTCCCTAATTTTTTTCTTATGTGCTTGATTCATGATAAAATCTGTTAATGCATCTAGTTGTTCAATTAAAATGACCAAATCTAAGTTCTCAGGTGATACAAACTTTAATAGATCTCCCCAAAAGTGTTATGACATGTTTCTCAACATCCAAATGAGCTTAAATGGTATCCAATTGCACAAAATCACTCTTGGTCTTCTTTCTTCTGCATCCCCCATGTCTTCCTAGTTTTCCAATCCCATTCTTGTCTTCTTCCTTCATGCTTCTTGTAATGTCCCCGCCAGGGAACCCATAAGGAATCAGGTCTTATGACCAAAATTGCAACTAATTTTTTTTTTTTTTACATTACAACATTACTACTCCACATTTACATTCCTTAAGGTTCCCTTAATGA
>MU225219.1:2929092-2939281 GCA_018584345.1 Thuja plicata | reverse complement strand
TCTGAATCTTGATTTCATCTAACATCCACATATTAATCTAATATACAAAACCATCAAAATTAAGTCTTAAACAGAAGTCTGCATCACTCACACAAAGTATCTAATAGAGTCCCTGATTATGTAACCAAGTGTTGTTTACAAGAAAAGGATTCAACGGATCCATAAAGAATTCATGCTTCCCAATAGTCCAACTATAACAAAATCTGAATTGACAAGAGAACATATGAATGAGAAATAGTGTTAAGATTATGTCAGACAGGGGTAGGCCTCACATAAGTGGTGGGACTTTTGCCTCTTAATCATAGCCTTTGGTTTTTTCCTCTTAATCTCAACCATTGATTGTTTCTTTTTTCCTCTTAATCTCAATCATTCACTTTTCTTTAAAAGGATATCTCTCCTTCTCATTTTCATATTAGATTTTTTTAGTATTGTTATGCTGCAGGTTTGGAGAGCAATTTTGGAGCAGGATTTGAGCACTCAAGCTTGGATATTGCAACTTCTCTCTTCTTGTCTTCTTCTTCTTGCATTCATGGCTAGTCATATACATTAGATTCATGTTTATTTTCATAGATTAAACTTGCATTTGTATCTCCTTTCATAGATTAATCATGCATTGTTATCATTTAGATTAATTTTCTTTCATGCATTGCAATCATATAGAGTAGATCTCATTTTCATGCTTTTGAATCTCTCATTTCATGGTGTACTTGTATAGGCACTAACTAGGTCAATCTAAGGGCCTCCATTTCACACCTTTGTACTCCATGACTAGAGACTTATGGATCGATATTTGAGGCCTTATTCTTGAGCAACCTTGGATGGAATGATTCATAGAAGTGTGTCAACATTTTAGCACACATCTGCTACAAGCTTCTTCATGATATTCACCAAGTTTTCCATGCTAGATTCGGCTTGACTGTTCCCTTGAGGGAAATAGTCAGAAGAATGATTGACCATGATGTCATACTCGAAACACAATTCAGTAATTTAATGAGAAGAAAAGTATACATAACTAAATTAATAGGCACACTAAACCTTACCAAGATTCTTTCTTCGATAAATTCACATACTACTTCTGAAGTAGTCCTTTTGGTTTCTTTTCCTCCACCCATTTTGTGAAGTAGTCAGTTACAGTGATTATGTAGGTATGACTTGCACTAGATGTGGGGTTTATAGGACCAATAAAATCAAGACCCTATTGTTGAAAAGGACCTTCAATTATCACCGATCTCAGAGGTAACGCTGCTAACTGTGGCTTTTCGGTAAACATTTTGCATTTCTCACACTTTTCTACCCAGTGGTAAGCATCTCTGAACATTCCTATCCAGTAATAACACTACCTTAGAATCTTAAATGCGGTAACTGATGAGGAGAAATTTCCTTTGCAAGATTCATCATGAAATACTTTTAACAACTTCTCTTGTTACTGTCTGTTGACACATCGGAGAAAGGTCTCGTCTATTGATCTCTTATATAACCTATCTTCCAAGATAACATATTTAGAAGCCTTCAGTTTTTGGTCTCTTCTTTTCTTAGAAATCATCCCTTCAGGGCATTCACCATATGTAAGGAAATATACAATGTTTTTAAACCAGGGGTCTTGCATACTTACTACCCAAACCAATTGTGTAACTTCTGGATCTTCACCTTCTTGGTTTTCTGTCGTTGCCCTGCATAGTGCATTGCCTCTTACCAGTTTTGTGGGCTTAATCTCTACATCATATTCTTCCATTTTAGCTACCCATGCTCCTTTTTTGTTGCATCCTACATCCTATTGAGTCAATATGCTTTTCACTGCGATATCAGGTACATACACAAGAGAATGTGAGTGTAATATGTAGAATCTAAAACTCTTTAAAGCCTTAATGACTGCAAAAGTGTGTTTTTCAGTTTGGGAATATTTTATCTCATGATTTTTCAGAGGCGTGCTCATAAAAGTAATAGCAGCCTGGACTCCTTCCTCATTTTCTTGCATGAGAATGGCTGATAGAGTATGTTTAGAAGAATAACAATAGATTACAAAGTATTTCTTGTAATCAGGGTGGCATAACACCAGAGCATTGGCTATGGCATTATTTATGTTTTTGAAGGCTTGCTTACCGGATTCATTCCACTTGAAATTCACATTCCCTTCATCATATCAAATATACATTTAGTAATTTCTGAAAAATCTAGAATGAACTTCCTGTGAAAGTTAACCTGACCAAAAAAGGATTTTACTCCAGTTTTATTCACAGGTAAAATCAATTGTTGAATATCTTTGACCCTTTCTGGATTGATTCTTATGCCTTCTTGGGAGACAATGTGATCTATAAATCTCCCCTCAATTACACAGAAGACTAACTTCTTGGGATTTAATGAAATCCCATCCTCCCAACACCTTTGGAATACTTTCCTTAAGTCATTTATATGATCTATTATTTTTGTAGAGAATATAGTAAGATCATCCAAATACATACCAATGATTTTATTCTTCATGTCACTGAAGGAAAAGTCCATACCTCTCTGAAAAGTAGCTCCAGGGTTGATTAGCCCAAATTACATTCTGTAGTAAGAAAAAGTGCCCCACAGGGTGGTGAACGTCGTTTTATGCTGGTCCACTTTCTCAACTTCTATCTAATTATATCCTAAAAATCCATCCAACATAGACATCATTTCAGCTCTGGCTATGAGCTGCAGTAAATGATCCATGTTGGGAAGAGCATAATTGTCTTTCAAAGAAGATTGGTTAATCTTTTTGAAGTCTACACAGATTCTTATCTCTCCATTCTTCTTCCTCACATGCACTATGGTTTCCACCCAGGTAGAGTGGTGTATAGGATAGATGATCCTTTCTTTAACCATTTTATCTACTTCCTTGAATATTGCATCTGCAACTTTGGGATTAAATTTCCTTTTCTTTTTCCTGGATGGGGTAGCTTCACATTTTAAGGGGATTTAATTCTTGAATTTTTGACCCATAAATCTTTTCAGGTCTTTATAGCTCCAGGAAAAAATGTTTGAGTATTCTAGGAAGAGTTTCCTGGCCTTGTTCAATTCTTCTTCAGTACAACACTTCCCAATGTTGATCATCTTGGGATCTTTGTTAGTTCCAATATTCATTCCTTTGTACTTTCCAGTAGTAGGACCTCTTTCAATTCTTTTTCTCCTTCACAAAAGTGTCATTCCTGTTGAAAAGTTTTTCAAGAGTAACTAGATGGGGCGGAATGATATTACCTTGCATCTAGATAATATCATGATAGGGCATGCTCTCAAAATGTTGGTTTTGAGTTTTATGAATTTCCACAAAAAGAAACATACTGTACAAAGACTCCACTTAAATAATTCCAATGGCCATGAAGATTATACTATGGAGATTCAAGATGGAGGCATTCTTTTATCAAAACCCCAAAACTGCCAGAGAACACAGTTTCAAGAGTTGATTTTTTATTGAAGCTACAAAATTGTATAAAAAATAAATAAAGAGCATGCAAAGCAAGGATAATAATATATTTTAACTAATTGAAATGTAAAGAAACAAGATTCAATATATAATACATGAGTTGCTTATTATGCAACAAGACTGTGCACACTTTTAAGAAAACTATCAACTATATTATTCGAGCACAAATGTTCAAAAAGGATTCCAACCTTTGTAAAATTTGAAGGCTTATCACAATTTCACAATTTCTTACAAGGTAAAATTTGAAGGATTATCACTTACACGTAGGTGCTCGTACACCATTCTCCCCCATAAATAAAAAATCAAGTCACAAGAGGTGACAAGAGTACGGGGTCGATGCCCAGCTTCTTGAAATCTTCCTCAGGGACCCAAGTGGCTTCATCTTTAGAGGATCCACTCCATTTGATCAAATTCTCCATATAAATATTGCACCTATATTTTTTGGCAACTCTAGACCCCAGAAGTTTCTCTGCTTGAGGTTTGGGTGGTGTAGACCACTAGTGTAAGTCAAAGTCCACATGTAGAACAAGAGGTGTCTCAGTAGTATTCCCCATACTGGGACCTTTATATGCAACCAATTTGGCTACATTAAAGACATGAGATAAAGCTATGTCTTCATGAAAATCAATTTTGTAATCATTAAAACCATATTTTTCCAAGATTTCTCATGGGCCAAGTTGTCACATTTGGATCTTTCTACAGACCCCCTTAAGTAATCTTTCCTTGTTGAGATGGATCATGACTAGATCATCTACCTAAAATTCTAGGTGCTTCTTCTTCATATCCACCCTATGTTTTATCCTTTTGGTATTCTCTATCAATATCTATCTAACTTTCTCATGAACTTCCATCATTGACTAGGCAAAGTCCTCTACATAACCACTTCTATTCTCCAATCCTATAATGTCTCTAGCCTCCATTACACCCCTGGGATGTATGCCATAAAAAATGTAAATGGACTCTTTCTTGCTGTCCAATCATTGTGTCATTATAAGAAAATTCAGCTTGGTGAATGAATTGGTCCCAAGCTTGACTATGTTCCTTAGTTAAACATCTTAATATATTTCCCAAACTTTTGTTAACAACTTATGTCTTCCCATCTATTTGGGGATGGTATGGAAACCCAAATGAGAGGTTAGTAGCAAGTCTTTTCTAAAAGGTTTTCCAAAATGACCAATGAATTTAGAATATCTATTAGACACACTACTCATTGGAAAACCATGAATCCTAAGGACTTCCTTAAAGAAATGGTTTGCAATTTGACATGGATCACAAGTTCCCTTACAAGGGATAATGTGGGTCATTTTTCCAAATCTATCTACAACAATAATAAAAATTGTCACATCCAGTTTTAGTCCTAGGCAACCCAACTACAAATTCCATGTTAAGGCATGCCCATGACCTATTGGGAAGGGGTAAAGGATGATATGGGCCAGCATTGGATGATGTTCCCTTTGCATTTTGGAGTATAACACAACATTCTACATACTTCGTTATGTCCTTGTGCATCTTAGGCCAATAGTAGAACCTTTGTACTAACTCCCATGTCTTTTTTAACACAAAGTGTCCTCCTAGGCTACTATTATGCTTCTCTTGGATTAAATTTTCCCTCATGGACCGTCTCGGAACACAAAGTTGACCAACTTTTAAAAAAATCCCATCTTGTAGGGTATAATCATCACATTCACTATGAAAGTGATTCTCAATGTTCTTGTACACCTTATAAGCTACAAAAAAAGTCTTCATCTTCCTTGTACTACTCCTTGAAGTTGTCAATCTGTGTACTCTTAAGTTAAATATCTTGAACAATCAGGTTGCTTCTACTTAATGCATCAACAAATTATTGTTTGGGCCCTTCTTGTGTTTAATGGTAAAGGTATAGGACTGCATATATCACACTTACTTAATGTGTCTATGATTCATGTTGTGCTAAAAATTTAGGAAACTCAAAACTTGGTTATCTGCATAGACCACAAACCCTTTTAGCATGAAATGGTGCCTCCATTTTTCTAAGTGTTCAACAATGAATTTGAGTGTTTTTGCAAAAACAATATCCTATATGATGGAAACATCCCTGAAAAAGGACACAGAAAGATGAGGAAGACACATAAGGAGATGAGGAGGAAAGTATGTATGAAGAAGATAGAAAGGTTGAGGAAGAGGAGAGAAAAGGGTATAAAACCTCAAAGAAGGGTATAAAAAGGGGTCTTCTTCCTCGAAAACCCTAGAAAAACCCCACATCAAAATATTTGATACTGAGAAGGATACGGAGGATGAGAGCTTTGAGGATAGTGACATAAAAAAGAAAAAGGGTAAAATTAACCCTAAGGCTAAGACGGTGAATCTAGTAGAGGAAATAAAGACTGAAAAGGAGACCAAGGATGAAGATAAGGGGACTAAACCCAAAGCTAGGGTTAAAAAAAGAAAGAGGGGAGATATTAAAACCCGCAAAGGGAAAAATCCTAGTAAGCAGAAAATCATGCTTTCATCAGATGAGGAAGAAGACAAGGAGAAGGATGAGGGTAAGGATGATACTAACCCTACTGAGAGCATGAAGAATAAAGAGAACAAGGAGGAAGAAATGGTGAAGGAGGATTCCAGGAAGGGCCTTGAAAATAAAAACATTGGGAAGGAGGAAACCCATCACAATGAAGACACATGTAATACTTTTGAACCTAAGGATTTAGACCATGGTAAAGCATGCATTACTATTTTTTCTGGTCTAATTAGCAAAATGTTAGGTGATAATGTTGACGTAAAGAATCAAATTGAGGGTATGAGGGGGGAAATGAATATTTTAAAATTTGTTGGTATTGGAGAGAAATTTGTTGTTGAGTGTCTAGGGGAAATGAAAGAGGCTATAGGAAATTCAGAAGCACGGATTGATTTGGTGAACAAAGTCAGAAATATAGAAAAGAAGCTCAAGGATTTTGACGATAGAGCTGCTGAAGATGACAGTGTAAGGCAGATTAAGAACCTGAAATCCAAGGTGGATAGGCTGGAGGACATGGTTCGTAAGATTGGGGATCAATCTCTGAAGAGTCTCAAAGCTTATACATGGTAGGCCAAGAGCTTAATGGAGAAGTTGGAGTAGGATACTGGTGATAAGGATAGCCATGCTGTCAAGGATTTGGCTAGCCTAGGAAGTCGTACTAGGGCTAGCACCAAAAAGGTGAGCCCAAGGGAAGAAAAAGAGGACAAAGGTGACCTCAAAAATACTATCAATTAGATGGAGGTTATGGCGATTCAGGCACAAGAAATGGTTGATGGCATGTATATTTCTTTTCCTGGGCCCTCCCCTTTTTTGTGTTGTCCCTTTTTATTATTTGTATCTTTGGGACTGTTCCTAGCTAGTTTGTCTGCTGGCTTTTATTGTTGGTTGTCTTTTTTTTGGTGCCTCGACACAGTTGTTGCTGTACTTTCTCTGAATATTTGTATTACTCTGTTTAAAAGTTTTGGGTCCTTGTAAAACCTATTTTTACTTAATCAGAAAATCCCTAAAAAAAATTTATTCAACAATAACTCTAAATTTTTTTGCAAAAACAATATCCTGTATGATGAAAACATCCCTGAAAAATGTGTTATTAAATTATTTCCATAACCTGCAAAAAACATGAGGGAAGATATAGGACCATAAAATCTTAAAGGCTTGATTATCTATAGGAGCCTTCTATTGCCTGAAAAAATATAATATAGAAGAGGAGAAGATCCATTCTATATTAAAATAGTACAAGATAAGTTGTCATACATCACACGCAAGGAAAGAATTTGAAATAAGATGAGAGGAAGACTAGACATCGGCAAGGAAAGTAAAACATTTATTTGTTAGGGAAAAATCTATCTTAAAGAGAATATCAAGAGTTAGAAACTTATTATGGAGCAAAATCCAAACAAAGATACTAACATTAGTAGTAAGGGCTTTAACCCACACACTAGTCAAAAAAGTGGGAGGAGAAATGGGAGAAATAAACAAAGAGACTGTTCAGGACACTGAGAAGACACCCAAATATGATTCCATTTACATAAAATTGTCCTCCATAAATGTTGATCTTTCCTAATAGATATTAATGATAATTAGACTTGCATCGGTTCATTACTAATATTAGAAAGATTAACCCACTAATTATTAACCCTATAATCTGATGCATACTAATAAAATCTATTGATACACACTTCCATTGGCTACCCAAAGTTATAATAATTGCATAAAGATTCACGACCCAACTAGTTAGCCTCTAAGAATTATATTTTTCTTCTCGAGGCAACATTCTAGAAAAACCCTTCAATGAAATCTTGCCTAGCCTTTATCACATTATTCCATGCAATTTGGAGAACATAGAAAGATTTTTACCTATTAAAACATCTTGCAAAAAAGTCACATTGTATAAATATGTAATCTTCCATATGGAGTTCCATTTTTATTCCATAATTAAACTTGTCCAAACCCATTTCGCAAAAAGACCCTTGTTGTAAGTTTTTATATTACCCAATCTGAGACATGTCATATTTTTTGGCTTACCAACTGAATCCCAAGCAATTAGAGGAATTATTTTCCTCTCTTCCACCCTAGACAAATGGAAATACTTTTGAATTCTCTTTATAGCTTTGGAAAATATTGATAAAATTTTAAAGAAACTAAGAGCATAAACTAGAAGATTCTAGAGAGAAGAATTTGAATGTCGAACCTTCCCAACTTGTCTAAGAAGAGAACCTTTCTATCCAAACAACTTTTTTTTTTTAATTTTTTCAATCAAGGACAACCAAAAGGAATCATAAATTTTGGAAAAAAGTGAGAATTCTAAATAGATAATAGGGAGGAAACATATTTTAGCACAATTAATATTTTTCCTAAGGCTTCCTAATATACTATTAAAACTTTCTTTAGAATTCTAGCTTCTCTAAGAGAAGACCTTTAAAGAATAATGGTATCATCCAAAAATTACAGGTGGGAACATAGGGGAGGGTTTGAGGCCTTTGAGATGTCTAGATATGACCACATGCTTCATACACCTCTAAGAGTTTCAGACATGATGGTAAAGAGAACATGAGACATATGGTCATCCTATTTAAGTTCTCTTGAAACCTTAAAAAATGTGAAGGGGAACCATTAACAATAACCAAAGATCTCGTATAATGTTTTACGTTTAGCAATATTTTATGTTAACAATAGATTGTATCATTTATTTATTTCTATTGTGTGCAACAATATGTTAGTGTAGCTTTAATTTGTCACCCTCTTAGGTTTCCTAGTAGTGCATTATAGTACATCCTAATCCCGAATGTACTCACAAAATTTTAAAATCAAACAAATTTAGAATAATGGTGCATATTGATATAGATCAATAATTTCAAGCTAATTTTGCAAATATAGGTTCTTTTTTGCATCCTCTTTGTGGAATTTCTTCAAAATTTGTATATCTCTTCTTTAGCCTACTATTTATAATGATAATTTCATCAATTCTGAAGCACTCTACCTAATTTTTACATCTTTAATTCCAATCACAATAACTAAAAAGGACAATAATGACATAACAAGTTTAGCTCTCCTTTAAGGATTGGTCTTGGATCTAGTTGATTATCCATTCTTCATGAAAAAATAGGAATAATGATCACCTAGGGTTTTGGAATATATCTCTAAGTTAAGACTCCTATTTTCATGCATTTCATCTTTTTGAACCTGACATGTATTGAACCTTGCATAACACTAATATTCAATATTTCTGATTTGATTTTTAGTTGTGGATCTTACAATATCCAATTGGTTTGTACTTTTGCACATAAATATATTTTTATTAAGTTAATATATTAGGTTACTTTGAGAATTTAATTATATTATATTATCTTATATATTTTATTACTATATTAAAATATCAAATAATCTATAATTGAATAAAGAAAACTTATGATATAAATTATTAATAAATTTTAAAAATAGTAATATTTGTACTATTATTTTATGTAAAGAGAAAGAGGTCTCCCTATTAAAAGAAACACATGAAATATCCTTAAGATAACTAAGGAAAAGTGAAACTTCAAAAAAAGTATCATTTTGATGCCCACCAATTTGTATCATATAGCTAGATATTTTGGTTTAATTCTTCTGGAACCTAATTAAATTTCATTAAAACATTAATCGTATACTATAGTTTAACTTTTTTAAATCCCTATTTTAATTATTATACATATTTTGTTTTCATTTTATATGTACTATTTTAATAGCATCATAGCTACTTGAGTTTATTAATTATATTTTAAAAAGAATGTTTCTAGATTGACTTCTATTTATTTTATTTGGATCAATATTTGAATAATACTAAATGACTCATCATCTAGATGTAAGAGAGTTGCATGAAGATGATGTAGATAATTAAAGAGACAATTAGAAATAGGAAGGGGGGACTATGATGCAAAAAATTCAAGAACGATCAAGAGATGAAATAGGAATAATAAAAGAAGACAATTTAAAAAAACAAGTAATAATATAATTAAAATAAATACAAAATACAAAAGCATATATGTAAATGCATACTTATATGCATATACATAACTAAAAACAAGAAACACAATACCAAAATAAATAATAAACTTGAAACATATATACAATAAATAAACCAATATAAAATGCAAAAGAAAACATGAACAAAAAATAAATAAAAAAGATATGTTATAATTAAATAAAATAATTAAAGTGAGATTTTAAAAACAAAATTCATTAAGAAATATGGAAAAGTTAAGATATATATATAT
>MU225219.1:2905960-2916180 GCA_018584345.1 Thuja plicata | reverse complement strand
GAACGAGGGAGGCGGCCACGGTTAAAAGATGAACGACAGGGGAGGGGTGGCATGGTGGTGGCTGCAGGCAGTGGCGCCACTGCCCGGCCGAGCATAAAGCGGAGGAAGGGGGGGATAGCAGCGCAGCCGACGCCAGTCGGCCGGGCCTCCCCACTGTGCTTAGCACAGTGGATGGTCCGCTGATGCGTGACCCCAAAAGTAATAAGGCTGCAGTGCCAAGGGTTTGGGGAGCTCGGCCCCTCCCAGCTTAATAAATTTTTTTTAATTAACACAGCAAAAAAAACAACACGCGCAGACACAACGCGAAAACACATTTTTTTTTTTTTAAACTTAATTTAATTTATATGATTATGTTTATATCTATGTATATAGGCACTTGCATATGTTTATAGATATATATATATATTTATATTTATATATATATATTTTTTAGAGCAAGAACAAAAAAAAAGAATAAATAACTGGTGAAGTTTTTTGACTGTATTCTTCGAAACAACGACTATAAAGGAAATTTTTTTTTGAATTTTTATTTGGGAAACACATTCCATAATTTAATCTCCATGTTCTAGAGGAAGGAAATTTTATTTTAGACATTTTCATTTTCTCTTTTTTTTTTTAGAAAAATCTGAATTTACTAAGTGAAGAAAATAACAAATTCAATGCATAAGATCATAATAAATAAATTTAACATAAGATCTTCGTAGAAAGAAAAAATTCTACAATTTAGTTAGCATAACAATGACTTATTTGGATAAGCACAAGGTTATACAAATTATCCAACTTGTGATTGTTCTATCATTGATCCAATCAACTGTCCACATATTTTTTTTTGACAAGGTAAGATTTCATAAACCACCTAAATCTTTGCATTATAAGCATATGTTACAAAAAAATAATGAAAGATTACAATTCTTCTTAATGGCCCAAAATAAAACTTTACAACAATGAAAATTTTTAAACATCAATAATACAAATGATCTTTTTCTAGTCATACCTGTCTTATGTTAAATGTGGACCTCTTAATTCAACACAAAACTCAACATAGTCCTTATTCAATCAATGAATTCGCAAAGACAAACATGAATGTTTGCTCTACGAAGGTGATTGAGGCGATCTATTGCCTCCTAATTAGGTGTGATTGCTGTAGTTTACCCTTAGAACGAGAGCCAACAACCTGAACATCTCTAATACGGAAGATTTTATAGTGCAAGTATGTGAAGAAGAGCCATCAATTTGTGAGAAATATGCATCTAGATATGATGAAGTGCAGCTATTCTGTGAATTAAGACATGATTAAGCTATGAAATTGAAGTGCAACTAGTCTAGAAATGAGATGCAATTAAGTTATGGAATTGAAAATGTAATTAAGATAAGAACTTGAGTACTTCTAATCTAGAAAGAAATTACTTGAAATCTAGAAAAGGATGCTTTCTATGCTATAATTTGATTAGTAAACCAATATGGAAAGCTCTAAAACATGAATGAAATTGTTAGCTCTTAGAAATAGATGATGAATTAAAGCCAAACAATATTCAATTCCAAAATAAAATTAAGCTAGTTATGCAAGAATGTAAGCTAAAAGCATGAAATTGAAACTAAATTTGCCTATAGTAATGATGCTCAAGAAACAAGGATCTTCTCAATGAAGAAAAGAGGTCTCATTTATAGAAAACCAAGGAGAGAGGATGAAGAGTTTCTTGAAAAGAAACAGTTGTCTCTTCATTCTCCATTTGAGACAAATATGCAAAGATTATTAAAATAAAAGAATGAATTATTGACACATAAGTGTCTTTTCATATGGAATTATGGAATCCCTTTTTGAGGATAATTCATTGAATTAATTAAATAACCTTTCAATTTATTTTATGTATATTAGCCAAAGGGGGTGGATTTGATTTAATTAAAAGCACTTAGGAATTTAGGATTAAATCAATTAATCATAGGGATTTTAGCTAATAATCATTTGAGATGTAGGAATTTAAAGGTAATGTCAGATTTATGCAAATTTGGGTTTTCTGCATTTGAAACTCAGTCAATTAAAGTCAATTAGGAGAAGAATTTGCCTAGTACAATAGGAATTTGAAGATAAGAAAATGCACCAAAATTGATTAGGTTATTAGGTGCCAATTTTGGGGTGTTACAATACCCATCTCTCACATAAGGGTATTATTCTTCTTTGCTATCCCTTCAAGAACCTGATAATGTTGTGATTGACCATGGAGACTCACTTCCCAGCCTAGGCCTTTACAAGGCCACCCCCGAGCTTGGGGATCCAATCTGGAACGGGTTACAGACATATATCACTCAACAAACAAGAAAATAAGAGACTCAAATATAAGAAAACCTTCCCAACATTGGATTGAACAAGAGGAAGTATCTCCAAGAGACATTCCAGAAAAAAGGGTAGTGGTAAACATCACTGAAGGAGAAAATTCAAGATTACACATAGAATACACAAGCCTCACATGGACTTGCTAAGGACCATCTTTACAAGATGTTGTCCTGAATGACCCCTTATACCTCCTAAATGCCCTCAGGCCCATCTTGGCTTCATGGGTATCATCTTACCCCAATTTTATCCCTCCTCACATGGGAGACTCTACACTTAATAGGAATCATTTCCACTACCCCTCCAAGGCTACTCTACCCTACCAAGGGTGAGTATACCTTGAAGGCCCATTCAAAATCAAACACATAGTAAAGACATTGAGAAACAAATAAAGATATTTTTAACAAAAATAAAAATAAAAGCTTCAAGAAAACCATAAGACTCCATTAATGGAGTCCTTGAGCTCAAGAACACATACAACCCAAGAAATTAACTTAAAAGAATTTCAACCTTGATCTAAGCTATGGTGTAAAGAGGAATGGTGTTGAGCTATCCTTCCTAAGCTCCTTTCCCAAAAGCTCCTTCAAACTGAATTCTGTCTCTAAGGGTAGAGAGTGGGTGAACACTCAAGTCATCCTAAAATCTCTCCTAAATAGGAAAACCTCCAACATGAGAAAGGCTTAACCCAAGGGTGAGGTAACTCTAACCAATCCTTAACCAAACCACTTCCTAACCCTCCAAGGGTGAAGTCAAAAGAAACATGGGTAGAAGAGAGAGTGAGGTTAACCAAAGTCACACTACTCTTCCAAATTCCCTCAAAGATGAAAATGACACTTAAAATAAGTAATAAATAAATTTAGAGGCTCATTAATAATATAAAATGACCCCTAACCCATAGGGTACCAAGTTGGGTGACTAAAATTGACCCCGGTTACCCCCTAGGTTCCTAAAAGACCCTCTAAAACTCACCTTGAAGTTAACCTACGAAATTCTATGTCAAAGAAATTCTAGAAAATTCTAACCCTGGGGTAAGCTTGGGCACTACTCGTAGATGAACTTAGTTAACCCTTGACATACCTTGGTTCTCCTATACTAGCCATGTCAATAATTAGATTACAACACTTGCCAAATTTGGCACATTAAATTAAAACATTAGACATGACTTAATAACATCAACATTTACTAACTTAATAACATACATGCAAACCACATTCATGAAATAAACACATAACAATGAGGTCCATGTCTCTTTATATAGACAAGACCTTGGAAAGCATGGGTATTTACATAGGTTCCAGTACTGGGTCGCCGATTAGATCCATCATCAACTCTTCCTGCACACTCAATGCACACATCAGTAGATCCAAAATAACATGATATGAAACATAACATAACGTCAATAATATATGTAAGCATATAAACCAAATTGCATTAGAATTGAAACATCCTAGCATTGGTTTCCTAAACCAAAATTCATCATGCTATATTCATACATTTAGATCCATATAAGACATCAACATAAGATGAAACTAAATCAGAACATAAACATCTCAAAAGTACCCTGATTACAATATCAGGTGCTGAATATATAACACAGGATTCCACCGATCCTCAAATATATCAAAAGTTTCTTTGATAGTCAAAGTATGTCAAATCATAAACTACTGAAAGCATGAGAACAAAATAGTAAAACTATAACAGTCTAATGTAGGTCTCACATCCACCCCCTCTATGCATGAACTTCCTCCTGGAGTTCATCGAAGAGGTGAGGGTATTGTGATCTTATCTGTGCTGTATCCTCCCAAGAGGATGTAACCTCATCATAGAAATCCCACTGAACCCTAACCTAGTCAAGATCTTTGCCTCGAAGGCCCAAAGTCCACTGAGCCAATATACGAATTGGCTCCAATGCCAGTTGTGCGTCTGACTCCACCTACAAGGCATCCCAATCTATCACATGAGACTCATCATAAATATACTTCCTTAGAACTGAAACATGAAACACATCGTGAATGCATGACAGGCTAGGTGGAAACACTAAATGGTAAGAAACTAGTCCTATATTTTCAAGGATCTCAAAAGGTCCAACAAAATAGGGTGCTAGCTTAGAGCCCTTTCGAAAATGGATTGGACTCTTATGCGGTCGCACTCTCAAGAAGACTTTGTCTCGAACTAGATAGGCTCGATCAATCCTCTTCACATCTGCATACTTCTTCTACCTATCTTGAGCTTCTTCAATTCACTACCTAATCAAGGTCACCTGCTGCTCCTTATCCCTGACTAGCTCAGGACCAATGGAAACTCTATCCTCGATCCTATCTCAACTGAGTGGGGTCCTGCATGGTCTACCATAAAGAGCCTAATAGGGAGGCATACCCAAGGAAGTTTGGTGCTTTTTGTTATAAGAAAACTCCACTAGGTGTAGGTATTCTTCCCACCAGGTCTGATGGTCCATGACATACATGCGAAGCATGTTCTCTAACACTTGATTGACCCTTTCAGTTTGTCCATCTGTCTCAGGATGATAAGCCATACTGAAGTTGATTCTAGTACCCATAGCTACCTGAACTTCTCTCCAAAAGGATGAAGTGAAGAGAGAATCTCTATCTGAGATGATCTTATGAGGTATGCCATGAAGTCTAACTATATCTCGTAAGAACCCTTGTGCCACTGCTGGTGCGGTAAAGGTAGTACGCACGGGTGAAAAGTGAGCCACCTTAGTCAACTTTTCGACTGTCAGCATGATGGCATCATGATGAAAAGAAGACATAGGAAGGCCTACTATGAAATTCATAGATATGGTGTCCCATTTCCACACTGGTACCTCATGAGGTTGAAGAAGACCACCTGGATGATGGTGTTTTGCCTTCACCCTTTGGAACTCTAGGCATCTAGCAAGCATCTCTGCAATCTGTAACCTCATGCCTGGCCAATGATACAGTTGCCTCAAGTCGGCATGCATCTTCTTAACCCCAAGATGCACTGCATAAGGGGCTCTATGAGCCTCAAGCATCAAAAACTCACACAATCCACCGGAAGAAGGTATATAGATACATCCTCTATGACGTAATAGTCCATCAAACTCCAAGACATACTCTGAAAACTTCCCCTCAAGGGGTCTCTATGATCGAATCAACTCACAAACCTCTATGTACATCTCATCCTCTTGCAAGTGATGAAGGATGCGATCTCTCAAATCTATGTGAGAAGACATAGAAGAAAGCTCATGTCGTCTCATACTCAAGGCATTTGTGACCACATTCTCTTTCCCTTTGATGTAATGGACATCAAAATCATATTCACATAAGAACTCCATCCATCTTCTCTACCTAGCATTAAGTTTTGGCTGAGTGAAGATGTACTGAAGACTCTAATGGTCTGAATGAAGTTTGAACCGATGTCCTAAGAGAAAATGTCACCATCGGACTAAAGCATGCACCACTACTGCGAGCTCAAGGTCATGGGTAGGGTAGTTGAGCTCGCGAATCTTTAGTTTCCTAGACTCGTAGGCTATAGCTCACCCACCTTGCATAAGAACCACTCCCAAACCATCCAAGAAAGCATCTATGAAAACCATAAAGTCTGCTGAAGGTTCTGGTACAGGTAAAATGGGTGCACTAGTGAGCACTCTTTTGAGTTCCTGAAAAGCCTTATCACACTTTTCAGTCCACTCAAACTTCTTTCCCTTTTGCTGAAGAGAGTTAATGGGGTTTGCCACTTGAGAGAATCCATTGACAAACCGTCTGTAGTAACTGGCTAAACCCATGAAACTCCTAACCTCGGTCACAGTGGTAGGTGCTGGCCAATCCATGATGGCATCAATCTTCGATGGGTCTATTGAGATCCCATCACCTAATATAACATGGCCAAGGTACTTGACCTCTGCTCTGAAGAAGGTGCACTTTGACAAGCTTCCATACAACTGATTGTCTCTAAGACACTGCAAAACTTGCCTCAAATGTTCCTTGTTCTCTTTCTCATTCTTGGAATATATCAAGATGTCATCAAGAAACATAGCTACAAACTTGTCGAGGAAGGTTCAAAATACTCCGTTCATAAGACTCATGAACACAGCTGGAGAATTTGTAAGACCGAATGGAACCAGAGTGAATTCATAGTGGCCATATCTAGTGTGGAATATGGTCTTGTGAATATCACTATCCATGATCCTTTAACTGATGGTAACCCAATTTGAGGTCTATCTTTGAGAAGACTCGAGCACCCTACAATTGATCGAACAAGTCATCGATCCTAGGAAGTGGATACCGATTCTTGATGGTCACCTTGTTCAACTGTCGATAATCCATGCACAACCTAAGAGAGCCATCTTTCTTCTTCACAAAGATAATTGGTGCACCCCAAGGAGAAACACTAGGATAAATGTGTCCTTTCACTAATAGTTCCTCAAGTTGTATCTTGAGCTCATTAAGCTCATTAGTGGTCATCCTATAAGGTTCTCTGAAAACTAGCTCAGCTCCTGGTACGATGTCAATGTGAAAGTCTACTGCCCTACAAGGAGGCATACCAGGTAGCTCTGATGGAAACTTGTCTGCAAACTCTTGAAGAATGGGGAAGTCATCAAGAGAAGTTTCCTTCTTTGTCTCTTCTTCCCCATCACTGATGGTGATGGCATACAACTGGCATCCCTTGCGCATGCATCGCTTAAGATGCATAGTGGATATAACGCAGAGGGATACAGGCCTATGAACCCTGGTAATAACTGTATCTGTACCATCATCATCCAAACATTTGATCCTCTTCTTACGACAATCTAGCTTGGCTCTGTGGGCACTTAGCCAATCCATGCCAAGGACTAGACCGTAAGATCAAAGGGGAGTAACTCAGAGATTAGCTATGGTGGTCATCCTACCAATCTGGATTGGGCAATCGCTAACCATCAAGGTTACGGAAACTCTAGCTCCTAAAGCTAACTCTACTTCCCAACTAACCTCCTGACTAGCTGCCACTAGCCCGCAATGTTCCACAACTGATGGAGAAATAAAGGAGTTAGTGGCTCCTATATCAAAAAGAATAGTAACATCACTACCTTTGATCATACTTGAGGCCTCAATAATGGTAGCCTAGTGCTCTTCCTGATGATTGTCCACTGCTACAAAAACCATGTGGGATTTCCCCCTGTCCCCTACTATGGGTTTTGAAACTTCCATACGCTGACTACCACCCTATGGGCACTCTCTAGCTAAGTGCCCCATGCCACCACATGTGTAACATGGCCCCTGTGTCTGAACTTGAACACTAGGAGGCCTAGAATACTGTGATCCTGCAGCCCTAGAAGAACTGCTATAACCTCCCTTAGAGGACTGTTGAGTCCATGCTGGAGGGGTAACAGGTGCCTGAGATCTTTGGTCCTTCTTAGGACCCTGAGACTGCCACTGCTTAGACTTGGAGCCCTACTGAACCTGAGGTGCCCTCTATCGCTAGTTCTACTGTGACTATTGTGGTTGTTGTTGTTGCTACTACTACTACTGTGGGGACCTATATGTCCTGGAAGAGTTCCTTTGATTCCCTTTCCATGAGTTCTTCTGATAGCCCGAGCCCTGAGATGAGGTATTGTGATTCTGCGAACCATCCCTATAGTTCTGTGGGCCCCGGACTATCTCTTTGGCCACTAAGGCCCTATCTAGTGTGAACCTCATGTTTTCTGAAGGTACCATGCGTACCCTATCAAAAATCATGGTATTTAATCCCTTGATGAACCTATTCACCTGTAGCTTCTCATCTCCCATGTATTCAACATAGGGTAGGAGATCGAGAAACTTTCCCTCATACTGGGCTACTGAAAGACCCCATTGTCAGAGGTCATGGAACTCATCTATATGGTGCTTCCTGAACTTCTTGGAAATATATCACTCTTTGAAGAGTTCGAGGAAAGCTCCCCAAGAGAGAGTATTGATGTCAATGAGACCCTTGGTCTCCTCATGCCTCCACCAAGTGGAGGCTCCTTCTCTGAGCAAAAGGATAGCGAACCATGCCTTAAGGTTGCTGCCATAGTTCTGCAACCCAAAGCACCTCTCTAGGCTCAAAATTCAAGCCTCAGCTCCTGCCCCATCTGCTTCTCCTGTGAAGGGAGGTAGTTTAAGCCTCATCAATTCTATAATCTGATTCCCGATATCAGGGGGTGCCCTATTGAGTCTCTGTGCACCTCCCCTAGGAACACCACCTGGTACCGCGATGGACTCATCCTCCTGATCTATCTGATTTCTCCCTGCTCTAGGAGGTGGGCTCCTACTTCTCTCTCTCTCTCTTGATTAATAGGTGGCATGCGGTCAAGTATGAGTCCGTCCAAGTTTTGAAAGGCCAACAAAAGTGTTGCATTAGGATCTGGAGGGGGTTTAGGAGGTGGAATCTGATCCCTCCTACGATCCTCTACCTCAGGTTGTACCTCCACACATGCTGCGGAGATACATCGCCAACCATGCCCTTGCTGACGGGCTTGATAAGTGACAGGTGGCATCTTACACATGCAAGACAAATTTAGTGATAACATAGTGGGTTAGGTTCCCAATGTTTCTAACCTGGCTCTGATACCAAAATGTCATGCCCAAAAGTTGGGCAAAAACACAAGAACAAATTTTTTTTTAAAGCACACTAAAACAAAATACCAATAAGAACACAAGGGTATCATGTGCACGTAAAACGGTGTAGGGGATAAGAGAAACTAAAAAGGTCACAAGAAGATGAATAGCTTTCATAGCTATCCTAAAGGATGTCTAAAGCTCTAAACTAGAACTGTGTGCAAACTGAGGTAGTTGACCGAAAGTCAACTAGAGTTGACCAAAAGTCAACTTTACACTGAAAAAGTGAATGGTACAAACTAGGGTTTGCTAGACCCTAAGGAAGTCTCATACACACAAATCAGGATGATTTGACCAAAAGTCAACTAGGGTTGACCAAAAGTTAACCATCCCTTGAAATATACGAAGGAGGGTCACTAGGGACAACTAAGCACTATGGAAGTCATAGGCACGCAACACGGGATAGTTGACCAAAAAGTCAACACATGTTGACCAAAAAGTCAACTATCTCTGATGAGCATGAAATTGGAACCATAGGGCCCAGAGAGTGCAAGGGTCACCTGGTACGATAATTAAATCGAACAGCCAAGGTTTGACCATGGTTGACCAAAAGTCAACCGTACATGATGACAGACAAAGATAACAGTAACAACCCCAAAATAAAGTTAGTTCGGTCGAAAGGGATAGGCTGCACCCGCTTATCGTTAAATAATGTTTGCCAGATAAAATCATATAATAAAAAAAAAAAACTAAAACGTTGAAATAAAAGTTTATTAATAAATTCATATATTTAAGATTAATTAAAATCCATTATAATAATAGCATAATTTTAAACATGCCAATCTGATCATATCTAATTAGAATCTATTTAAATACGAAGAGTAAATCTAAATAAAATTAACTTTTAACTAATAAAAAAAAACTATAATTTAATTACAAAATAATAAAATAAATTTAATTTAAACCATAATTTAATATTTATACCCATACAATAATCCCTAAACTAAATCTTATTTAATATAACTAATCTTTATAATCTAACAACTTCCATATTTCTTAATTTAAAATAAACATCCTAAATAAAATTAAAATCAAAACAACAAATTTTAAAACTTAATTATAATTTAAACTTTAAAAGAAAACAACTAAACTACCCAAAATACCCTGCAAGAGGCAGCGAAAAACTCATGAAGTGGCGAGGGTTTTAAGTGCACGAGGGAGGCAGTCGCGATTAAAAGACGAACAGTGGGGGAGGGGCGGCATGATGGTGGCCGCAGGCAGCGGCGTCACCACCCGGCCAAGCATAAAGCAGAGGAAGGGGGTTAGTGGGGCGGCCGACGCCGGTCGGCCGTGCC
>MU225219.1:2869046-2892263 GCA_018584345.1 Thuja plicata | reverse complement strand
TCTTATTTCAGTTGTGTTTAGGTTTTCTACCTAAGGTTTTAAGTTTTGAAAGTCTTTCTATTTTCCGTAACTAATTTACAAAGTAAAATAAAACTAAACATAATATAATTTAAACTGTAATCCAATTGAAAGAACAAATTTCAAACATTAAACATAATATACATATTGAACATTAAATATTAAACTAGTTCTAAGAGAGAGAGAGAGAGAGAGAGAGAGTTTATTGAACATTATTTTCTAGACCTAGGGTTTACAATTTTTTTATTTGAAGTTCTGTCTAGCTTTACATTTTTGGTTTCAACCTAGGGTTTACAATCTTGTTTCAGTTGTGTTTAGGTTTTATTTTTCTACCTAGGGTTTCTTGTTTCAGTTGTCGTTAGGTTTAGATTTTAGTTTTCTACCTAGGGTTTCTTGTTTTAGTTGTTGTTTGGTTTAGGTTTTAGTTTTCTACCTAGGATTAAAAATAAGTTTTCTAAACTAATTTACAAATTAAAATTTAAAACTAAATATATAACAATTTATTTTAATTATATTTAAAAAAACTATAAACATTAAACACAATATACAATTTTTAACATTAAACTAATTAAAAACAATAATAAAAAATATTTTTAATAAAAAAAATAGTAAAAAACAATAATATGTACCTGTAGTAGGAAAAATGGCAGCAGGGGGTTCAGTGGTAGCTCTCAAAAATGGGTACCCATCTAGATAAAAATGTAATCCCGTTTTGCAAATTATGAAAATGATTTGCAAAATGGTTTAAAACAAATTTTAAATAATTTTAAAAAATGGGCACCCATTTTTTAAAAAATAGGAACCTGTTTCTTAAAAATGGGTGCCCGTTTTTCTACGGGAAACCGAACCAAAACAGGTGCCCATTTTTAAAACGGGCACCTGTTTTACATTCACAGCTCGGGCACCCGATCCATAACGGGCACCCATTTTTAAAAAATGGGTGCCCGTTTCTGTTTGCCATTTTTTTTGGCCGCAGACTTCCGCGAAATTGGCACTCAACTTTGTGCTTACACCCGAAATTCCTGTTCTCTTTTCAAATTTTTGACTTCTTCATGTAGATTGAGATTCTTTGCAAGCAAGTCTTCAATGGCTGCATCAGCTTCTTCTGAGCTTCTATCTTTTAAATTTTTTTCAATTCTTTCTTCTATATAGTTCTTGTCATTCATTAGCACTGCTAATTATTTTATTCTCTTTAGGGAAATAGAGAATTGCTCCTTAAGTATTATGATATGATCCATAGCCACTTCAAGATCTATCTTTTCATTCGCAATGGCTTTCTCTAGTCTGTATGTTTCCATATCCTCTGATCTTTTCTCAATCTATTAAACTTCTGATAAGAGACTCACCACTTTTATACCAATTGTTGGAATTCTATAATGTGCCTAGTGAGTGAGAGAGGGGGGGATAAATAACCAATAAAACTTAATCCTTTTAATTCATAATTAGATTATCTTATTTGTTTAAATGTATATAACTTTAAAGTAGAGAATCATATAGAACACATAACACCATATTTGGTTACCTAGAGACCTTCCAAAAGAAAGTAAAACTAGGGTGGGGATGATACCCACAAGATTTAGTACTGCAGTATAAATTTAGTCTATTAGAGCTTACAATGACCACTTCTAATGGTCTTCCCAGTTAGAAGCATAGGAGGGATAGTTAGGTCCACCTTGTTAAAGGATTTTGTACAATATAATAAGTAATGCAACTCGGTTAAGAGATTTAAAGAAAGGATTGTTAGGACCACCTTGTTAAATGATTTTTTTGATCTAGCTATGAGAATGAACCAGTTGATGATCTTTTGTGTGGAACTGTGATTGCTGACTAAGATCCTTTGAATATAACTGATCACCTAAATATGATAGATAAGACTCGGATGTCTTGAACACTTCTACACATAACTCAAGCTACCATTCACATGCCTTATTCATATATAATCATATTCATATATTGTGTATATTATTCATATTGGATAAAACAAACTATCTTACATATATATCTTATCCAACAAATAACTATATAAGTTGGCTTGCAATTAAAAAAATTATATTTAACAATATATGCAAGGTCAGCTTCAAATTGTCACTCAGGTCCAAAAGACTACTCGGGTGATGTTTAATACTCGGGCAATGCTGAACACTCTGGTCACACAGTATACCTGGGTAACACTGAATACTCGGGTAACACTGAATGACTAAGTGTTTGACACTAATTAACAATATGTCTTGTCATAAGGTGTGTGTATATATATATATATATATATATATATATAACAGTCCACCAACACAACTAAGAGGGGGGTGAATCAGTTGTGAGACAGATTATTGAATATTAAACATTATAAACCAAAAATTTAATTCAAATGATTACACAGTAAATACAACATCATAACACAATCCTTTATTTTCGGGGAAACCCTATTAAAGGCAAAACACTAGTGGGAATTAGCACTCATAAATAGTGCACTAAGATTATAGTATCCTTGCTAGAAGATTTATCCATGTTAGGAGCTTATTAATAGTCTCTGTTAAAGGACACACCTTGATAGGAGTCAAGAGAAATAGTAGGCTTAGTTCCCAGGCACACTGCCTAAAGAAGGTTAAATCCACCTTTAGTACTTACTTTCTGAAATATAGGTGTATATGAAATATAAAATCCAATGAATTGTCTTATAGAAACTATCTTTTTTTATCAGTTCTAATGTAGTCTCTTAATCACATCCTCTGCTCTACATCAAGCAAACTTCGTGAAAACAAGCACACAACTTCCACACTTCAATGTTACCACTCTCTATAAAAGAAAACAACTTTCTTTTATACAGATTTAAAATAAGAAATTAGGTCAGCCAATTAAGACTTCCCCAATACATAAATAATTACTTAACCCCTTGCTAAGATACACATGAGTGGTCTCACAATAGTGTATCCCACTTTTTCAAACATCCTAATTTTTGCTAAAATTACACATTTTTAAGAAAATATGATGATTTAAGCCTTGAGAGATCCTATTTGAAAGAGTAAATTGAAAATGGTTAGAAAAAAGCCTCTTAGATAAAACTCTCTTTGGTATAATATCTATATTCCTCACTCACACTAATGCAGTCCAAGGTCAAAGGATCCAATAAAGGATTGTCCAAACTTGCAGCCAACAACAAGAACAACATAGTGAAAACTACACAACACAAGATATATCAATATCAACCTTATATTATCTCAAAATTCCAATTACATGCAAGATATCAGGCTATAAGGCCTTCCTGGTTAGGGAAAATTACATCAATAAATTCAATAAAATCTCTCATGATCCAAACTTATCCATCTACCCTATAGTTAAGTGCAAGAAACTAGATATGAACTTGTGCTCGCAAGCCACCAAGCAATCTACAATCTCTGTCTACCCACTTACAACTATCTGCATCAACTTACAATATTTGAGATTATAGCTTACTCTTCAATCCTCTAGCTATCTTCCTCTTGCCTCTTGTCTCCTCTAAACATCAACCTAGACTCTCTTTTATACAAAACAACCACAAGTTAGATTGTAAATAATTAAATAACCCAGTCAGCCATACAATCTATGATGAACAATTATTTAGTGCACCAGTCAGCTACAATTAATAAAAAAGATATAGGATAACACATCAACCTAGATTTAGGTCTACACAAGATCCAATGCCACAAATCTGCACACCTCATAACTCAGTATGATCCCAATGACCCCCTCAATCATGGATGCAATCTTCACTTTCTGCCCAATCCATAAACTCAAGTCGGTGAACTCCAACAACTAGTCGGTATACAAGCACACCGAGATAGACCACTTGGTGAAAGACACAACCAAGGAGAACTCCACCAAATAGACACCACCAAGTAATATTCTACCAAGATAAACACCACCGAGACACACTGAGAAACTACCACTGACCAGTGTACCCCAAGTAGAATATCACAGCAACACCGAGCACAACCAAGTCCAGTCACCGAGTTCACTGGTGAAGCAATACATCTTCCAACCAAGAACTACTATCAAAGTGACCAAGAACCTCAAGTATCAAACCAAGTTTACGACCAAAGCAAAAATCAAACAAAACCATGTTTTTGGTGACATAGGATTGCCAACTACCCCATGATGCTCCTACATCAAACACCCTTTGTGCAGAAAGATGATATCAGTAGATGGACGAACATCTATTGGGATTCAACACATAGATCCCAAAATGGTTCTTGATATACATGTCTTCTAAGTCCTCAACCAACACACTCTTCCCTTAGTTCTTCTTTTGCATTGTTTTACCACTAGTACTTGGGTGACAGAAAGAAGTTGAGTCCACTTTTTGGCCAAAAAGTGGAACTATTTTTCTAGTTTTTTAAAATTCATCCTATTTGAGATGAATATTTCAAGCACTTAGAGATTGAATCTTAAAATAATTCAGTATTAGAATTTGTATTACTCAAAGTCTAGTTTCCAAATATGTAATTTATTTTAATACCCAGATGATAATGTTTCATTTTGAATAGGAATTACAAAAACACACATTTTAAAAGTCACTATTTTAGGACTATACTATGCTCGTGTACGACAAGCAAAATTTGACCTAAATGAAACTATTTCTCTCAATCCTTTTGGGATATGGTATATAATACAACTAAGATTGATGACAATATTTTTTTGTTGAATATATATATTTTTTATTAATTTTTTATTTGGCATAATTATTGTTTTTAAAATCTCTTGTGTACGACAAGCATAATTGAACCAAAACATATGATTTTTTTTTTAAAGTGTGTAGAATTGTCTCTAGTTTGATGTCATATAATTTATTTTGCGAGAAATGTTCAAATAAAAAAGTTATTAAAATTAAAAAATATCCTATTATCTCTAGTTTGTGGACCTATTTCAGTAGAAATTCAATGAAAAATAGAAATTTTAATCAAATTTTAAAAAAATTACATATTTGGAATCTTCATAGTCTGATCTATAATGGGTTTTTATTTTATCAAAATATTCCTCTGAAAAAGTCTTCAGATATATGTCTAAAGTCCTTATTTTGTATGGACACTAGCAGAGCCTTCAAGTTGCAGGTTAAACCATGGCCAAGGCTATGGTTCGGCTACCAAAGCCTCTTTCCAAACCAAAATTCAATAGTAAAAGCAGGCTTGAAATTCAAAATTTTTAGAAACGGGATCTTATTTAGTAAACGTTACCCCATTTACCTTTTTTGAAATTCATAACGTATAAATGAATTGATTGAAGGTTTTGTTTAAAAAATAATATTTTTTCAAAATGGGATCCTATTTTGAAACGGGCTCCCATTTCATTTTTGAAAATGAGACCCCATTTTGAAACACGATCCCATTTTGTATTTTGAAATGAGATCCCATTTTGAAATGGGACCCCATTTCTAAAATTTTAGGCTCGGGACCCCAAAGATAAACAAGACCCCATTCATTCTAAGTGGGAACCCATTTCGTTGAGTGTGATTTCATGAATTTGGCTAAGTATGAAAGTTCCTAGTCTAGTGGACTCATCTTCTTGCTTCAACCCACTTGCTGATTTATCTTAATATTTCTACACACTCATGTCTACACCATCCACTCTAACCATTTTAGATTTTCTACCAATGTTCAATTTCCTTCTCCTGAGCTCTGAATCATTCAAATGAATCAAAATAGACTTCTTCCCATCCATGCACTCCTCTTTCACTTCTACTACATGACCAGCTTGTAATCAACTTATCCTATAAGGACAAGGATGTATCAACCTTTTCAAACCAAGCTTCTAGACCATCTCCTAAGAAACTAGGTTGTCATTACTCCCTCTATCAACAATCACTTTAAAACATTTATCACCAAAATTGAACATAGTCCCTTAACAAGTTTTTCCTTCGACAAGAATCAAATTGCTTCGAGGGCAGCAAAGTTCTCCTAATAAAGAGAATCACACCTTCTACCTTAGGCTCATTCTTAGTAACTTCATTCACCATAATATTTTGGTGACTACTGACCTTCTTATCCACATGGGGACATTCAAATGACCGATTTCCTTCTTCAGCACAATTGTAACAAGTACCTCTAAATACACCTCTACCTGTCTTTCTCCTCGGTTCAATAAGTTTCAGTTCATCTTCAACCCTTGGTTTATCTATTTCCAACTATTTTTGCTTCTCCTTCCCTCATGAATTACTATAATTTCTTCTCTTCAACTTATCTTTTGCCTTCAGTGCATACTAATTAGCATCCTCTACATAGTTAATCTTCAACATACCAATCTCATTTTGGATACTAAATTTCAAACCATTAGCACAGCTCACCACCTTTTCTTTAGAAATTTCTCTATGCCCTAACCGAATAGTCAACTTGTAGAACTCCTTGGTATAATCTTCCATAGTCATGACCTTCTGTTACAAATTCTACAATTTCTTAAATAACTCAAGTTCATAGTTGGTAGGAATGAACTTAGCCTTTAGCTTTTCCACTATCAATGTCCACTGATTGATGTTCATCTCACCTTCTTCTTCTCAGCCCCTCTACAACTCTTTCCACCATAAAGTGACATTTCCCTCCAACCTAGTCTGTGCAAACCTTACTCTAAGAGTATCTTCAATATCTTCCAACTCAAATTAGTCTTCTAACTCACCAATCTAATCAATCAGATCCTTAGGTCTCAATTGATGTGGATAGGAGCCTTGTTGCTACTACCAAACCAGATTGGCTCTATTCTGAGATCTTTCTCCAAGATCCCTTAGGGTGTTCATAGCCCTACACTAAGGTAAGTCACTCTCAACTTTACCTCCTCCTCAAGACTTAGTACCGATCAAAATTCTTTTCATCTTCTTGCTGAACCTACACAAATAGATTCATTTTATTTGCTTAATCAATGTTTTCAAAACATTGCTTTCATTCTCTTCCCTAACTGGAATATTACCAAGATATCCTAGGGTAAGATCTCTAGACTCTTTTTTGTTGCTTCTCCTATAGAAAACAAAAAGCAAACTATGTACAAGGGCTCCTCTCGAGTTCCATCCCACCACATGACTCCCACCATAGATTCAGGAATCTCGAGGGGACATTACTTCTTACAACCCAAAACGGGTGAAGAACTAATAACTTGAAAAATGGAAAATAAAATAACTAATCTACTTGCATGAAAAATGAACAATAAACTTGATATTAACTAAACAAACATTCTACAACTTCTCATTACTGGAAACAAAATAAAATAGTACAATAATTTGCAACTCTACAACTTTTCTTATAGCTTCTCTTCTTCTTCTTCAGTCTCTACCCTCTAGATCTCTCTAATGAAAGCTTGGGATGTTATTAATAACCATCCTCTCATCGTAATGACCCTAGCTGCCCACATATTCACAAGCATCTCTTCAGAAACTGTTACAACTACCCATACTGTCCATAAAAGACAAGATCTTCTTTTCACGGGCTGTTACAACTGACTTTATTGACCAACAGTAATGTAAAACAAACCATGGTCAGTCTAAAATTAACCAATAGTCTTACTTGACAGTTTTAACCGACAGTGTTAACCAACATGTTGTTAACTAACACAGTGTTAATCGACATAGTGTTAACCGAGAGTGTTAACTAAAAATTAGGAAACCAACTAAACAACCTAGCTAGACATGGATTGACCTAGTCATATCCATCTTAGGGAAAACAAATGACCTTCTAAGGTCCACACAAATTCTCCTGACTTGGCTAGAGTTAGTACATGCCAGAAATAAAGAGCTAGGGGTTTGAGCTAGGTGTGCTCCTACACCATACTCCCCCAAACAAAAGAAAGGTTAATCCATCCTTGGATTGAGCATGTTTGGATCAATGCCCAGCCTCTTGAAGTCTTTTTCTCTGATCCAAGTAGCATCAACATATTATTTTCCATGTCATTTGACAAGGTGGTCCATATAGTCTTTGTTCCTAGTCTTCTTGTAGACCCTTGAGTCTAGTATCTTTTCAGCTCTCATAGATGGAGTAGGGGTTAATTTTAGATCCTTTACCTCTTGTATTACCTCTTGAAGGTTCTGATCAACATCTTGAATTGGTCCTTTGTATGCTATCAAATCTGTAATGTTTAAAACCGGTGACAACCCAATGTCTTCAGGAAGCTCCACCTTGTATGCATTGTTTCCATACTTTGCAAGTATCTTACATGAACCTAGCCTCTTCATCTGTAGCTTGTGGGGAACACCTTTTTGCAGCCTATGTCTCCAATCTGAAACTAAACATCTCTCTTTGTTGTATCCACCTTTAGCTTTACTTTTTTAGCATTCTCAATCAAGTTCTCTCTTCATGTACTTCTCTCATTGAATGAGAAAATTCCTTAGCATATCCACTACCATGCATTCCTTCCTTCAATTCTCTAAGCTCAAAAATCCCCTTTGGGTGAAAGCCATAAACAATTTCAAAAGGACTCTTACCAGTTGAACTATTCACTATATCATTGTATGCATATTTAGCTTTTCCAATGAGTTGGTACCATGCTTGACCATACTCCTTTGTGCGGCATCTCAGTAAATTACCAAGACTCCTATTGACCACCTTTGTTTGGCCATCTATCTGTGGATGATAGGTAGATCCAAAAGACAAGTTAGTGCCCAACTTTTATCATAAGGTCTTCCAAAAATGGCTCATGAATTTACTATCCCTATCTAAAAAAATACTAAGTGGGAGTCCATGTATCCTCACCACTCCACTAAAAATAATTGAGCAATGTTACAAGCATCATGAATGGTCTTACAAGGTATAAAATGTGCCATCTTACTAAATCTTTCCACTACAACAAAAATACTATCATATCCCTACCTTGTTCTTGGAAAACCAACTACAAAATCCATGCTTATGCATTCGTACAGTCTGGTTGGGATTGGAAGTGGCTGGTAAAGACCTGCATTAGAAGATGTGCCCTTTTTGTTTTGACACACTACACAACTCTCGACATATTGTCTAACATCTCCCTTCATTCTAGGTCAAAAATAGAACCTAGTGACTAGCTCTTGAGTCTTACTGACTCTAAAATGACCACTAAGCACTCCATTATGTTTTTCCTGAATCAAATTCTCCCTCATAGACCCTTTAGGAACACAAAGCTAACCTCCTTTAAATAATAAATCATTCTACAAAGTATATTTTGAAAACTCACCATGAAAGTTGTTTTTAAACTCCTTGCATACCTTATAGATTTGAGCAACATCTTCATCTTCAGCATATAGGTCTTTGAAGCTATCAATACCTATTCTTTGTAGCTGAAATTCTTGGACTGTGAGCAGCCTTCTACTCAATGCATCAACAACCTTGTTATGTACTCCTTTTTTATGCTCGATATTGAATGTGTAGGCTTGTAGATACTCCACCCACTTCGTGTGTTTTCTGCTAAGTTTGTCTTGAGAGTTAAGGAAGCTGAGAGCTTGGTTATTAGTATATACTATGAACTGCTTTGGCAACAAGTAGTGCCTCTACTTCTTGAGTGCTTGGACTAGAGCATATAACTCTGAGTCATAAGAAGAGTACTTCTTCTTTGCATCATTTAGCTTCTCACTATGGAAAGCTCTTGGTCTTCCTTCTTGGCTTATGAAAGCCCCAATGGCCACATTACTTGCATCACATTCTACTGTAAAAATATTATCAAAGCTTGTAAGAACTAGAGTTGGCAACTCTGCTATCTTTTCCTTGAGTGTTTCAAACCCTTTTTCAGCTTGCGTTGTCCATTAAAAATTTGTCTTCATCCCACCTTTAATGGTGTCTAACATGGGTGCAAAAGTCCCACTGAAATGTCTAATGAACTTTCTATAATACTAAGATAAATCATGGAAAATTCTCTCCTTAGTCGCACCTTTGGGAGTAGGCCAACTTAGAATGGCATCCACCTTTTCTTTGTCCATTTTTAGGTTATCCCATGACAAAAAAAAAATGAGATATACAAGCTCCTGCTTCTTGAAATCACACTTCTCCAAATTGATCATTAGCTTCTCATCATGCAATTTCTTGTAAACAATTTTTAAATGCCCAATATGCTCCTCCTTTGTTTTGCTGAAAACTAAAATGTCATCTCTGTAGACAACAACAAATTTACCAATGCATTCTACCAATACCTCATTCATCAAGCTCATTAAATTTGAGGGAGCATTAGACAAACCAAATGGCATTACAAGCCATTCATACAAACCTTCTATAGTTTTGAAGGCTATCTTCCATTCATCTCCTTAATTAATTTGAATTAGGTGGTAATTTCTCTTAAGATCAATCTTGTTGAAGTACTTTGCCTCCCCTAAACAATCCATAAAGTATTCAATTTTGGGTATTGGAAACCTATACCTAATGGTGATTCTATTTATGGCTCTAGAATTAGTACAATTTCTCCAAGCTCCTCCTTTCTTAGGTGCTAAAATAGTAGGGACTACACATGGGCTTATCCTCTTTCTAATTAGGCCTTGGTCTAATAACTCTCTATTTTTCTTGGCCATCTCCTCATTTTTCTGATGGGTCATCTTATAGGAAGCTTTGCTAGGTAAGGTAGCTCCTGGTATGAAGTCAATCTTGTGGCTAACAAGTCTCTTAGGAGGTAGGGGAGTCCGTTGACCATCATTCACAATATCTCTATACTCTTCAAGTATTCCTTTTACCTCATTTGGTATTTCTAATTTCTTGATAGCAACTTCATCTTTTGGCTTCAATACTAAAGCAAATCCAACTCCTCCTCCTTCTCCTAGATTCTTCAAGAACTCCTTCTCACCAACCATGAGCACACTTGGACTTGATGTCTTCATCTCTCCTTCTTATATCAAGGACTGAATTTTGAAAGTCACCCCATCTTTCTTGAATGAGTATGCATTCTTGGTTCCATCATGCATGGCTTGCCTATCAAATTTTCATGGCCTTCCAAGTAGAAGGTGGCATACATCCATGGGAAGAATTTCACATAGAACTATGACTTTATACTTGCCAATGGTGAACTCTACCCATGCTTGTTCTCCTAAAAACACATGTTGTCCTTTTTTGAGCCATGTAACCTTGTATGGATTGTCATGTGGAATCCTTTTCAAATTTAACTTGGTTTCCACCTCTTCACTAATGATATTATTAGTTGAGCCTAAATCAATAATGACCCTACACACCTTCCATGTGATCTTGCACTTACTCTAAAGAGTGCTGTCCTTTGGTTTGGTTCTTCTTTGCTTGGCTCTCTGATTAAAGTCCTCCTTATCATGAGGTTCTCACCTTCTTCTGATTCTAATGGTACCTTAGATAGCTTCCTACTACAACTTGATTCTTATTAGACATAGTTAACTCTTTTCACACCTCCTTGAGAAGTAGAACCTTTTTGACGACATCGATATGTAGGATGTCCAAATTGTTGACAGTTGTAACACTTCATTCAAGAGAAGTAAGATCCTCTTCCTTGGTTATTAGTTCTTCCTCTTGAACTACAATTTGAACCTCTTCCATGGTTATAACCACCTCTTGTGTTACTGGATTCTCCTTAATTCTCAGTGAGTTTGGACTCACTCTGATTTCTTCCTCCATATCCTCCTCTATGACCTTTGCTGTCTCTTCCTCTTCCTCTGCTATTTGAATCTTTCTTCTTCTTGAATTTTTCCTCCACCTTGAGCGATAGCTAGTAACATTTGTGTACATTCTTGGGGTTTAAGATACTAATTTCCTCTTGGATACTCCACTTGAGTCCATTTAAGTACCTAGCCACTTTCAAGCTTTCTTCTTCCATCACATGCGACATGAAGCATAGTTTGTGAAATTATTCGGTGTAGGAACTGAATTCTAAATATTTTTGTCTCAGATTATGTCTCTTTTTGTGCAACTGCACTTCATAATCATTAGGAAGGTAAGTTTCCTTCATCTTGGCCACCATACCTTTCCAACTATTTATGGAGTTCTTTCCTTCCTTTTCCCTCTCATCTTGGATAAAATTCCACCAAGTGAGAGAAGTTCCTCTCAGCCTTATCTTGGCTATTCTTACTTTCTAAGATTTGGTCACATTATCACATTCAAAGTGATTTTCAAGACCTTCTATCCATTCCATGATTAATTCTGGTTCCATCCTGCCACTAAATAGAGGCACACCTTCTAAGGACTTACAACTCATTACCTTCGATGCTTTCAAGAATGGCTCTTCTTGAAGCATAGGGTCTGGCTCTAGAATAATGTCTTCCTCTACCACTGCTTTACACTTTCCATCAGCTTCTCTCATACATTCAATTACTCCTATAGTCCTAAGCTACACTTCTTCCAACTTAGTCTCCATTTTGGCTAATTGTTCCTTCAGGAGTCTATTCTCCTCCTTTTGCTCTTCCACATCTTTTGCAAGTTTTGCATTGGTCACCATCTTGGATTACAACTACCCATACTATCCATAAAAGACAAGATCCTCTTTTCACAGGTCATTACGACTGATTTTACCAAGCAACAGTAATTTAAAATTGACCACCAGTCTAAAATTAACCACAGTGTTACCCAACAGTGTTAATCAATAGTGTTAACCAACAGAGTGTTAACCGACACAGTGTTAACTGACATAGTTTTAACCGGTAGTGTTAAGTGATAGTGTTAACTAACAGTGTTCACTGACAGTGTTAACAGATAGTGTTAATCGACACTGTTCACCAACAATGTTAACCAATAGTGTTAACTGACAGTGTTAATCAAAAATCAGGAAACCAACTAAGCAACCTAGCTAGAGATGGATTGACCTAGTCATATCCATCTTAGGGGAAAAAAATTACCTTCTAAGCTCCACAAAAACTCTCCTGACTTGGGTAGAGTTAGTACATGCCAGAAATACAGAGCTAGGGGTTTGAGCTAGGTGTGCTCCTGCACCATTAATGTACCTAAAAAATTGGACACCTCCATTTGGTAGCTTATACTTAACTGAGCTCTAGATCTCTGCAACTGATTATATATGTCTCCTCTATATCTCTCTATCTTATCACCTCTCTCATCTCCACTGGATCTAGAAACTTCAAAGTCTTAAGAACCTTCTTTATAACCATCATCAATTCTCACACCTCTAAGTAATCCAACATTTCTGGTACCTTCTATGATTTCATTTTTCATCACCATCATCTCAAATATAAATCTTTATGTTATCCTTTCTTCCATCTACTCAAAAATATTTGCAATCACCCTTGGGTCCAATATTCTTGGAGGCATCTCTCTAGATCTTAAAAAATCCTAAGCTCCAAAATAAATGAACGAGCAGCTCTAATACCACTTGATGCAGTCCAAGGTTGGAGGATCCAATAAAGGACTATCCAAACTTGAATCCAACAACAACAACAACACAATGGAAACTACATAAAAAAAGAAATATCAATATCAACTTTATATTAACTTAGAATTCCAATTATATGTAACATGTTAGGCTGTAAGGCTTTCCTAGTTAGGGCCAATTACATCAAAAGATTTAACATCTTCTCGTAGGATCCAACCTTATCCATCTACCCTATAGCTAAGTGGAAGAAACAAGCTCTAAGCATGTACTCGCAAGCCACCAAGCAATCTGCAATATCTATCTACTCACTTACAACTATCTGCATCAACTTACAATATTTTATCTTATAGCTTAGTTTTCTATCCTCTATCTATCTTCCCCTTTCCTAATGTCTCCTCTAAACATCAACCTAGACTCTCTTTTATACAACATAGCCACATGTCAGCTTGTAAATAATTAAATGACCCAGTCGACCATACAATCTATGATGAACAATTATTAAATGAATGAGTTGGCTGTAATTAATAAAAAAATACATAGGAGAACACATCAACCCAGATTTAGTTCCATAGAAGATTGAATGTGCCAAATCTTCATTCCTCATAACTCATCATGATCCCAATGACCCCCTCAAATCATAGATGCAATCTCCAATGTCCTCCCAATCCATAAACACAAGTCGGTGAACTCTAACAACCAGTCGGTAAATAAGCACACTGAGAGACAGAGCACTTGGTGAAAGACACAACCAAGTAAAACTCCTCTAAACAGACACCACTGAGTAATATGCTACCAAGAAACATAGCACCAGGCTACACACAATGAGAAACTACCACTGAGTTTTGTACCTCGAGTAGAATATCACATCACCACCGAGTCCAGTCACCGAGTTCACTAGTGAAGCAATACATCTTCCCACCAAAAACTACCATCAAAGTGATGGAGCACCTCAAGTGTCCAACCAAGTTTAGTACCAAAACATAAATCAAACCAAACCATGTTTTTGGTGACACAGGATTGGCAACTACCCTAGGATGCTCTTGCATGACACACCTATAATTGATTCTCCTTTGTTATGTGATACAAGGTGGTGAGCTTCCAAAAATATTCCAAAGAGTTTTAATGTCTTTCAAAAGTACCCTCAACTAGATACAATGCCAATACCCAACATACTTCACCTGGTTATCCAAGGGTCAAGTCACAAGCTCTCACCTTCACCGGACTTCACAGCATTCAAGTGCTCAACTTTGGTTCCATACTCTCATCCATAAATTCACATCATCTAAGGATTTGATCATGCTAAAAAAACTAATCAATGAGTTTCAGTTCATTATTAAGAGCATTTTTAACACCAACTCCAAATCCCTCATTATAGGACAGGGTTCTACCAGCCTTCACAAGCGAGTTTATTAACTTTAACTCCTTAACTTTCCAAAGAACTTGCTGAAAAAATTATTGTTTTAGATACCCTTTTGGGATTGTTAAAACATATGTCAATATTGGGTATAGGTCCTTTGAGACATATCATCCAAATAATTACTGTCACTCCTAAATACCTCGGCCTAACTTGGTACTTTTACAAAGAAACCCCTAGCATTAATCATTCTCACAACTTAAGAACTGGAAAAAGTCTTGAGTTAAGATTGAACACAAGCATTTTCAACTTTATTTGGGGTTTTCTATTCTCTCTAACCTCCATGCACCAAACCCTCTATTTAAGGGTCAATAACCTAGGGCTTCCTAGTTCTAGTCCTTTCACTCATTTCTAGAGCTAACCAATGGTCATTTTACCTTGAATTAGGTGTATATATATAGTTTCCTTCATAAAAATGTGTGCTTATGTGGCTAGAATATCTATTGTTTCTCCAATGACTTCTTTTCACTATATTATTGGGCCACAAAAACACTGTCCATGGATTCCTTCCATCCTTCCATTTGAGAACCTATAGGAAACATTCTCAGTACCTTTTTAAAGCATAAAAAAAGTATCTTCCATGAAAACAGTGATGGGGAAGAGTATGTTACATGATGCACTTGCTATGGGAGCAAGAAATTTTTTTCATCTTTTGAGTCTCCTCATGGCCTATCTCTGCAAATTATGTCACTTCATTGAAGGCTGCACCCTCATGTACCTCCGAAAATCCTCCATAACTCTTCCATTCTTTAATTATAGTGGATAATTTATCCCACAAATCTACCTCATCTTCAAGACCTTCCAGGGCCTTCCTTTATGTTGTCTCCTCTAGCATCCACCAAGACTCCATCATGAGCCTTTACACCCCATCAGCCATTTTTGTTACAAAATCTATATGAAGCATCAATGCTTGACTCTATGAGTCCCAATTCCTAATTAAAGAAAGGAAAATACTAACTAACAAGGATTAAATCCTCCTTCCCTTTGAGATCCACATAATTGGGAGAGTACTTCTTGAGACTCACTACTTCACAGTGAATCTTACAGTAGATTAAGGATTATCATCCTTCTTCTGTTTGAGTTCCAAACTCAGGAAGGCTAACCTAATGACTCAATTCTTTAATGAATAAAGAATAGTGTTTGTATTCATTAATATAGATCATAGACATCTATGTTGTTAAATATAAAATAAAAATATTGTTTAGTTTTTAAAAGGTTTGATTATGATAACTGCTATTCAAATAAAAAACAATGCCTAATCTGGGGAAAAGACTCAAATAAAACATATATTCACAAAAACCCTTTAATGACCAAATGCCCAGAACCCAAATGAAGTGCCTTAAAAACCATTCTCTCATTCCCATACCCAGACATCAAATTCTTATGAAAGCCTTGAACCCTCTAAAACTGCCCTTAAGAATCAGTCTTCCCTTGAAAGAAACTTAAAAAGAATCTCACAGTTACCTTGTAACAAGTGCATTTAAAATGCCTTGAATATTTAATGCACCAGAACTCAAATACAAACACATGAAGACATCACATATATGCAAAAGGAATCCCAATGTATTTTAATTAAAATCCCTCTATTTAAATGCATCCAAAATGACAAAAAGCTTTGAAAATAGACTCAAATCATAAAATTGCTTACCAGTTGTAAATTCACCATCCGTGTTAAAATGGAGAAGAAAGAAGATATAGAAAAAGGGAAAATAAAATTCCACCCTAAATGACACCTGTCTCCTTCCAAAATGCCTCTTCAAATATCTTCTTCTCTTCTGAAATCTGATTTTATTCACTCATTTTTGAACTGCCTTTGAATGAGTGAATAAAATCTGTTCAAAGGTTGTTGCAAATTGATTATTCTTGGACATAGTTAACTCTTTTCCCACCTCCTTGAGAAGTAGAACCTTTTTCAGGACATCGATATGCAGGATGTCAAAATTGCTGACAGTTGTAACACTTCATTGAAGAGAATTAAGATCCTCTTCCTTGGTTATTAGTTCTTCCTCTTGAACTACTATTTGAACCTCTTCCACAGTTATAACCACCTCTTGTGTTACTGGATTCTCCTTGATTCTTAGTGAGTTTGGACTCACTCTGGTTTCTTCCTCCATATCCTCCTCTATGACCTTTGTTGTCTCTTCCTCTTCCTCTACTATTTGAGTCTTGCTTATTCTTGAATTTTTCCTCCACCTCGAGGTCTAGCTGGTAATATTTGTGTATAGTCATGGGGTTTAAGAGACTAATTTCCTCTTGGATACTCCACTTGATTCCATTCAAGTACCTAGCCACTTTCAAGCTTTCTTCTTTCATCACATGCGACCTAAAGAATAGTTTTTGAAATTCTTCGGTGTAGGAACTCATTTCTAAATATTTTTGTCTCAGATTTTGTCTCTTTTTATGCAACTACACTTCATAATCATTAGGAAGGTAAGTTTCCTTCATCTTGGCCACCATACCCTTCCAACTAGTTATGGGATTCTTTCCTTCTTTTTCCCTCTCATCTTGGACAAACTTCCTCCAAGTGAGAGTAGTTCCTCTCAACCTTGTCTTGGCTATTCTTAATTTCTAAGCTTTGGTCACATTATCATAGTCAAAGTGATTTTCAAGACCTTCTATCCATTCCATGATTAGTTCTAGTTCTATCTTGCCACTAAATAGAGGCAGACCTTCTAAGGACTTACTACTCATTGCCTTCAATGATTTTGAGAATGGCTCTTCTTTAAGTGCATGGTCTAGCTCTGGAATAATGTCTTCCTCTGCCACTACTTTACCCTTTCCATCAACTTCTCTCAACCACTAACTGACTGATGCAATCCTAAGCTTCACTTCTTCCAACTTAGTCACCATTTAGGCTAACTTTTCCTTCAGGAGTCTATTCTCCTCCTTTTTCTCTTCCACATCTTTTGAAAGTTCCACATTGGTCACCATCTTGGATTACAACTATCCATACTATCCATAAAAGACAAGATCCACTTTTCACGGACTGTTACGACTGACTTTATTGAGTAACAGTAACATAAAACTGACCACCAGTCTAAAATTAACCACAGTGTTAACTGATAGTGTTAACCGACACAGTGTTAACTGATAGAGTGTTAACTGACATAGTGTTAACTGACACAGTGTTAACCGATAGTGTTAACTAACAGTGTCAACTGATAGTGTTAACTGATAGTGTTAACTGACAGTGTTAACCAAAAATCAGGAAACCAACTAAGCAACCTAGCTATGCATGGATTGACCTAGTCATATCCATCTTAGGGAAAAAAAATGACCTTCTAAGGTCCACACAAACTCTACTAACTTGGCTAGAGTTAGTACATGCTAGAAATAAAGAGCTAGGGGTTTCAGCTAGGTGTGCTCCTACTCCATCAATGTATCTAAAAAATTGGACACCTCCATTAGGTAGCTTGTACTTAACTGAGCTCCAGAACTCTGGAACTGATTATATCTATCTCCTTCAGATCTCTCTATCTTATCATCTCTCTCATCTCCACTAGATCTAGAAACTTCAAAGTATTAAGAACCTTCTTCATAACCATCATCAATTCTCGTACCTCTATGTAATCCAACATTTCTGGTACATTCTATGATTTCATTTTTCATCGCCATCATCTTAGATATAAATATTTATGTTATCCTTTCTTCCATCTCCTTAGAAAGATTTGCAATCGCCCTTGGGTCCAATATTCTTGGAGGCATCTCTATAGATCTTCAAAAACCCTAAGCTCCACAAGAAATGAATGAGGAGCTCTAATACCACTTGATGCAGTCCAAGGTCGGAGGATCCAATAAAGGACTATCCAAACTTGAAGCCAACAATAAGAACAACACAACGGAAACTACATAACATACGATATATCAATATCAACTTTATATTATCTTTGACTTCCAATTATATGCAACATGTCAGGCTATAAGGCTTTCCTGGTTAGGGCCAATTACATCAAAAGATTCAACAAGATCTCATAGGATCCAACCTTATCCATCAACCCTATAGCTAAGTGGAAGAAATCAGATCTAAGCTTGTGCTCACAACCCACCAAGTAATCTATAATATCTATCTACCCACTTACAACCATCTACAGCAACTTACAATATTTCAACTTATTCCTTACTTTTCTATCTTATATCTATCTCCCCCTTTCCTGATGTCTCCTCTAAACATCAACCTAGACTCTCTTTTATACAACATAGCCACAAGTCAGCTTGTAAATAATTAAATGACCCAGTCGACCATACAATCTATGATGAACAATTATTAAATTCACGAGTCAACTGTAATTAATAAAAAAATACGTAGGAGAACACATCAACCCAGATTTAGTTCCAAACAAGATTGAATGTGACAAATCTACATGCCTTAGAACTCATCATGATCCCAATGACCACCTCAAATCACAAATGCAATCTCCAATGTCTGCCCAATCCATAAACACAGGTTGGTGAACTCTAATAACTAGTTGATAAATAAGCACACCGAAAGATAGACCAGCCAATGAAAAAAAAACCAAGAAAAACTCCTCTAAATAGACACCACTGAGTAATATGCTACCAAGAATGATAGCACCAAGCTGCACACATCGAGAAACTACCACCAAGAAATGTACCCCGAGTAGAATATCACATCACCACCGAGCCGAGTCACCGAGATCACTAGTGAAGAAAAACATCTTCCCACTAAGAACTACCATCAAAGTGATGGAGCACCTCGGGTGTCCAACCGAGTTTAGTACCAAAACATAAATCAAACCAAACTATTTTTTTGGTGACACGGGATTGGAAACTACCCCAGAATGCTCTTGCATGACACACCTATAATTGATTCTCCTTTGTGATGTGATACAAGGTGGTGAGCTTCCAAAAATCTTCCAAAGAGTTTTAATGTCTTTCAAAAGTACCTTCAACTAGATAAAATTCCAATACCCAACATACTTCACTAGGCTATCCAAGGGTAAAGTCATAAGCTCTCACATTCACCAGACTTCACAGCATTCAAGTGCTCAACTTTGGTTCCATACTCTCATCCATAAATTCATATCATCTAAGGATTTGATCATGCTAAACAAAACTAATCAATGAGTTTTAGTTCATTCTTAAGACTGTTTTTAACAACAACTACAAATCCCTCATTATAGGACAGGGTTCTACCAACCTTCACGAGTGAGTTTTTTAAGTTTTTAATTCCTTAACTTTCCAAACAACTTGTTGAAAAAATTATTGTTTTAGATACCCTTTTGGGATTGTTAAAACATATGTCAATATTGGGTATAGGTCCCTTGAGACATATCATCCAAATAATGACTTTCACTCCTAGATACCTAGGCCTAATTTGGTACTTTTACAAAGCAACCCCCATCATTACTCATTCTCACAACTTAAGAATTGGAAAAAGTCTTGAGTTAAGATTGAACACAAGAATTTTCAACTTTATGTGGGGTTTTCTATTGTCTATAACCTCTATGCACCAAACCCTCTATTTAAGGGTCAATAAGATAGGGCACTCATTTCCTGAGCTAACCAATGGTCTTTTTACCTTGAATTAGGTGTATGTATATAGTTTCTTTCATAAAAATGTGTGCTGATGTGACTAGAATATCTATTTTTTCTCCAATGACTTCGTTTCACTATATATTTAGGCCACAAAAACACTGTCCATGGATTCCTTCCATCTTCCATTTCAGAACCTGTAAGAAACATTCTCAGTACCTTTTTAAAGCATAAAAAAAGGGTCTCTTCCATGAAAATAGTGATGGGGAATACTATGTTACATGATGCACTCGCTATGGGAGCAAGAAACATTTTTCATCTTTTGAGTCTCCTAATGGCCTATCTCTACAAATTATGTCACTTAATTGAAGGCTGCACCCATGTGTGCCTCCGAAAATCCTCCATAACTCTTCCATTCTTTAATTATAGTAGATAATTTATTCCACAAATATACCTCATCTTCAAGACCTTCTAGGGCCTTCCTTTATGTTGTCTCCTCCAGCATCCACTAAGACTCCATCATGAGCCTTTACACCCAGTCATCCATTTTTCTTCCAAAATCTATATGAAGCATCAATGCTTGACTCTATGAGTCCCAACTCTTGATTCAAGAAAGGAAAATTCTAACTAAAGGGGATTAAATCCTCCTTCACTTTGGGATCCACAGACTTGGGAGAGTACTTCTTGAGACTCACTGCTTCACAGTGAATCTTACAGTTGATTAAGGATTATCATCCTTCTTCTCTTTGAGTTCCAAACCCAGGAAGGATAATCTAATGACTCAATTATTTAATGAATAAATAATAGTGTTTGTATTCATCAATATAGATCATAGACCTCTATGTTCTTAAATAGAAAATAAAAATATTGTTTACTTTTTAAAAGGTTTGATGATGATAACTGCTATTCAAATAAAAAACAATGCCTAATCTAGGGAAAAGAATCAAATAAAACATATATTCAAAAAAACCTTTTAATGACAAAACACCCAGAACCCAAATGAAGTGCCTTAAAAATCATTCTCTCATTCCCATACCCAGACATCAAATTCTTATGAACACCTTGAACCCTCTAAAACCACTCTTAAGAATCACTCTTCCCTTGAAAGAAGCGTAAAAACAATCTCACAATTACCTTGTAACCACTGTATTTAAAATGCCTTGCAAATTTAATACACCAGAACTCAAATACAAAGACATGAAGACATCACATATATGCAAAAGTAATCCCAATGTATTTTAATTAAAATCCCTCTATTTAAATACATCCAAAATGACAAAAACCTTTGAAAATAGACTCAAATCATAAAATTGCTTAGCAGTTGTAAATTCACCATCTACTTCCAAAATGCCTATTCAAATATCTTCTTCTCTTCTAAAATCTGATTTTATTCACTCATTTTTGAACTACCTCTACATCTCTTAATGACTTTCTTAACTGCAGTTAGATCTAGTTATTGGGAGACTGCTTTATCTCTAGATATCTGAATAATGTTGCTAACCGTGGGTTTATCTGGAGATTGATAGACTAGTCTATTTATTGGTGTAGGAGCACCTAGGTTAGCCTCCATGTTTTTCCATTTTGGCTTGTACTTGACATTAGCTAAGTCAAGATTAGGATAGTTGTATTTTAACCTTAGTAGGTCTTTGCAATGTAGGCTAAGTGAGTTAGTCATTATGACTAAGGTCACATCAATAGCCATTCTTTGTAGTTTTCAAATTCTTATGCTTAGTTATTAGTTGATTGGTTAGAGTCTTGAATGTGTCCTAATCTCTTAAATGTGGACATAGAAATGATATAGGGTCTTTAATGCTCTTGGATACTCAAAATAGAGGGGACAGAGGTCCTAAAATGTAGGAAGGAGGCATAATTGAAAACATGCCAAAAGTTGTTATTTTGTTGTCATGACAACATTTGCAATAATTGTAAATGTTGCATGCAATATGGTTACATCATATTCTCCTTGTTTCTAGGAGTGGGGAATCGACCAAAAATAACCTACAATGGTGGAAGAAGGCATTTAGTCTATGAGAGACTCGAATTATGTACAAAGTGTATTCATTGTAACATTTTGAGAAGAGCAATACAGTCTGCAATTTGGCATTTCCACAAATCCCAAGAATTTCCTTGTGACAGTTATACATTATGGTGTAACATATAAAATATATGTCACCAAAATGTAAGGTATAAGAATGATTGATTTGATTTATAGATTGTTTGTGAATTGATTATCTTGAAATGTAAGGTGTTAATTTGAAGATCTCCTTCATGAAAATGGATGCTTGAGAATAGATGAATGCTTGCTTCAAATCTTGTTTGATTTCTTACTTGAACTCCACTTGATAATGCTTAATCTCAGTTAGGAATGCTTTATGCTTGATTAGAAGAGTTAGCTCACTTGATGATTAGAAGACTTAGAGAAAATGAGAGAGAAAGCTTCCCTTTTATATGAAATTAGGGCACAATCTTCCAAGGAGGCCTACATAGGATAATTAAATCCCATTAAAGCCTTTACCCATAGGAGAGGACCTATATTAAATATAATTTCAAAATCAATGCTTCAGAACCTGAAACAGCTGACCCGAGAGCGGGAAATACATTTTGCAAAGGCTGACCTCCTAAAACTGTAAGACCCCAGGATCTAAACCCTGGGTCAAGGTCGAGGTTGACCCTGACCTAGGTCAAGGTCAAGGTTGACATAGACCTAAAATGTCGACCTTGACCTTGAAGCCCAGAATCACCAGTCTGCCATCCAGAATGCAGAAATCAGGCCAAACAGGAGTGGAAAGAGGAACAAAATAGGGAGGAATCCATGTCAAGATCAGGAACCCATTCAAGGCACATGTCATGACCCCAGACCACTTACTTGGAAGGCTAAACACATCTATAATTGAAGTTCTTTCATTTTCTGACTATATATTTAGCCCAAACTTTAGCAAGAGTATGAGCTCAACACAAACTCTTGGTAAAGGAGAATATACAGAAAAGACAATCTTATCAGAACCAAAAGGGATAAAGAAACCCTCAATCCCCCAAGGGACCTAAGTCTTTATCAA
>MU225219.1:2849034-2867318 GCA_018584345.1 Thuja plicata | reverse complement strand
CTTCTCCATTATGAATGAACTTAAGACATTTATGAATGGGAGAAGTGATAGCATGCATAACAGTTATCCAAGGTAAACCAAATTTGATTTGGAATTGATCAGAAGTAGGAATAATGATGAAGGTGGACTCTATAACTTTACCACAAAGTTAAACAGGTAAATTAATAGAACCAAGTGTAGGATAAAGAAAGCCATTACAAGTTTGTATCCATGCATCAGATGAGTCATAAAAATCACATTGTAATCCTTTCATAAAAAGATTTTCCTCAGTAATGACATTTATTAAAGATGTGGGATCAACTAGACAGCCACGAGCAGGTATCTTAGCAATCCTAGCATAGATATAAAGGGGACCATCGGGAGCCTTAATTATTTCAGAATCATCAAAGGTAATTAAAATTTCCCTAGGTCACTTATCCTTAGTTTGTTTTTGAGTATTAGGTGGAATTGGAAGTTGAAGTGGAGGTGAAGGATCTTGAACAATAATTTGAGATGGCACAACACTCTCCACATGATTAACAATGTTATTAAGATCATCCATCTTTGAATTAAAAACAATGTCTATAGAAGATGGTTGAGCTATAGTATTAGTATCATGTGTAGGTAAAGGATCGGTATAGATTTGAAGGTTTTTATTAGGAGGAGAAACAAATTTATTTCTATTACCATCAAAATTATCAACAGACAAAGCTTTAGAATCGATTAAGTCTTGAATCTTATGCTTTAGAGAGTAACATTTTTCAGTGTCATGGCCATTCTGGCGATGGTATTGGCAGAAAGCTTGGGAATCAAATGATTTTGAAGCTATCGTGGTAGGAAGAAGAGGTCAAATAGGAGGAAAAGTAATCATGCTAGCACTTAACAACTTATTCATTATGAAATGTAAAGTTTCAGAGAGAGGAGTAAACGTACGATTCATATGGAAAGCAGTGGATGTAGGAGCATTATTAGATGTAGCCATAACTTGATCAGCAACCGTATTTTCCTATTTATTAATCTTGACATAGTTGTTAGGTTTTTGAAATTTTTGAGGATTAGGAGCATTGTCACCCTTATCAACTGGAAGAGGAGCCATTGGAGTGTTGCTCTCAAGTTGACTCACTTGTAATTGATAATGGTGAAGTGTTGCACACAATTGTTGAAAGGAGGTAAATTCAGTAAGTAGAATCTTATCCCTAATATCCTTTTGTAAATTTGCAATAAATATATGTTGAATATCAATATCAGGAACAAGATAAGAAATTTGAGCATGCAAATGCTTAAATCTACCAATAAAATCTATCAATTTTTTCTTTAGTATTTTGTTTACAATGCATTAAATCAGATAAGGATACTTGTGGTCCAATGTTATTTTGAAATTGTTGAATGAAGGAATTAGCAAGTTTAGGAAAGGAATCAATGGAATAGGGAGGTAAGGAACAATACCACTGTCAAGCCTTATCTTGAAAGGTTCTAGCAAACAACTTAGCTAAAATCCTATGGTCATGAGCATAATCAATACAAAGGATTTGAAAAGTTTTAACATGAGTAACAGGATCACCTTCGCTATTATAATTGTCAAGATGAGGCATATCGTCTTGCTGTGGGACAATAGTATGAATGATGTCTAGAGATAAAGGACTACCCATATCACATGTAGGAATGCTAAATTTAGATTGAGTTAAAGATGTGATTTGTTGTTGTAAAGATGACATAGTTTGAGCCAAACTAATAATTGTAGAATCATTAGAGGAAACAGGTGGCATAGCAATATTAGGAACACTAGAAAAAGTGTAAGAAGCAGTAGGAATAGAAGACACAATTGGTGGAACATTAGGAACCAAACTTGGAAGAGGATTAGTATAAGTAAAAGGAACACTATGATATGAAGGTTTTGAGGTAGGTAAAGATACCGGTGGAGCACTCACAGGAATAGGTGCACTTGGGAGAGAAGTTGTTATCAAAGGAGGAGTGTAAGTAGGAATACTAGGTAGACGAATAGAAGAAGGTCCTATACTAGTGACAATAGGTGTGACTCCTAACTCTTGAGCTTCTTGAGCTAAAGGTTTAACATTCAAATTCACAAGGTGAGTAATACTACGCAAGTCATTAATACCTTATTCATTATCGCAGAGCACTTTCTTAAGAGCCTCTATGGCTTGGATAGAATATTGATTATGGTTTTCTTGGATAACCCAATTCTCCATTTTATCAAGTTCGGTTGAAAGGTTTTGTACTTGTTCAGGAGGAACCCTTAAAGCATCATCTTCATCATGAGATGAGTGAGACGAGTTATGCTCCATGGAAGGATTGGAATCATGAGTTATTAAATTGTCATCTGGGATCCTAAGGAAAGGAGAGGAAGACTCAGGATCAAAGGAACCCATAATTCTATGGCTTCTTCTAACCAAGATACTATAAGTAGGACTAGATGTGATAAAGCTCATACACCAATACAATGCAATTGAACTAACACAAAATTTTTATCTATTGAATTGAAATGCAATTTTGAAAGAACATGCAAGATCTGGCATACACAATGTGAATCTGACACCAAAAAGAAAGAGTTTTCTATCATGGGTTCACCAAAATGTAATATATAAAATAGATGTCACCAAAATGTAAGGTATAAAAATGATTGATTTCATTTATAGATTGCTTGTGAATTGATTATCTTGAAATGTAAGGTGTTAATGTGTAGATTGTTCTTTGAATTACCTAGATTGTATTGGATTCTTTTAACCTTGATTGAATTGAATTGATTATGTATTGCAATTGTGATTAAGGAGAAGATAAGATGTTCCTTTTCTATTCCCAAATGAACAAATGGGAGATCCAAGTTGATCAATCCAAGAGAAGGGTTAATGCACAAATGAATCAACTATTTGGAAAGGAGAATAACAAAGGAGATACCTAAGATTCTATAATTTATATGTATAGGAATGATATATGACTGTAATTGAAAAGATCTGAGAAATGCACTAACCTTGAAATATTGCAGATCAAAGAATGCTATTTTCTGAGGTCTATAGACTATTTCTAGAAAAATTGATAGTTGATACCAAACCGAAATGCAGAGACAAACAAAACCCAGAAATCATTTTTTGTTCTAATGTCATCTTATGAAAAATGTTGACCTTGACCCACAAATGTCAACCCTGACCCAATAATCTCAACCCTGACCTACACAGATCTAAAAGTGACTTTGTTCATGGATCCTGAAAGTTTGTCGAAAAGGGTATCTAGATCTGGGTTTGAATCCACTATTTTGTACCTGTACCTACAAGAAAAAGGAGATTGTTTGGTTGTGGGGGAGGGGTTTGCCTTGGTCAAACCCCAATTTTGGAATTAACCTCAAATATATGTAATTGAAATTGCAGAAATGGACAAAGTAAATGCATAAATTCACCTTGCTTGAAAAATTCCTTGTGGAGGATTCGAATCCTTGAATCCACATGTATGCTTCCAATGTAGAATGTAGAAAGGTAGGATGTCTTGAATCTCTTTCTTGTAGATCTCCAACACCAATTCTTGAATGGGTTCTTGAATTGGGAAAAGGATTGGAAGAAGATGGATGGAGAGATGACCAAAAGGGCACCTTGTAGCTTCAATCCTTCAATGGCCTCCAATGGATCTCATTCATGAAAATGGATGCTTGAGAATAGATGAATGCTTTCTTCAAATCTTTCTTGATTTCTTACTTGAACTCCACTTGATAATTCTTGATCTCAATTAGGAATGATTGATGCTTGATTAGAATACTTAGCTCACTTGATGATTAGAAGACTTAGAGAAAATGAGAGAGAAAGCTTCCCTTTTATATGAAATTAGGGCACAATATTCCAAGGAGGCCAACATAGGAGAATTAAATCCCATTAAAGCCTTTACCCCTAGGAGGGGACATATATTAAATATAATTTTGGAATCAATGCTTTGAAACCTGAAATAGCTGACCTGAGAGTGGAAAATACTTTTTGCAAAGGCCGACCTCCTAAAACTGCAAGACTCCGGGATCTGAACCCTGGGTCAAGGTTGAGGTTGACCCTGATCTAGGTGAGGGTCAAGGTTGACATAGACCTAAAATTTTGACCTTGACCCTAAAGCCTAGAATCACTAGTCTACCATCCAGAATGTAGAAATCAGGCCAAACAGGAGTGGAAAGAGGAACAAAATAGGGAGGAAGCCATGTCAAGATCAAGAACCCATTCATGGTGCTTGTCATGACCCCATACCACTTACTCAGAAGGCTAAACATGTCTATAATGGAAGTGCTTCCATTTTATGAATATACATATGGATTGAAAGCTTCAAAGTGAAAGTTGTTTTGTGTTGTTAGGAGTGTTTGGAACGTTTCTCATTTAGTGACCAAGTTTCTTTGAGGTAGTTTAAGGTCCATTTTAAATTGTTTTGTGTTTTAGGTAGTCCACTGGTCCTCTCCTGACTAGTCAGTCTAAATATGGCTCCCCCATGAAATATAGCCATGGGAAACTTCCAAGGTTAGGTGGAAATGATAGGGGATTCATTAGTGTACATATTTCTAGAGGTAAGAGTCAGGGAAAGACAAGTAGCTATTTTTAAGACCAAGCCCTAGGCGAGCATACACTGTCCGGTTAGAGGTTTGGTAGAGAAACAACGAGTTTCCATGAGCAGGGGAAGATAGATCTGTATGGTCTAAGTACATGATAAGTTAGGGTTTTGTGTTACCTTGACATACTAAGTTGGTCAAGTTCATACCAATCAGTGGAGACAAGTTTTGGACAAGTTTAGCATAGTGTTGCAGACTGTCCTAGTTTTTAGGCCTATTAGCCCTATAAGACCTAGTTTTTAGGAACCCTATGTACGGAGGGCTACTAAAATTAAAACCTTAAAAATGTCTTGTAAGGTGATAAAGGGTATCTAAATATGGTATTAGATTTTCAAGTTATTTCAGAAAGTTTGAAGTTAATTGGGAAAAACACCCTAGATAGGTCTACAAGGAATTAGTCCTCCTTAAGCCAAAAGTGTGAACTTGATTACAAAGAGTGAAGAGACCCCTCAAGATGGATTTAAAACTAATCAAATGTGATTTCTACTTGTTAATGGACACCCCTGTAAATGGTTTAAGAATGTTAGAGTGAGAATTGGCATTTAGACTCTTCTAAGTGTGAGTAGGATAAGTGGAGAAGTGAAGTAATCATAGGGTGTTAGTCTTTCAAAGGGTGAAGCACAAGTGGAGACTCTTAGAGAAGAGTAAAATTAGGACTTATTTAATGATCTAAGCCTAATAAGGACCTAGAGGAGATTAGGATCCTTGAAGAAGATAGATAAGATATTCTTAGTGGATTGTGCAAGCAAACCCATTGAAAGACTTACATCATATTGGTATTAGAGATTGATTAAAGCTCAGGCTTGTGGTGGATGTTTTAGCCTACTAAATCAGTGGGAGAGAATACACCTAAAGGATTAGAAAAAGACAAAGTCATGTTGACTGATGCTGAGCTAGCTAAAAAGGTGGAAGAACAAGAAGAAGACAACAAGTGATTAAGAGAAAGGTTGTCTCAAATGGAGCAACTCTTGGGAGAAGTCCAAGATAAAGCTGAGAAGATGAAGGATAAGATTGACTAGAAAGAAGAAGAAGAAGAAGCAAGGGAGAAATGAGTGGATATAGAAGAAGAAGCTCCAACCCCTGATCCTGTTAGTGACCAAGAACCCTTCTTAAAGGCATTGAAGGCTTTGAGTGGTAAAGCTTTGGAGGGTGTGCCACTATTTAGTGGACAAATGGATCTTGATTCAATAGTGGATTGGATAGATAGCATAGAGAACCATTTTGAATGTGATGGTATCAAAGAGGCCCAAAAATTGATTGTGGCCAAGTCAAGATTGAGAGGTTCAACTCTCACATGGTGGAATTTTGTCCAAACTGAAAGAGAGAAAGAAGGAAAGAGTCCTATTGCCACATGGAAGGGCATGATGACTAAGATGAAGTAGACATATGTTCCTGATGACTATGAAGTGAAGCTACATAGGAGGAGACATAATCTAAGACAAAAATACTTAGATGTCTAAGACTACACTGAAGAGTTCCAAAAGTTGTGCCGACAATCACAAGTGGTTGAAGATGAAAGCATCAAGCCTTATAGGTATATGAATGGACTTAAATGGCCTATTCAAGAAGATTTGAGTCTAGTGAACTTCAAAACCATCCACCAATGCTATCAAATGACCTTGAAGATAGAAGAAAAATGAAAGAGGAAGCAAGAACAAAGTTCTAAAGGAAGAGGTAGAGGAAGAGATAGTAGAGGACAAAGAGGTGGATATGGTGAGAGGATTTCAGAATTAAGGACACAAGGAGAAGTCAAATAAAATGATAAACAAGAAGAAAGTTCTAGTAGAGGTGGTAGAGGAAGGAACTCCCATTTCAGAGGTAGAAGTGGTGGACAAGGAAGAGGCAATTACTTTGCCAATATGAAATGTTACCATTGTAACCAAATGGGACACCCTGCCTAGAGGTGTCCAGAGAAGAGTGGTACTTCTCAATGTGGTAACAAGAGGACTTATCTGGTCCAAGAATACATAAGTGCAGTTGATAAACACCTTGAGGTGCCATTAAACTCAGAGGATGGTGAGAACCTCATGATGAGGAGAACAATGATCAAGGAGCCAATCAAGGAGGAGCCAAGCCAAAGGAGGTCTTTGTTTAGAATAAAATGTTTAAGGTGATGTGCAAAGTATGTAGGGTTATCATAGAATCAGGGTCTATAGATAATATTGTATTAGAGGAAGCAGTTAGCAAGTTAGGTATGACAAGAATACCTCATACTCATCCCTACAAGGTAACATGGCTCAATAAGGGACAACATGTCTTGGTGAATGATCAAGCATGGGTAGAGTTCTCTATAGATAGATATAAGGAAAAGATACTATGTGTTGTTCTACCCATGGATGCATGTAAGTTTCTCCTAGGGAGGCCATGACAATTTGACTGCCAAGCTATCCATGATGGAGTGAATAACTCCTATACTTTCAAGAAGGATAACATGAATTTCAAAATTCATTCATTGTTAGAAGATGTAGAAGTGAAGACAGTTGGTCCAAATGTACTAATGGTAAGTGAGAAATAGTTCTTGAAGGCCATAAAAGAAGGAGAAGGAGTTGGTTTTTCTCTCGTGTTGAAGCATAAGGAAGAGAAAGACAAAAAAATGAAGAGCACAGAGCTGCCACAAGAGATACAAGAAATGTTGCAAAAGTATGAAGGCATTTTAAGTGATGGACATACATCAACCTTACCCCCTATAAGACCCATTATTCATAAGATTGACCTTATTCTTGGATCTACCCTACCTAATAAGGCATCCTACAAGATGACACCTCAACAGAATGAGGAAATAGCTAGGCAAATTTAAGAGTTACTAGAACAAGGTCTTATAAGGAAGAGTATTAGTCCTTGTGTTGTACCCATAGTCCTAGCCCCTAAGAAAGGAGGTACTTGGAGATTGTGTACTGACTTGAGAGCCATAAATAGGATCACTATAAGATATAGGTTCCCTATCCCTAGGATAGAAGACTTGATGGATTGTCTAGGAGGTGCAAGGTAGTTCACCAAGATAGATTTAAAAAGTGGATATCACCAGATAAGGGTGAATGAAGGAGATGAGTGGAAGACAACCTTCAAGACCACTGAAGGGATGTATGAATGTCTAGTCATGCCATTTGGCTTATCAAATTCACCATAAAATTTTATGAGGTTGATGAATGAAGTACTTAAAGACCACATTGGCAAATTTGTATTGGTATACTTGGATGATTTACTCATCTTTAGTAAGAAAAAAGAGGAACACCTCAATCATGTGGAATTATTTCTTAAGAGGCTACATGAAGAGAAGTTAATGATTAACTTGGAGAAATGTGAGTTCATCAAAATAGAGCTAGTGTACCTAGAATTTGTTCTATCTCATGGTAATCTAAAAATGGTCAAGATTAAGGTAGAAGCCATCTTGAATTGGCCCACTCCAAGGACAACAATAGAGGTAAGGAGTTTTCATGGCCTTGCTCAGTATTATAGGAAGTTCATAAGACAATTTATTGCTATTTGTGCTCCAATGTTGGATACAATCAAAGGAGGAATGAAGACCAAGTTCATGTGGAATGAACAAGCCAACAAGAGATTTGAGTTGCTAAAGGGGAAGATTGCTACCCAACCAGTGTCAGTCCTACCAAGCTTTGAGAAGCTCTTCATAATCAAATGTGATGCAAGAAACATAGCTATTGGGGCTATCCTAAGCCAAGAGGGTAGACTAGTAGCATTTCACTCAGACAAGTTGAGTGAAGAAAAGAAGAAGTATTCTTCTTATGACCTTGAGTTGTATGCATTGGTTAAATCCTTGAGAAAGTGGAGGCGCTACTTGCTTCCCAATGAGTTCATTGTTTATTTAGATAATCAAGCCTTACATTTTATGAATTCTCAAGAGAAGTTGAGCCATAAGCACATGAAGTGGGTTGAGTACCTACATGCTTACACCTTTAACATCAAACATAAGAAAGGTGTCCTCAAAAAAGTTTCTCATGCATTGTCAAGAACAGATCTTACCATTCAAGAGATTCAGTTGAAGAGCATGGGCATAGATCACTTCAAGGATCTATATGCCAAGGACGAGGACTTTTCAAATATTTACAAGGTATGTGTTGAGTACAATAACCATTTCCATAGTGAGTATGTTGAATATACTTTGCAAAGTAACCTTTTGTTTTAATGCAATAAGCTATGTGTCCCTAGAGGTTCCATTAGGGATAACTTGATTCAAGAGAAGCACAATGGTACATTGAGTGGTCATATTGGGATCATGAAGACACAAGAACTAGTTCAAAGGTTATACTATTGGTTGAGGATGAACATTGATGTCAAGAGGTATGTAGAGAGTTGAATTGTGTGCCAAAGAGCCAAGGGTACTTCATCAAATGCTGGCCTTCTAGACCATGGGATTGCTTAAGCATGGATTTTATAGTTGGGTTACCCAAAACAAGATAAGGTATGGATAATGTGTATGTAGTTGTGGACAGATTTAGAAAAATGGCTCACTTTGTGCCATGCAAGACCACTAATGATGCCATCCAAATAGAATCTATATTCTTTAAAGAGATAGTAAGAATCCACGGGTTACCTCAGAGAATTGTGTCTGATAGAGACACCAAATTTATGAGTCATTTTTGGAAGACTCTTTGGCAAAGACTACGCACTAAATTATCCTTTGGATCTACCTACCATCCCCAAACCGATGGATAGATCAAAGTGGTGAATATAAGCCTTGGGAATCTAATGAGATGCTTGACAAAGGAGAATGGACAGTTCGGAAAACCTTGACTAAGAACACCTTGAAACATAAGGAAAAGGTTGATGAAAGTGGGAGGATAGTTGAGTTTAATGTGGATGACATGGTTATGGTACATCTCTATAAGTCAAGACTTCAGAAGGGATTCCCTCACAAGTTTTAGATGAGAAGGATAGGCCCTTTGTCCTATCTTGGCTAAGTATAGTGATAATGCTTTCAAAGTAGAACTCCTAGAAGACAGTGGACTTTCACCTATCTTCAACATTACAGATTTAGCCCACTATAAAGGACCAAAGAAACACTTGGATTAGAGTCTTCAAGAAGTCATCAGAGATGTGGAGGAGTTACAATTACCATCTGAGATAGTCAAAGGTGAAGAAGTCATCAGAGATGTGGAGGAGTTACAATTACCATCTGAGACAGTCAAAGGTACTGACAACATACTAGATACAAGAATCTACAAGAGGACTAGAAAAAAAGAGTATAAAGAGAACTTGATCAAAAGACATGATAAAAAAAATGTAGATGCAATATGGGTCAAAGAATCAGAGTTCAAGAAACTAGGTATTGATCCAAGCATCGTCAATCCAAGGGTGGATTGATCTTTTTGATTTTGGGAGGAAGGTATGGGAGCACCTAGGCTAGCCTCCATGTTTGTCCATTTTGGCTTGTACTTGACATTAGACAAGTCAAGATTAGGATATTTTTATTTCAACCTTATTAGGTCTTTGCAATGTAGGCTAAGTTACTTAGTCATTAGGACTAAGGTCACATCAATATCCATTGTTTGTAGTTTTCAAATTCTTAGGCTTAGTTTATAGTTGATTGGTTAGAGTCTTGAATGTGCCCTAATCTCTTAAATGAGGACATAGAGATGCTATAGGGTCTTTAATGCTCTTGTATCCTTGAAATAGAGAGGTTAGAGGTCCTAAAATGTAGGAAAGAGGCATAATTGAAAAGATGCCAAAAGTTTCTATTTTGTTGTCATGACAACATTTGCAATAATTGCAAATGTTGCATGCAATATGGTTACACCAGATTCTCCTTGTTTCTAGGAGTGGGGAGTTGACCAAAAAGGCCCTACAATGGTGGAAGAAGTAAGCTAGTGTATGAGAGACTTGAATCATCTAGGGAGTGTATCCATTGTAACATTTTGAGAAGAGCAATACAGTCTGCAATTTGGCATTTCCAGAAATCCTGAGCATTTCCTTGAGACAGTCATACATTATGGATTGAAAGCTTTGAATTAAAAGTTGTTTTGTGTTCTTAGGAGTGTTTGAAACATTTCTCATTTAGTGACCAAGTTTCTTTGAGGTAGTTTAAGGTCTATTTTAAATTGTTTTGTGTTTTAGGTAGTCCACTGGTCCTGTCCTGACCAGTCAGTCTAAATATGGCTCCCCCATGAAATATAGCCATGGGAAACTTCCAAGGATAGGTGGAAATGATAGGCGAGTCATTAGTGTACATATTTGTAGAGGTAGGTGTCAAGGAGAGACAAGTAGCTATTTTTAAGAACAAGCCCTAGGAAAGCATGCACTATCCAGTTAGAGGTTTGGTGGAGAAACAATGAGTTTCCATGAGCAGCAGAAGATAGATCTATATGGTATAAGTACATGATAAGTTAGGGTTTTGTGTTACCTTGACATATTGATTTGGTTGAGTTCATACCAATCAGCGGAGACAAGTTTTGGAAAAGTTTAGCATAGTGTTACAGACTATCCTAGTTTTTAGGCCTATTAGCCCTATAAGACCTAGTTTGTAGGAACGCTATGTCCGGAGGGAAACTGAACTTAAAACCTTAAAAATTTCTTGTAAGGTGAAAAAGGGTATCTGAATATGGTATTATATTTTCAATTTATTTGGGAAAGTTTGAAGTTAATTGGTAAAACACCCTGGATAAGGCTACAAGGAATTAGGCCTCCTTAAGCCAAAAGTGTGAACTCGATTGTAAAGAGTGAAGAGACCCCTCAAGATGGATTTCAAACTGATCAAATGTGATTTCTACATGTTGATGGATACCCCTGCAAATGGTTTAAGAATATTAGAGTGAGAATTGGCATTTAGACTCTTCTAAGTGTGAGTAGGATAAGTAGAGAAGTGAAGTAATCATAGGTTGCTAGTCTGTCAAAGGGTGAAGCACAAGTGGAGAATCTTAGAGAAGAGTAAGATTAGGAATTAGTTAATTATCTAAGCCTAATAAGGACCTAGAGGAGATTAGGATACTTGAAGAAGATAGAGAATCTCTTCTTAGTGGATTGTGCAAGCCAACCCATTGAAAGACTTACATCATTTATAGATCTCTGAATGATCTTACTAACCCCAGGCTTATCTAGAGATTGGGTGACAAGATTACCTCTGAGTCTTGGAATGATAGGGATAATTGTAGGTTTATTTGGAGATTGCATGACCAACCTACCTCTCAATCTTGAAATGTTTCAGACTTATCTGCCAGCATTGGGATATTGCACGACTGGGCTCCTTAACCGCTACCTCTAGGTCGCTACATGTTTGGCCTAACCATGGTTTGTTGGAAATTGATCTATTTTGCATGATGTGATTCAATTTTTGTTTTTCATTTATGGGAACACATCTGGGTTATAGATTGATTCCTATGAAATTTAGTTTTGATGACTTTGAAATTGACTAAGTACAGAAGCAGAGATACGAAGGTATTTTGGGTATTGAAGATCGAGATCAATAAATTATCGAAAGTGAGCTTATAGGAAGATAGTATGAGGTATATGTGACCTCTAGCTAAGATCAATTTTTTTTTTTTAATGTTACAACAATTTAGAGAGGTTTGAAGACAAACAGACATCAGAAGAACAGTGATATAGAGCAGTTGGACAGAAGCGATGATTCAAAGAGTATGATGTGGACTCCTGGAAATCAGAGTTGGATTATGGTTGTTGATAACCTATAATTTGATTATGTAAGAGTGACTACTATGCATTTGATATTTTTTATTTTAAATTTACTTTGTATTGAGAGATGACTATGTAATATTTTGTTAAGAAGCCGACTATGTAGTATGTAATATTTTTTTGTGAGATGATTGGATGTATGATATGTTTTGAGGACATGAAAATTGTGGAGAAGAGGATGAAAAATATCATTGACTAGCTATGATAGGAAATATCTAACCATTAGAGATGCTTGTTTTGTTCATTATTGAGAACATTTTGTAACAGAATTACTTTGTAAGAGCTGTAAGATCAGTTGGCCCCTAACAAGGTTGTTATTCCTTTAACAAGGAAATTTACTATGTAATATTCAGTTCCTAACAGGGCTAGGTCTCCTAATAGGGACACTATACTTTAGTGCATTCTTGTGGGTACCATCCCCACCGGGGTTTTTCCTTGGCCAGGGTTTCCTCGACAACAAAATTATGGTGTTATGAGTACTGTGTTATTTTCTTATGTTCTTTTCATTTCTACAAGTGTATGGTTAATTTTTAAATGGTTGAAAATTTTTAATAAGTGTTGTAATATTGATTCACCCCCGTCTTAGTATTACCTAATCCTAACAATTGGTATTAGATATTTTCGCCCTTGGAGAGAAATTCTAACAGCTTAAGGGAGACCAAAATGGATTTGGATAGTTTGCAAGAAAACTTTGATGCTGCACTAGAAGACCTTGACAAAGAAAAAGAAGAGAATGGAGAATTAAGATTCAACAAGAAAAGAGCTAAGAAATTTATAAAGAAACTCAGAGACCAGCTTGAACTTTCCAGAAGTTAGAGACAAGATCTTGTGGTTTAGATAAAAGAAGATTTAGAGAAAGACAATTTAGATTAGATGAAGAAACTTTAAGAACAAAATGAAACTTTGAAACTTGAGATTGAAGCTGAGTAAACAGATTCAGTTAAAAAAATATGCTAAGAAGAAGAATGAAGAAACCTTGAATAGTGCATTAGAACAAATGAAGAATGAGTCTAACAACTACAAGAACAAGTATCTAGAAAAAGAGAAATACAATCAGATCATAAAAGGTAAACTTGTTGACACAAACAAACACATTGAGAAACTTCTCACTAGCAATTATTTGATCAATGGACAAAGAGAGAGATAGAAAGCTAAAGGTGATATGACTAGTATTGGCTTCAATGAAGCTAAATGCTCAAAGAATCAGGAAGAGAAATCTGATGCAAAGATTGATGTGGAAAAGCCTACAATTGAAGAACCTAGAGAGCATATCAGACCTTTTAGAGGTAGATGCTTTGGTTTGAACAAGTTTGGACACATGAAAAGAGACTGTAGAGGTAATGCCCATTTTAAGACATTTTTTGGCTATTGTTTTAATTATAATGGATATGGGCACAAGAAAGCACAATGCAGGGAAACCTAATCAATTTGGATATAGACAAGACAATGGAAGAGAACCTATAGTGAAACCTACATGCTACAAATGTAATAACATTGGACACATTGCGAAGTACTGTAAGCTACAAGTAATTCATAAAAGAAGACCTCCTATATGTTACAAATGCAATAATCTAATTCATATAGTGAAATATTGCATGTATAATGGAGAAAACAACAAAAGAGTACCACCTCCTATGAATACACAAATGAATGGAAGTGATATTGATAAGAGTTGTAGATTTAAAGAATAATTTTGATAGTTATTTTAATAAAACACAAGGTAACAATAGTGGTAAGATATGGAAGATCAAAGGAAAAAGTGATACATTGGTTTAGGGAGAGATGGTACATGCTACTAGATCTTCTCATGATGGTAGTAAAGAAGAATTGATCTAATTGGTCGATCATGGCCTTACGGGGAGCTTTGGATAAAGACATCAGAATATATCCTGCCCTGAAACTTGTGGATTGAGCTCGTGTGAGCTTAGGTATAAACATGGATGACATCATGGAGAATACAGTTAAGAGGGAAACATCTTTCGATGTATATAATTTGATTGCAAGATCTACAACCAACTGGAATGTATTAGGTAAAGTAAACTTTTATAACTTAACCATTATATAAAGAACCATACGATGATCTACTTTTTCACCATTTTATGAAGAGATACCTAAGGAGATTAGAGAGAAGAGAGATTTAGTCTATTCTACATCTGCCTTGAGTGATTGATTGAAGAAAAAACTTAGAATTCAGTGTGAAAGAGGTATTTACATCATATAGCTATGGATGCACCTCTTATTTATGTTGTTGTAGATCAACCTAGGTATAAGTTCAAGAAACATCCGTTCAAATCTTGTGAAGAAGAACCTGAAGGAGCATTTTCTCAAACACCCTACATAGTTTTACACGTAGAATATATTAGGGCTTACATTCATTATAAATATGATATACTAGGTATTGATGATATTTCTACTGAGATGGAGTATATGAATGATACAGGAATTATGAGAGATGGGTACAAACATACTGATCAGTTGAGCATTATAAAAATTCTAGATTTGTATGAATTTGATGAAGAAGAATGGTTCAAGATATTATTGAGTAGAGTACATGATCAATTCATTTGGATAGGCGAGCAGTCTGTGAAGATTTGAAGTGATTTAATTCATGAGATTACTGTATTGGAAAAAACAAGAATCATTCCTATTGTAGAAAAACATGTGAAGAAGCAAGTCAAAACCCTGAATCACTCTAAATGGGACAGGCAAGAACTGACTATGAACGACATCTTTCAACAAGATGTGAGACTGATTGCTATGATGCTTGGATATAAATTATACTATAGCAATAGACCTGACTCAGTATATGCAGGAGTTACAATGATGGCATGGAGAATGGTGAAATAAATTGTAAAATATAACCTATGCGACGTGTTAACACAAAAAATTCTACAGAATGTAAAATTGGTAAAGAAAGACAAATCAAAGACCTCCAGATTTGGATAACTATTGGTACATATATGTTTATATACATTGAACATAGATTCCCTGACATGCACCCTAGTGGTTGGAAAAGAAGGATACCTACTGGTATTTAGATCACACAGAGCTACAAAAGATATAACAGGACATGGGTTGATGGTGAAATATTTGGAATGATCAAAATCCTTCAAAGGCAGATGAAAAATATATATAGGATATATGATGACATAGTTTAGATATACAAGGATACAATCTGTTTCATGGTTGAAACTGATTGTGTATCCTTTGAGGTAGTCAAATGAAGAAAGAAATGGTGTTATCCTATGGGATATGAGGTATGTTTTGAGGTACTTACTATGAAATTTGTACATGTTCTTGCATCTAAGATTGATACATCAAAAGAAAGATGGGACACCTATGAGGAGAAATCTACTAAGGTAAGAGAGGGACAAACTAGAGGTCTGAGGAAAATGAAAATTGATAACCTTGAGCATGAATGTGGTGTTAAGGAAGGACTGACAGAGGAATATTTTAAATAAGTGAAAAGGAAAATGGAAGAGCGATCTTCTAGATTGTCAAGTGCTAGTATTGCAGCCCTTCCCACTCCTCAAGTAGTAATGGTAGATAGTTCATAGCAGAAATAAGAAGCTGAAAAGATTACTCCTAGAGTAAACACTAGATCTACCAGGTAGACATCACCTATGGAACCAAGCACTATGAGAGAAGAGAAGATAATAGAAATTGATAAACACATATGGAAGCCTGACTGAAAGATGATTCGGAAAAGAGATATAGAGTAGGGTAAGCTAGTTACAATAAACAAATACTACGACAGGTATGGTGAGACAGATAAACTTAAGAATTAAGATATTGTGGTTAATCAGTTATTTTTTTTGAAGAAGACTCAATGGGAAATTGAGGGTAGTGTACCTAAATAACTATATGGGAGATTGGATACAAGGAAACAGTTAGCACAGATTGAGGATAAAACAATAAAAAATAAGAAATTGACAACATGCTACTTGTGATATCTTTACAAGAAAGGGATAGAATACTCAAAGAATTATAACCTTTAGTGAGAATTAAGACTAGATTACTGAAAATCATGGCAAGAAGATATGATGAAATCACTGAGGAGACTCAGAAAGTACTAGAGAAAATACTAATTAACACTAATCTTGAGGAAACTCCAATTCCTAAAACCACTTTGCCTATAAACTTTGGAATGGGAGAAAGTTTGAAACCAGTTGAGGCTAGTGCTGAGAAGAGAAAAGTTGATACACAACTAGATTTCCATGTTTGTGGTGTACCTAAAAAACTTGACACCTCTAAAGATTAGAAGGACCCATTTGTATAAAGTATGGACAACACAATTGCTGAGGAAGCAGAGAAGAAAGAGGAATAAGAGAAGAAGAAAGAACAAAGTGAAGAAGTAAAAGATGAAGGACACAAAGAACTTGAAGAAAAAAATGAAAATAAAACTGAGGTAATCACATCTTCTACTTTATTTTTGGCAAGGAAAGACAATAAAACAGATGTTGATGTTGACTGCATGAATGAAGATGAGTTATTAAAATTTTCTTTTACTGCACTTACTAAAGCCAAGGAGAGATCAGATGAAAAAGATGACAATAAGGCTAAGGTAATAACTAGAGAAATTGATACTGTGAACAAATTTCTTCTAGTACCTATTGTTTTCTAGCACATAGATGATATTGAAAATGTGAAGATAACACTTGACGAATTTGATGGTTATTATGAGAGTTTGATAAAGATTGCAGAGGAGAAGGAAGAAAAGAACTACTCGAATAAAAATTTATTTGAAGTTTGCAAGTCTATCTCATGGGACTTGAGTATTTTGAAAATGACTACTGCAAATGCTAAGAGTTGCATTGGACATGGAAGGAATCTATTTAGTTACTACATGAATCCTATCAGGCATGTTCAGAACATTTAAGAAATCATTGCCAAGGACAGAGAAACCTTAAACAGTATGATGGACATTTGTGAGACCTCTTCACAATCTGTAACAAATTTGGACAAGGAATTAACAAGAATTTTGGAAAAACTATATATTTTGGATATATTTAGAAATGGAGAGTATTAACTATATTCAATTTGTTGAAGAGTTTAATTACTCCTAAGCTATCCATAATTGAAGCACACCTATTAGACTTGGAGAAGACTGCAGATTCATTGACTAATTCTATGCCTATAGAGTTTAAAGAAGAAGAGAATACATCATTTTCTTTTAATGGACTAATTAATGTTAGTCAATTATTGCTTAACTCATGGAGTACTTAAGTGAAGATCTTGGAAGATTACTTTCAAGATGTTCTGAAACTGGTGGGCAAGCACTAATAATATCACTTTGAATGCACCTTTATCATTTTTTTCAAAGGGGAGAAGAGAAAAAAAAAGAATGGGAGAAGAGAGGAGAGTAAAATAAATAGGGAGAAGGAGAAGATAATGTATGAGGGAAGAAGAGAAAAAAATAGAGAAACAAGGAGAGAGAGATTTGTTTTTTTGGAACACTTAGTCATTTTTTGTTTGTTAAGTGTTGCGATCAATGCCAAAGGGAGAGATTGTTGGCAAGAGATCTATTTTTCATGATGTGATTCACTTTTTGGTTTTCATTTATCACAACACATTTGGGTTATAGATCGATTCCTATGAAGTTGAGTTTTAATGACTCTGAAATTGACTAAGTACAGAAGAAGAAATACAAAGGTATTTTGGGTATCGAAGATCAAGATTGATGAATTATGGAAAGAGAGACTAGAGGAAGATATTATGGGGTATATGTGACCTCCACCTAAGATCAATTTTTTTCTGTAATTTCTACAGCAAGTTAGAGAGATTTGAAGACAGGCAGACAACAACAGAACAGTGATACAAAGCAGTTGGACAGAAACAATGATTCAAAGAGTATAATGTGAACTCCTGGTAATCAGAGTTGGATTATGGTTTTTGATAGCCTATACTTTTATTATGTAAGAGTTTCGAGTATGCATTTGATACTTTTTTTATTAAATGTATTTTGTATTGAGAGCCGACTATGTAATATTTGGTTAAGAGAGCCAAATTGGTTAAGAGATAAGATATATATATATATATATATATATATATATATATATATATATATATAGAGAGA
>MU225219.1:2821656-2832850 GCA_018584345.1 Thuja plicata | reverse complement strand
GACTAATGTTTTGTAACATTTTTCTAATGTTTTATAACAGTTTCTTAATGTTTTGAAACATGTAATAAAACTAAATTAATTAACTAACTAACTAACATATGATTCTAACTAAAAAATAAATTTAAATGTACATTAAAAAATATTTTATAAATAATAAAATAAAAACAAAAAACATCAAATAATAGTATAATTACATTAATTTAACATAAAAAAATTAAAAAACATTGAAAAAATATTTATAAAAAAAAAAAAAAATTCCTACCTATTTTCGGCTGAAGTACTCCTATTCCGCTCCGCAAATCATGGAAGGCGCTCAGTGCAAATGAGCCGCTTTAACCGATTTTGGGGATTATATAATTTTGGGGGTTCCGGCCGAACCTGGTCCAGCCAAAACTGTTCCGGTCAGACCAGGTTCAGTCGGAACCCCTCTGCCACATGGACGCCACTTGGCGCCGCGTGTGCGCCACGTATGTTCGGCCGAAACATGTCCGGCCGAAATATGTTCGGCCGAAACATGTCAAATGATCCTCAAGTGTGACACAGTTCTGTACTTTTACCCTACTAAGAGATTTTATTTTAACAAAAACATATCTAGTAACTGCATACAATAAGATTTAGATTTCAAATGAAATAGAAATCAGGAATAGCTAAAAAAATGGCATGCAAGGAAAATGGAATGCACGCAGAAAGAAAACACACAAGACAAAAGAAAAGAACTTAATATAATAATGAAAAAGAAATGAATATATATAAAAAGGTATGAAGTGAAATAAAATAATAATGAATAATAATAGACTAGCAACGATATAATAAACGCAATGAAAGAAAAGAAAAGTAGTGGTTGACCGATTTATTTTTATAGTATAATGTTTTATACTAAGGAATGGTGAAAGAAGAAAATGATATTAAATTAAAGCAGAAACAAATATAAGGAAATACAAAATCAAGACTATGCTGAAATGTAAATCTCTGAGATCCTGAAATGAATGAAAAGAAAAATTTTAACTAAAACATTTCTATGTATAAAACATTTCTGCGTAAATATGAAACGTAAAAGTATTACTTTGAATAAAACAAATTACATGGAATGAAATGCATTAAATGTTTGCAGAATTCAAATATCTACTGTGAAGAAAAAAAAACAATTAGAGCTCTTCATTATTGGAGGGCTGGAAATTAGCCAAAAATGAAAAATTTCCCCAAGGAGATTAGTAAAAAACATAAACTAGCAATGAACTCTCTCAAGAATCTCTAATATTGGAGTGCTCCAAGATATGGTAGCTCCTTTACCTATCTACTCAATAGAAGATTAAACCAACCTGCTTTGATACCAAGTTGAAAATAACAATAAAGAGCAAGGAAATTATTTAATCCAATGAGATAGGTTTAAGAAGTATTACCATGAATTAAACAAAACTAGGAGTATACACCAATAGAGAGAAAGAACCAGGAGACAAGAATTTTGAAGGGGGAAAAGCATAAAAAAACTCCCGTGAATTATGAAATGGAAAATTCTTGAGAGAGAGAGAGAGAGAGAGAGAGAGAGAGAGAGAGAGAGAGAGAGAGAGCCAAGCTCATACAAAGNTAGAGAGAGAGAGAGAGAGAGAGAGAGAGAGAGAGAGAGAGAGAGAGAGAGAGCCAAGCTCATACAAAGATGTTTTAGAAGAAGAATTATCTTTAGTGGAGAGAAGGAGAGACATCTCATTAATAGAGATGTGAGAAAGGAGTTACATTGTAACTTCCATTTCTATGAATGACACATTTCAATAGTGTGTGAGACAAGTGTAAGATTCCTCATAAGGAGGAGTATCTAGAATAATAATTACAAGGAAAATAATATATAGGATACCTTGGTTTATCCTAGTAAATAAGACAACCGAGGAAATATTAATTCTAACACAAACCCAACTTGTGCTTCCCACATTTTGCACTGCAATGATTCTACAACTTGAATCAGGTCCATGTGTTTGTTTAAGGAATTTAAACCAGTTTAAATGCCTTGGATTTGCTTCCATCTCATGTGCAACCATATTTACTAGAGGGATATTATCAAACAATTCACATGTAATTGTTTGGGACTCCATATCTTGCATATTTGTCAAACGCCACCAATCTGAAGGCATTCTGTCCAATAGTTAACATGCCTTGTTTATACTTCTAACACTTCACACACAACTCCTTTAGTACTCCTTCAATCACATCCAAGTCTCCCTAGAGGTAAGGAGTTGGAGCAACATGGCCGATTCCCCTCCTATAAACATGAGATATTTCAAATCACCTTTAAAAGACAGTTTGATTTATAGTGATCCAATGGGCAAATGGAAGTCATAATTCATGACAAAGATCAATCATGTCCACATTCGAATTAAAAAATTTGATGGGCTTTTTGTTATGCAATTCAGGGTCATCATGGACTCATAAGCATTTGTTTTCAAATTTGTTATCTCCATGTTGTGTGAAAACTTCTTTTGCTTGCTCAATTGTATAATCTTCAAATTTTGACTATGTTGTGAACAAACAATCAAGCTCATCCCTCTTAAATTTTTCCATTCCACTATGGTGGTCTTGTGTTCTCATAATAATTTGCTCCTCAAAAAATATGGTTGATATGACTTGATAAAAAAGATACAGGTTTTCTAAACTTTGTATTGTTTGTACAATGTCATTCAAGGATTTATCTTCTATCCGTGGAGGCAATTCATTTCTCAAAAATTAAGTCATTTGGAAATTATTCTCTTTGGCCAAATGCTACTGATCTGGTCAATAAATTTTATTATTTAGACATGAATAGAATATTAAGGTTGAAACAATCATTCACTAGAAAAGATATGCATCTGATATAAAAGTTTAAATCCTTCTTCAAGAGAACCCTTTCAAGACAATGTTTTGAACTAATGCCAAATCTGACCTTGAGAATCTGACACCTTGCATACTTATTCATTCAAGAAAAATGAGAACGTGCGTTGAAATATTTTGTCTGATCCACAATTACGTTTAAGATATCCATGATCAAACATGACCACTCTGAAGCTCACTCAAAGTGGAGATGTGGAGACACAACAAATTGACTTTGGATTTACCTCTGCAAAAATACTGAATCATGCCCTGAGGTCTTGTCAGTTGGGTTGTTGATCTATTCATATATAATGAGCATTCATACAATATGGCTTTATTTTATTTAACTCCATGTGAGGATATAAATGATCAAAATTGGCAATTTCTTGAAACTCTGTCACTTCACATGCAAAACATTGAAAAGTGATTATGGAAATGACCTTGAACAAATGGAAAAACACTTCCCAAGACTCCAGTATCTATTTTGATAGAAGAATTAAATACATGGAGTAGAGATCCACAACTAGCATCCCAAAAAAACCTTCAAATATGAGGTTACAACCTTCTGAAAGTAAATTCTCTATGAAATCAGTTCTACCCACATTGGGAATCTACATAAATTGTCTTTGGATTTGACTTAAAAAACCCACCAAATGCACACATTATGATCGAAAACCTTGGATATAGAATCACTTTTACATAGATATTATGAAACTCCAACTTGATTTCTCTGATGGTCAAGTATTCAACCATAATTAATCTTCAAAGTCAACACTTCAACTACTTTCTAAACTTATTCTTTAATTATGCATTTGACACTTAGGAAACTAGAATAAAATGCAAATGGAAAGGCTTAGGGAAACTTATCATATAAAATCACATGGGTCTTCAGATAGACATTCTGACTCATTTTTATGACTACAACACCTTGGATCACTCATTACATCATGTATATCCATCTAGCCAAAGATAAAAACCATCAAAGTGGGTTACCTGATAAAATTGGAAACATGCACAAGTGCAGAATTGGGTAATGACCTCCAAATGGCTATCTCCAAATGGCTATCTCCAAATCACATCCAATCTAAGTTCTAAAAGATGCAACATTCTATAATCACTCCATGAAAGGTGTTGAACACACTCTCCAAGTGGTTTCTCATGAAAATCTTGGGGTCTCTTTTTACATGCTTGCAAACTAGGGCCCTTTCAAAAGATTTTTGGGCCAATGACTTTTGCCTTAGTGAAATTTTAAACTCATGTCACTCCAAAATTACCAAGAATCTTAGAGATCCAATAGTGACTCTCATTGGGGATGCATGCCCCATGTGGGCCTATAGAGGACTTAGGATCTGGTGGAAGAGAAATCCATTCAAAAATAAATTGAAATTTTCCCATTTCTTTTCAATTGGGATCCTTATTGAAAACTAAACACCATGCAACCGAAAGCAAAGAAACTATACAAAGATATACAAATTTACAAATAGCGCAAAGCCACATAACTTATGTTAGTCCTTACCTCTGTCAAACATCTAATTTTCATCTCCATAGATCAAAGGTAAGCTGAATTTGTTACTTCCTACAACATGATCAAACATTCTACCAAATATCTTCAGCATATTGTATAAAAAAATAATCAATATACTTACTGTCATTAGGTGCTAGGAAATTTCCAATGATGAGTGTTGCTCAAAAGAGAAATACTTTAGCTCCCTCACATCACTACAATCAAACACATCTTGAACACAATTTTGTACTACAAGACAAGTCTCATTTACAACAACATTTCACAAACTAGAATAGAACATTTCTAAACAAAAATTTGACTACAAGAAACCAGAGACAACTTGTTGATCACAACTTCTATTAGCATATTGTAAAAATTTATTGTCAGTCAATGGTTTATTAATCACTTGAAAATCAGAGAAAACACATTTAGATTCATCCATTTCTTCAATATCATGATGTATACAAGAATCCTTGACACAGCTTGTCAAATTCTGAGTCCATACCAACATACAAATCTTCATACTCATCATATACAACACTATCAGATTCCTTACATTCATATGCATTATCACCTTGAAAAGTATCCAACTCAAGTATAGGAAATGGATCAATACCATATGTGTCATATTTCACACCCTCATCAATATGATCACTATCAAAACATATATCCATAGGGCACAAAATTCTAGAGTCACATTTAGAAGCATACCTCTGAAAATAAGCAGCTAAGACTTTCACTGGTTAGTCGGCATTGGATTTCATGTTCACCTTCTTTGGTCTCTTGCTTGATGCTGCAAATATATTCCCCATTGGAAATAAGGATTGATATCTATTGTCTCATGTCATTTTGTGCAAAAAAATAACCACAACAACTTTTATCTGCATCATAATTATCCTCTTTCTATTCACACAAAACTTCTTCAAAATGAAACAAGAAATTTGCGCTATTATGGTGAGAAAAGAAAAATATACAGGCTTAATGGAAACATTTCCAATTATAAATTCATCTTCATCATCTTTTTTTTCATTTACTTAATTTTTAGCATCATAATTACTATCACCAGCATAACTAGATTCAACATCACTAGTACAATCAGATTCAAGATCACCTACATAACTAGATTCAGATTTTTCAATAAAATCTATCCATTGTATAGAATTATTAATACCATCTTCTCTAAGAGATGTAGACCCACTGACTCATTTAGGAACACAAAGTTCTAAAAATAAACCAGCTGATGCTAATTCTGGAAACTTAATGTCACCTATAAGCTCATTAACTCTGTTATAAAACCTTTCATAGAATGAATATACTAACTTTTTCTTCCTTTCTCCTAACCTTATTCTTAAAATAAATTAGGCCTTCTCTTGGATTCTTTGTCTTCTCAATAAACTTTCTCTATTAAATTTCTCAAGATCTACCTGAAAAATTTTGGATATAGAAAATTTATCATGATCCATTAAAGTCAGACTCTCCAATTGAACCACTCAGTTAACATCTTATCTTATTTTGTCACAAAACTTATATCTGATTTTATACGATCATAAACTTGAAATAACAACAACATAATTCTCATTTTAAAAACTGAAATTTCAACCAGGAAGTATGAAAAACTTCAAATCTATTCTTCTTTTTTTTAATGACTTCTTCACCTGAAAAGGGAATTTTCTTTCCTAAAAATGAGGATTACCTGGACAAGAATTGCAGCTATTGCTCTTATTTACTTTTGTACTGGAACATGGCAGGTCTAGAGCATCTTTTGTAGCTCCATCAGGTTCTTTTCTCGTAGAGTCACCACCTCCTTGTAGAGGAAAAAATAAAAGAAAACAAAATCCATTTCGAAGTTACTTTAAATTTTTGACTTGTTCCAACTTGAACAAACCCACACCATTCTTCTTTATAGTAGCTACAATGAAAACCCTTCTAGGTTTTTCTTACACATAGATCTAAAACAAATTTTAGATTATTTTTCTTGACTCTCTCTCTGTCTCTTACAATCAGATTCTGAGGTTGATTCAGTAAAGCAAGGAAACAATCATCTTAAACTTGTTGATCTTAAACTTCACATAACAACTAACGGTCACATAATTTTAAACTAGCACAAAACAACCATGATTTACATATTTAACAGAGTCAACACCCACAACAAGGATGGGAAAATTAAAACAATGATTTCCAGGATTTGATAAGAACTTTAGAACAACAGAGGTTCTTTGAAAAGTTCAGCAATTTTTTTTACATCTTCTCCCTAGTAGAGTCGTCATTTTGTTAGTGATTTTCCTTGTAGAATCTTTATGAAGCATAAATGCTTGACTCTATGACTCCCAACTCCTGATTCTAGCAAGGAAAAGACTACCTAACAAGGATTAAATCCTCCTTCACTTTGAGCTCCACAAATTTAGGTGGGTGTACCTTTTGTGACTCACTACTTCACAATGAATGTTACAATGGATTAAGAATTCTCATCCTTCTTCTATTTGAGTTCCAAACTTAGGTAGGCTAACCTAATGACTCAATTCTTTAATGAATCAATAATAGTGTATGTATTCTTCAATACAAATCATAGACATCTATGTTCTTAAATAGAAAATAAAAATATTGTCTCTTTTTTCAAAGGTTTGATGATGATAACTACTATTCAAATCTAGACCAGTACCTAATCTAGGGCAAAGAGTCAAATAAAACATATATTCAAAGAAACATTTTAATGACCACACACCCATAACCCAAATGAAATGACTTACAAATAATTGTCTCATCCCCATACCTAGACATCAAATTCATATGAAAGTCTTGAACCCTCTGAAACCACCCCTAAGAATTACTCTTCCCTTGAAAGAAACTTAAGAACAATCCCACAATTACCTTGTAACCAGTGTATTTAAAATGCCTTACAAATTTAATACACAAGAAATCAAATACAAACACATGAAGACATCTTAGATTTGCAAAATGATTCCTACTATATTTTCATTACAATCCCTCCACTTCAATACATCTAAAATGAAAAAAAGATTCGAAAATAGACTCAAATCAGAAAACTGCTTAGCAGTTGTAAATTCATCATCCCTGTTACAGTGGATAAGAAAGAAGATATAGAGAAAGGGAAAATAAAATTCCACCCTAACTGACACCTGTCTACTTCCAAAATTCCTTTGCAAATATCTTCTTCTCTTCTCAAATCTGATTTTATTCACTCCTTTTTGAACTGCCTTTGAACTGCAATCATCCTCTTTAACAAACTTGATTCCTTTGCCTCTTCAAAATCTAAAAATCTTCCAAGAGTTCCTTTGAAATCTGATTTCATTCTATCTTTGAAAACTACCTCCCATGAATTCTCCTTTCATGTTTTGAAGATAAATATAATTTCAAAGTTTTTAAAAACATTATAAGTTCTGTGCAGATTATATCTTATATCTCTTGTCTCCGTGCAAATTTAATCTTTGAAATTTGAATATAAACTATATATTCTTTACCTCTTTATTATTTTTGCACATTATATACTTATCCTTGTACTCTTTTTCTTCCATTTCTCTCTTTTATGCACTTTTTTCCTAGAACTCACCAGATTCCACCACTTGTCATGTGTTGGTTCACTCTAACTCTAACTAGATTTGCTTGGGTTCATATGAAGATTCAGAGACTGCCCTGAATCTCTGAATGTTGTCTTTGACCCTAGGTTTATCTGGAGATTGGGAGAAGTCTTTATCTCTTGGTCTCTTAATGTACCATTGTATAACCATGATTAGATCTAAAGATTTAGAGATTGCTCTTACCTCTAGATCTCTGAATACATTATTTGACCCTTGATTTATCTAGAGACTTGGAGATTTCTCTTACCTCTGAATCTCTCAATGTTGTCTTTGACCATGCATTTATCTGGAGATTGGGAGACTACTCTTAATTTTAGATCTTTGAATGACTTTCTTAGTTGCACTTAGATCTAGAGATTAGGATACTACTTTATCTCTACATCTCTGAATGATCTTGCTAACCCAAAGTTTATGTTTATATTGGGAGACTAGTTTATCTCTAGATCTCTAGGTGATCTTGCTAACCCCATGTTTATCTAGACATTGGGAGATAAGCTTTTTGTTGAGTCTCAGAATGCTAGGGCTAATTGCAATTTTATTTGGAGATTGCTCGACCAACCTACCTCTGAATCTCAAAATGTTTCTGACATAACTGTCACCATCTAGAGATTTCATGACTGGGCTCCTTAACCACTATCTCTGGGTCGCTAGATGTTTGGCCTAACCATGGTCATCCTTTTAGATTGTGTGACTAACTTCTCCCTCTAAATCTCTAGATTATTTTTCTCTTCCATGTGTCTCCATCGGATTTACATGCTGGTCCCGCCAAAAACATGTTTTCCTTTTGAAGTCATCTGCTTGGGCATGCACACTGAGGAACCTCCTATGCACGGGTGCCAATAGCCTCTACTTTTCACTTCAAATTACCATGTATGTGTTGGTGTATTCAAACATTTTAAAACTCCTTTCATTAGTAGTGTGGGATTGATCCACATGTTCTTTTTAAAGTTTTCTTACCTCTGTGCCAAAAATTTTTTATAACCTCTGGTAAGCATGACATTCCTCCATCCAAGCTCAACATCCCATGAGCTTTCCATATCTTTACTTCAAATAAAATTCTAAGGGTGTGTGTATTTAAACATTCACAATTGCCTTTCCTAGAAAATGTGGGATAATTTCCTATAGCCTACGTGCACAAAACAAATGCCTGCAAACCTAGATTCACTTCTTTGCAGCATTCGTCATGGTCTATGCTTCCACATTTTGCATTTAATATATTGAAAAGTTAATGTACCTTTTTTCTATTATTTCACTTTGGCACACACAACATCTTCTTCAAACCATCCATTAAACATCACAATTCACATGCATTGGATGTATTTATACTTTGCATTGACGTTTTGTCAAATATTTCACATTTTGTGTCTATGAATCCATAGTTTAGCATTCATCTTAAATTCTTTGGTTCTTTGACTCCTTTCCTTTGCTTCCATATCATGTGCATCCATATTTACCAAAGGGATATTGTCAAACAAATCATATGGAATTGTTTGTGAGTCCATATCTTGCATATTTGTCAACCACCACCAATCTTAAGGCATTTTGTCTAATAGTTAACGTGCCTTGCTTAAACTTCCAACACTTCACAAGAAACCCATTTAGTTATCCTTCAATCACATCCAAATCTCCCATGAGGTAAGGGTTTGGAGAAGCATTACCGATTCCCCACATATAAATTTGAGATATTTCAAATCACCTTTAAAAGACATACTCTAATTTGCAGCGATCCAATGGGAAAATGGATTTTATAATTCATAACAAAGATCAAGCATGTCCCCATTTGAATTCAACAATTTGATGGCCTTGTTTTTATGGAATTCAGGGTCATCAAGGACTCGCAAGCATTTTATTTCAAATTTGTATGCTCCATGTTGTGTCAAAACTTATTTTTCTTGATCAATTATATATTCTTGAAATTCAGACTACACTGTGAACAAGAAATCAAGCTCACCCCTCTTCAATTTTTCCATTCCACTATGGTGGTCTTGTGTTCTCATAAGAATTTTCTCCTCATCAAATATGGTAGATATGACTTGATAAAAAAATATACGTATTTTTGGAACTCTGTATTGTTTGTAGAATGTCATTCAAGGATTCATCTTCCATTCATAGAGGCGATTCATTTCTCAAAACTTAAGTCATTTGGAAAGTCTTCTCTTTGGCCAAATGCTATTGATCAAATCAAATCGTTTGATTATTTAGACATGAATAGAATATGAAGGTTGAAACAGTCGTTAACCAGAAAATATATGCATCTGATATAAAAGTTTAAAATTCTTCTTCAAGAGAAACCTTTAAAGATAGTGATTTGAACTAATGACAAATCTGACCTCAAGAATCTGACACCTTGCATATTTATTGATTCAAGAACAATGAGAAAGTACATTGAAAGATTTTATTTGATCCACATTTGGGTGTCAGATATCCATGATCAAACATAACCACTCTCATGCTCGCTAAAAGTGGAGATATGAAGACACAAAAAATTGACTTTGGATTTACCTCTACAAAAATACTGAACCATGCCCTGGGGTCCTATCTGCGCATGTGTAAATGGGTACCTATCAGAAGCAACACAAACACTCAATAGTTCATTATATTAGTGCAAAAGGGTTAGAAAAGCATATAAACCCACTAAAATTGACCTATTGCCTGCTAACTAGGAGGAGTGTGATTAACAACATATTAGCCCTCAGAATATGCTATAAACCAGTGACGAATACAACCTAGCATGAAGGATTTTTACTTAAAAACAAGCTAAAAGATGGAAAAGCATGCCTTTTAACTCTAAATGATGAAATGAGAACAATGTAAAAAGCATGTAATAAACTATGAAATGTAATTCTAAGAGTAATCCAACAGCATAACAATATATTTTCAATCTTGGGTGAAGGCTTATTTTCTCTCAAAATAGGCTTCTATTTATAGAAGAATAGGAGAGAGAGAGGGGGACAAGGTTCATTTATGAATCAGAAGACCCCATAAATGAACATGTAAGAGCTATTAATGCCAAAGGCATTAATAAGGCATGGGAGAGACATGGGCTTAAGGTCTTCACATTAATGAAATCATTAATGAAGGCCTTAAAGAGGGAAGGGAGGATGTAAGAGACCAAGGACTTTAAGAAAGTCCAGCTTGAGAAAGTGGACTTTCTCAAGTGGGTGGAGTTGCTAAGCATTCCTTAATGGAATGTAACAACATTAGGAGGTGGGTTAGAGAAGAATTTAGGATTAGGATTAGATTAGCATGGGTGAATGGG
>MU225219.1:2808663-2819563 GCA_018584345.1 Thuja plicata | reverse complement strand
ACTATGCCAACAAAGATGCCCCCAGTGCAGAATGACTTATTCCTAAGACGTAAAGATAGACAAATCCCAAGTGAGGATAAGATAGTCATGTAGGAAAATGAAGTCAGCATATGAGCACAGGCAAAATCGTGAAGGCCTAGTATCAGTAGTGCATTGATAGATAGAGCGCAGAACACAAGTGGCGCCTGATTGCCAGGTTTTCACCACTTGGCAAGATCTCTTTCTTTCTTTTTTTGCTACCAAGATGCCTGTTTTACCAGGTTCTCATCAAGGCACTTTTTCTCTTTTTCAATTTTTTGGCTATTTTTTCTTTTTTTGAATGTTTTTGTAGTATCAAGGCGCCTGTTTACCAGGTTTTCACCAAGGATACCCATTTTGAAGAGCCTTTTCCACTATTTTTTTGGATTTCTTCAGGATCAATTTTCTAAATGTTTTTGGTGTTTTGCAAGAACTTTTTACTGTACAGGCTCTACTAGCCAAACATTTAAGCATAGAATCACTTCAAATGTAGAGTATTGATAGGATATGGAAGAACGTCTCCCTCAGGTGTAGATAACTGATAAGCTCCAGTCCCAAAAGTAGCAGTGATAACATAAGGCCCCAGCCAGTTAGGTTCAAACTTTCCTTTTTGCTCTCTGTTAGGCTGGTTCTTAGGATTCTCTTTCAAGACAAGGTCCCCCACTTCAAACTTGCGTGGTTTCACCTTCTTGTTGTAACCTTTGGACATTCTTTCTTGGTACACCTTGAGGTGATCAAATGCTTGTTGTCTGCGCTCATCTAGTAGGTCCAGATAATTTATCCAATCAATGTGGTATTGTTCATCAGTAACTAGTCCTTGTAGTGATATCCTCAAAGATGGGATTTCAACATCAATGGTAGTACTGCTTCCGTGCCATAGACTAGAGAAAATGGTGTGGCTCTAGTTGGTGTTCTGATGCTTGTTCTGTAGGCCCATAGTGCCAGATTTAGCTGTAAATGCCAGTCTCTACCAGACTTGCTCACAGTTCTATGTAGGATTTTGAGAATGTTTTTGTTTGATGCCTCAGCTTGTCCATTACCTTAAGGGTAATATATTGAGGAGAAATGTTGAGTAATGTGAAACTTTTCACAGAGGTCATCAATGTCTTGATTTTTAAATTGTTCCCCATTGTCTGTCACAATTGAAGAGGGTACCCCATATCTACAAATAATGTAGTTTAGAATGAACATAGCCACCTATTTGCCAGTGGCCTTAATGAGCGGCACGGCCTCAACCCACTTTGTGAAATACTCAGTGGCGGTAATGATGAATTTGTGTCCATTTGAAGAGTTGGGATGTATCTGTCCAACCAAGTCAAAGGCCCATTGCTGAAATGGCCAATGTGTGATAAAAGTTATGAGTTCTCTGGCAGGAGAATGGATGAGGTTTCCATGTGTTTGAAATTTAAGACATGCTTTGGAAAACTGGATAGCATCCTTTTCCATTGTAGGCCAATAATAGCCTACTCTAAGCAGCTTCTTAGCTAATGAAAAGCCATTCAAGTGTGACCCACATACACCTTCTTGGACGTCTTTTAAAGCTATATTAGACTCTTCTAGTTCTAAACATCGAAGAAGTGTACCATCGAGACTACATCGATATAGGTTGTTAGTTATGAGAATGTAACGCGATGCTATCCTAATCAGGGATCGTTTCTCATTTCTAGATAGATTGGCAGGAATGGTTTGGTCTGAAAGATAGGCAATAATATTGGCGTATCGGGATTGATCAGGATTATTTAAGGCACAGATTACCTGATAGTTTGGATGAGCAAAGGCGGGATAGGATATTTCTTCCACCAAGAAGTCATAGCAGAATTGATGTTCCTCCAGTTGTAACATAGATTACAAGGTAGCCATAGCATCTGCAGCTTTATTCTCTGATCTTGGTATCTGCTGAAAGGTAATGAAGACAAAGTATTTCCCCAAAGCGTCAACTAGTTGTTTGTAGGGCACCAATTTCTCATCCTTTGTTTGGTACTCCCCATTGATTTGATTGATAACTAGTTGGGAGACACCATATATGTGTAGCTCAACAATCTTCCATTCAATGGCGAGCTTGTGGCCATTGACCAGTGCTTCATATTCAGAGATATTATTGGTACATGGAAACATTAACTTGTAAGCTTTGGGAATCTTATATCCTTGAGGAGTAATGAAGAGAACTCCAGCCCCTGATCCTTGTTGAGTGAATGACCCATCATAGTACATCTTCCATGGATGTTCGGTTAGATGCATGATCATTTCATCAGGAAATTCAACTAGTAATGGTGTGTCATCTTGAAGTGGTGAATCAGCTAGTTGGTCTACAAGTACTTGTCCTTTAATAGCCCTCCTTTCGACATACTCAATGTCAAATTCACTGAGAATGAGGACCCATTTCGCCAACTAGCCTGTTAACACTGTTCTGCTTAGAAGATACTTCAGAGGATCGATCTTAGCTATGAGCTTGACTGTGTGAGAGATCATGTAGTGTCTTAATTTTTGTGATGCGAAGACAACTGCTAGACATGCTTTCTCAATGATACTATAATTGAGCTCATAGGAAACTAGAGTTCTACTAATGTAGTAGATAGCTCGCTCTTTCTTTGTTTCATCCTCTTGTGCCAGTAATACTCCTAGTGATGTAGTCGTAGCTGAAATATATAGGAGCAATGGTTTCCCATGAATAGGTGCCATAAGAATAGGTGGTGAAGCTAGGTAGGCCTTTAATTCTCTGAAGGTGGTTTCACAGTGCTCATCCCAGTTGAATGTAACCCCTTTATGTAGTAGCTTGGTAAAGGGTTGAGCCTTATCTGCAAGTTGGGACATGAACCTCCTGATAGATTAGAGTCATCCTTGTAGTGTCCTCATTTGACTGATATTACGGGGAGGAGTCATCTCTAGAATAGCTTTGACTTTTGCTGGATCCACCTTGATTCCCTTAGCTGATACTATGAATCCTAGGAGCTTACCTGATTGAACCCCAAAGGCACATTTCTTTGGATTGAGCCTGAGTTGGAATTGCTCCATCCTGTCCAATATTTTGCCTAAGTCTGCAATATGAGTATCTCTTTCTTTGGATTTTGCCAGTGTGTCATCAACATAGTCTTCCATGTTTGTATGCATCATGTCATGGAATATGGTTGTCATAGCTCTTTGGTATGTTGCTCCGGCATTCTTTAGCCCAAATGGCATGACGTTCCAGAAAAATGTACCCCATGCACATGTGAATGTAGTTTTCTCTTGATCCTCGGGAGCAATTTTGATTTGATTATAACCTGAGAATCCGTCCATCAAAGAATACATTTGGTAGCCAACTGTGAGGTCTATAATCATGTCAATATTTGGTAGCAGGAAGTCATCCTTCAGACATGCTTTGTTGAGGTCCCTGAAGTCTATGCAGATCCTAATATATTTATCATTTTTTGAAACTGGAACCACATTGGAGATCCATTCTGCATAGGCAATGACCCGAATGAATCCCACTTTTAACAACTTTTCTAGTTCTTCTTTCACCAGTAATGCAACATGAGGGTGCATTTTTCTAAGTTTTTGTTTTATGGGCTTGATCCCAGGAGCTATAGATAAGTGATGCATAATGAGATTGGGATCTAGCCTTGGCATATCAGTATAGGACCAGGCAAAATTGATATTTTTCTTCTTCAGGAATTTTGTGAATTATTCTTTCTCTTCCTCTGATAGGGATTGTGCTAGATGAACTATATGAGGATCTTCAATAGTGCCCAAGTTCACTAGTTGTGTTGGTTAAATTAATACTGAAGATCTTTCCTGAAAGTGTTCAGGGAGGATATCAAGAGTCTCATCCTTTGGCACCTCTGAGAGGTTTTCACCATTGGATACGTCATTTTTCTTTACTTTTTTGGGATCTGATACTGCCACAGAGTGGTTTTAACCATCAGTCCACTTTTTCTTTTTATTTTTCAATTTGTGACTGAGAAACTTGATATCTTCCTGCAACATGTTCTCGCTCCTTGCATTGGTGGAAGAAGGGTGAGGTTCACAAGCATTAAGGTAACAAGCCAAGGAGTGGTCATTGGAAAATGTGAGCATAGGGGTTGGATCTATTTCAGTCCAGTCAATGAGGTCTGGAAGTATCAATTTCAAGGAGTTAGGTTCTGAGAAGGACAACATTGTGTTAGTATCAAAACTGTTAATCGACATGACGTGGTCTGTTAAGTCAACATCTTTGATGTCTAGATCAATAAGAGAGAAATTGTTGTTAAAAGGGTCATTGTCAAGTATATATGGATCAAAATCTAGGGACTCATCAGTAGATAACTCATAATCATCTTCACCATTGTCCCTGTCGATGATGGGAGGAAGGAACTCTTCTTCTGCTTCAGGAGGATCAGTGTCTCTGGGAGGGATGTCGGGATGCCTACTAGGAGCTGCAAACATGTGAATTTTTTCTATCCCAATCTCTTCAGAAGTAATGGACAACCGATCATACTCATAGTCATGAGAGTCTGTGACACCATCATCAGATCTATTCAAATACTTAGCAATGTTTAATTGATGGACTCTCTTAGCCTCTTGTAGATCAAAGTGAGGTAGATCTAAGATATGTGTAATAGTGACTAATTTCCCCCAATTAGGATGTAAATTCTGTGGCTGGGGTTCCTCTTGAGAGATAGTAGCTATGGAGTCTCCAACTTCTTGAATAGGTGGTTGTCCTAGGAGAGGAGCATGAAGATCTTGTGGTACCTCAAAACTAGGTACATAGCACTCACCTTGATATTCTGGATTCTCTGTACCAACATGTAGCAATCTCTCATAAAGCCATGGGTCTGAAACTATGTCATCTATTTTAACACTCTCTGCTTCAGAAGGTGGACTCTGCTTTGGAGGAGGGTTATTGAATTGTGTAGTAAAGCCCAATCCTATTTTATCTTTGTTGAGGCGGAACTCCATAGGTATTGGTTCGATTATCCCTCGCCCGGTGTCATTCAGAGGTCCTTTTCCTTTGTATCCCATTTGTTTAAGGAACTCATATCCTTTTCCATATTGTTCCAGGGATATCTCTACATTTTTAACCTCAGATTCCACTGGTTCTTCTTTGTAAAGACAATTTAAGACTTCTTGCTCTTCTGTGTTATTTGAGGAAGATGTAGATGCCTTTATCATACCCGTAGCTTTGTGTACTTTTGGTTCCTATACTGCAAGAGGTGTGAATTTAGATGATGGTTTTCTGTAGGATCTTGGTGACACTGGAAGTTCTGTCATTGAGGGATTCAGGTCCAATTTGTATTCTCCCATACCTGTCTCTTGAAGCTTTAATGTTTTTCTAAAGCCTTTCGTGACCATGTCTTTGGTAGTTTCGGGAGCCACTTCATCCATAGCCTCCTTGTTGTGTGGGACCATGCTACTTGTTTTAATATTGTTGCAATCATAGCGGGAATTAGCAGGAATGGTGACCTCTATTCCATTGTGTGGAAATTTGATGCATTGATGATATGTAGATGGTACAACCTACATCTCATGGATCCATGGTCTTCCTAGAAGAATGTTGTAAGCTAGTGGTAGATCCAGAACCTGACACATTACATCTCTTTCAATCGGTCCCACTCTAATCGGTAGACAGATAATACCTCGGGAGGATCTTTCTTCCTCATCATATGCTTTGATGATTATCTTGTTTTGGGAGTCAATTGTTTTCTCTGAGAGGCCTAGCCTCCTAACAAGATCCAGTGTACAAATATTTAATCCGGTGCCTCCATCTATCAACACACGTCTAACACGGGATCTATGAATGAGCACTTCAATATGGAGAGGTTGATTATGTGGATGGATCAATGATTTGTCATCTTCCTCAGAAAAGGAGAGATAATGGGGTGCTGATATGTGATTGACCATCGCTTGGAATTTGTCTATATCTATATCCTTTGGAACATTAGCAGCGTGTAAAGCTTGTTCTAGGATCTCTCTATGCATAGTGGATATCTTGAGCAATTTGAAGATGGAAATTTTAGAAGCAGTTCTTTGCAATTGATCCACCAAGTCATATTTTTCTCCAGGGATAGTGACCACATGTTTTGTTCTAGGTTTAGGTATGGTGACAATAGGAACTTTGGGTGTAGATGTCTGTTTTGGAGGTCCCTTGATCGTAACCTGTGCTTGGTTCTGAGTTACAGCATTTGTGGAGGACGAGGCTCCTTTGATGGTGACCATGTTGATAGATTCATTTTTAATGGTGAGCATGTTGGTCACATTGTCACCTTTGGAGTAGGTGTAGTTTACCTCATTACCTTTCCCTTTGGATGTCTCTCCTTGATTATAATTGGGAAATGTTTTGTTAAATGTTGTGTGATCCTCATTTGTAGTGTGTCCATCCACCTTGATTTTACCTCCTTCAATAAGGTCTTGGATAATGTTCTTGAGTTTAAGACAATTATTTGTCTTATGTCCCTTGTTCTTGTGGAAGACATAGTAGGAGTTATCATCCCACCATCGAGGTTTAACCATTGGTTTCCAAGGTTTTGAATCAGGAATCGTAATAACTTTGTTGTCCACCAATGTCTTCAAGACAACTTCAAGTGGTTCTCCCAAAGGTGTGAATGTTCTTTGGGGTTTGGAATTCCATGTTCATCCTTTGTCATTGTCATTGTTGGTTTTGGAAATGGGAGGTGTTATTTTAGCCTCCTTGCTTGCTTGCATGCCATTGGTAAGGTTGAATGCTTCGATTTTGGAATTAATGTTGGAAGCATCAACCACTCTGTCATTAACAACATTTTTATTGTTTTTCCACCATTTAGGCTTGGAATTGGAGCTATTACCTTGGCTTTCATTTTGAAGGGTAATTTCCCCCTTTTTGACCATGACCTCCTCAATACGGAGAGAATTCTTAATCATCCTATCGAAGCTAGGAGAATCTTGCATTTGTAGATCGTAGCTCAATTCAGGTATGAGATTGTTAACAAAGATCTCCATCTTTTCTGTTTTAGGGATGACTCTTGAATATCGTGCAAATATCTTCCTCCATCATTGTAGGAAGTGTGTGAATGATTCCCCCATTTTCTGCTTGGTATTACAAAGATCCATCATAGTCACATCATGTTGGATATTTTAGGAGTAGTGTTGAATAAACCATTGCATCAACTCCTTGAATGTTTTGACCTTTGGATTCAATTTGGAAAACCACTCCATAGCATTATCTCCTAGACTTCCTGGGAATAGTCTCATGAGATAAGTGGGTTTGTGCATATATTCAATGCTAAGAGCGCAAAACTCTCTCACATGATCATGTGGATCGGTTTCCCCTATGTATTTGTCATATTTTGGTCTTGCCACATTAGGAGGAAACAGAACCATAGTGATACTCTTGTCGAAGGGAAAGGGACAAATGGTGTCCAAAGAGTATTGTGTTTTCGGTTTATCCTTCTCTTTTTTGAGGTTGGTAAGCTCTGTTTGCATTTGAGAAAGTTGTTTGGTAAGGATCAATATGGGATTTGGTACTTCCTTTTCTTTGAGATTTTCCACATTATAATCTTTCGGTAACTTGACACCGGTGGATGCTAGATGGAGAAAGTACTTTTCCTTGTCATCGCTGATTATTCATTCCAATAGTTTATGGACCCTTTTGCTCTGTTTGAGTTTCTCATACTCATCCTCAGGGATATCTTCTTCACTATCCAACCCAAAAGGATTATTTTCATACGAGGGCCTTTCTTGTTCTTCCGAGGCTTCAGATTGTGGTTGTTTTCCATAGCCCTCAAAGGCTTTACTCCAATCATTGGTGTTACTATCCATTTGCAGTGAATCAAGATTGAACAGGAAATTTTGAGAAGTTTCTTCTTGAAAGTGAGGTGTCTTAGGAGGCACTTTAGATTCTTTAGTTGGGTACTTTTTGCTTCTCGTGTTGACCATGAAGTTTGTTTCTCAACTCTGTCAACATGTTCCAATAGTACCAGCAAGGTTTCCAGATTGTTCAAGTGAGTATGTCTTGGTAGAAGTAACTATTTGTTTGGTGGATGTAAATGATTCCAGCGTTAGAGGGTTAGAATGCCCTGATAGTGAGCTCAGAATCAAGTTGTTGGTAGATAATGGGTAGACCACACATATTGAACAGATCGTGAAAGATTGACTGAGCATGCAAGGTAGACGTTTTGAAATTAATAGCAGGGAGACTAGGATAGGAAACAGGGATCAACTAAAGAGCCAAAAGGGTATCTAAAACAACTGAGACTTCTTAGAAAAGACCACTAGAAATGCCCACTGCCCAAGATGCAAGCCCCCAGATGCGAGCCCTTGACAGAACCAGATGCGATCCTAAGCCCGGGATGCGATCCTAAAACACTAAATGCGACAGTTTGCTTGACCAAATGTGAGCTTATGCACCGATGCGATCCTAAACACCAGATACGACTTAGGAAAAATAGGATGCGATCTTATGATGGACTTTACAGTTTAGTGCATTTGGAAAATTTGCATTTTTGAAGAACGTGAACTTGTTTGTTTCCAAATTGCTTTGTAGGGGTGATTGTTGGATGCAAAAAGATGTTTGTACTCCAAGGTATGAATTTTGTTGATTATTTTACGAGGAGCGTTATCTTGTTAATGATCTTTTTAACACATCAAACAGTTTTGCATTGTTAAAGGGGGTGGATCCAAACACACGTCTTTTCTTATTCTCTAGGTGGAGGATGAAAATCATTTGCTTGTTGACTCAGGTACACACTCAAATGCTAATCAGAATACAACCATCACCAAGAACGCAATGGCTCCAGTCATGATGCTGTATTAGCCGACTCCAAACGCAAGTGAGGGCACAATATGATGAGTGTCTTGGGGCAATTACTTTTTTCCTTGCACAAAGATTATCACCCTTTCGGAGGTGAATCAGGAATTCTTTCAGTTCAAGTGTTATAGATTATTGGGCGATCCATTTAAAACTGTCCCCCATAGAATTGCACAAGGCAAAATTGAGGCGTATAGCCCTATGAGTACTTGAATATATATAGTCTCGCAAGCAAGATTAAAGTGGCTCCGCTCTATATATACCTCGATATGTCCAAGGAATTATGTCAAAATTCCAAGGACAAAACCAGTTCCATCTTTCGAGGCTTTGGCCTACAAGGAAGCAACTATTTATAGTGAGTTGGAAGAGTCAGTGTAAGACTTGTCCTCACTTGGGTCATTCCCAGGAGATTTTTTCCTCAACCGGTAGGCCCTCTACTGTTAAACGAGATAGTAACCAGGATTGGTGAGCTTAGGAGTTCTAAATTTCTGATTCTTCAAAAGAAGAAGAGCATACTCTCCTAGTCCATGCCGTTTTCTCCCAAAACATGATATACAGTGGTTCTTTTCCCCCAAGCAATGTTGAGCTTGTGTTAATGTTTTTCTATTTCTAAAGTAGACAGGAAGGGAAAGTTTGCCTTGTTCAATTGACCACAATGATTTAATGAGTTTGCTTGTTCAATTACTGATTTCCAAAAGTAATTATACGATGAAATTGTTCAATTAAACCACATGATTTAGTTCTTTGTGTTTGTTCAATTACTTCCCAAAATGAATTAAACAATGTGTTTGTTTGCCTTGTTCAATTACTCCCAATTTCGTAACAAATGGTAAAACAACGTCCGATTTTCTGATTTTCCTTAAGAGGAAAAAAGCATATTATCTAGTTGTTTTAACAAGTGAAGAAATGGTCTTAAGATTTAGAAAGAAAGTAAATAGAAGTCAAGACAGAAAGGGGTATAGGTATCCTGCGGAAACCACGTTAGTACTTTACTCGATCTGACTTCATAAAACCTGTGAAAACACTTGTTAGGCTGTAAAAATACAGAAACACAACTGGTGGAACTTGTTAGGGTTAGGCAATTTGAAAAAGCAATCTGGAAAACTGGATGTGATTCTAAATTTTACCAGATGCGATGTAGTATTCGGTATGTGAGCTTGTTCCCCAGATGCGATTCTTTGCTGACCAGATGCGATTCTTGAACCAGATGCGATCCGGATGTGATCCGAAAATAACTCAGTACGATGGCGTATCCCAGATGTGATCCAAAATGATCAAATGTGACTTTATGACGGATTCATGAGCATGCAAATTGCCACAAAATGTTAGAAAATGAGGCTTAATTGAAAATTCAGCCCCACGGTGGGCGCCAGAAATGTGCGTGTGTAAATGGGTACCTGTCAGAAGCAACACAAACACTCAATAGATCATTATATTAGTGCAAAAGGGTTAGAAAAGCATATAAACCCACTAAAAATGACCTATTGCTTGCTAACAAGGAGGAGTGTAATTAACAACATATTAGCCCTCGAAATATGCTATAAACCAGTGACGAATACAACCTAGCATGAAGGATTTTTACTGAAAAACAAGCTAAAAGATGGAAAAGCATGCCTTTTAACTCTAAATGATGAAATGAGAACAATGTAAAAAGCATGTAATAAACTATGAAATGTAATTCTAAGAGTAATCCAACAGCATAACAATATATTTTCAATCTTGGGTGAAGGCTTATTTGCTCTCAAAACAGGTTTCTATTTATAGAAGAATGGGAGAGAGAGACAGAGGGGGACAAGGTTCATTTATGAATCAGAAGACCCCATAAATGAACATGTAAGAGTTATTAATGCCCAAGGAATTAATAAGGCATGGGAGAGACATGGGCTTAAGGTCTTCACATTAATGAAAGCATTAATGAAGGCCTTAAAGAGGGAAGGGAGGATGTAAGAGACCAAGTACTTTAAGAAAGTCCAGCTTGAGAAAGTGGACTTTCTCAAGTGGGTGGAGTTTCTAAGCACTCCTTAATGGAATGTGACAACATTAGGAGGTTGGTTAGAGAAGAATTTAGGATTAGGATTAGATTAGCATGGGTGAATGGGTTGAGAAGGGTTAGAACCCAGGGTAGAAGTGGTTGAGATGGGTTAG
>MU225219.1:2783212-2802668 GCA_018584345.1 Thuja plicata | reverse complement strand
CTTGATGAAATTGAAGCACTTATGGCCAGAAGAATGCAGAGAGGCAAAGGTAAATACAAAGGTAAATTACCACTTGTTTGTTTTAATTGAAAAGAGATTGGACACTTTGCTGCAAGATGTACTAACATAAGAAAAGATGATAGAAGTAATGACAGATCCTTTAAGAAGTCTAATAGAGGTGATTACAGAAGCTACTAAAAATCAGAAAGAAGAGATACCTGAGACTATAAGGAAAAAGGAAAGAAGGTCAGCTACCTAGAAAAATTCAAGGATGATGATACTGACACCGAATCTGATGAAGACATCGAGATGGTGTTTGTGGCTGTAAAGGATGATTCAGATGATGATGAAGAAAGGTATGTAGAAATAGCTCGCATATCTAAATTTAGAAAAAATGATGTTTGGATCATAGATAGTGGTTGCACTCATCATATGACTGGTGATAAGAAAAAGTTTGAGAATTTTGAATACTACAAGGGTGGATGAGTAAGAATGGGAAATGACACACCTTGTCCAGTTTGAAGGTAGATGAACAATAATGTTTAATAACCAGATAAAGTGTGAGCATTCTTATTGGATAAATGGATTGAATTATAATCTATTGAGTGTCTCTCAGTTGAATAATTCAGGTCACAAAGTAGCATTTGAAAATAAGAAGGCAAATATTATCAACAAATCTGGAAATCTAATTGGTACTGGTGAGCAGACAAAAGGTAACTTATTCTATATGAATGATACTGACTCTAGTTGTTTGATTGCTACAAATGAAGACATATGGTTATGGCACAAAAGGCTGTGTCATTTGAACTTTGACAACATGATGAAAATTAGCAAAAGGAAAAATGTCAGAGGCTTACCGACAATGACCAAGCCTGACAACATCATGTGTAAAAACTATCAAAAAGGTAAAATGACAAAGTCTAGTTTCAAAAGAAAAACCCATACATCTGATGCAATTCTAGAATTAGTCCATACTGATTTATGTGGAATGATGAGGACAAAGAGTTAATATGGAGATAGATATTTTATTCTCTTTGTTGATGATTACTCTAGAATGATGATAGTTATGTTTCTAAAAGATAAATCATAAGCATTTAAGATGTTGAAATTGTATAAGGCTATGGTAGAGAAAAACAGTAGTAAGGATCTAAAATTTTTAAGATTAGATAGAGGAGGTGAGTTTATGTCAAATGAATTCACTAACTTTTTTAATGAGCATGATATAAAAACACAGGTTTATACACCAAGAATGCAACAACAAAATGGGATTGCTGAGACAAGGAACAAATCAATAGTTGATTGTGCTAGAACACTGATGATAGAAAAAGGCATCACCCAAATATTCTGGAGGGAAGTTGTCAGTACTACTATTTACACACTGAACAAAGTACAATTGAAGAAAGACACCTATGATCTATGGTATGGATACACACTCAATGTCAGTTATTTCAAAAATGTTGGCAATAAATGTTATATCTTAAAAGATGATAGAAATTGAAAAATTGACTCCAAGAGTGATGAAGGAATTTTTCTAGGGTATTATACCAAGAGCAAGGCTTAAAAATGTCTAAACAAATCCTCTAACAAAATTATTGAAAGTGCAAATGTAAAGATAGATGAATTTGCAAAACAGAATGAACAAGAAAGCATTAAAGAACCAGAGGAATCCAATAAGTTCACTTACAATGAGGAACCTGACACTCTACCCTACCAATAATGTAGAGCCCCTAAGCTTCAAATCATTGCTCCCAAGCATCGGGCTGCAAATACCGACAGTCAGGATAATGATCAAGATAATGTCCAAGGTAATGAAGAACAGAATGAAGATCAAAATAATGATCAAGCTGATAAACAAAGAACTGTACATGAACTTGCAAGATATGTAAGAAGGAACCATCTAGATGTCCAGATCATAGGAGATAAGAAAGCTGGTACAAGAACAAGAAGTATGTCTTTAAACTCAAATTGTTTAATTTGTGAGTTTGAGCCAAAATATGTCAATGATGCATGTTGCACTAGATAATGAGGAATGGATAACATATCAATGAATGATAAGATTGAGCAGATTGAGAAAAAAAAAAAAATGGTCACTTGTGCCAAGACTAGATGATAGGAATTTCATCAGTACAAAAATGGATATTTAGGAATAAGATGAATGTGAATGGAGAAGTCACGAAGAACAAAGCAAGACTAGTATGCAAAGGGTATGCACAAGAGGAAGGTATAGACTATGGAGAGACCTTTGCACCCATTGCTAGGCTAGAAAGAGTAAGAATATTACTTGCTTATGCTGCATTCAAAGGATTCAAGGTATACCAGATGGATGTCAAGTGAACATTCCTAAATGGAATACTTGAAGAAGAAGTATACATTGAACAACCATAAGGGTTTGTTGGTCCAGACAAGATGAACATGGTATGTAGACTTCACAAAGCCTTATATGAATTGAAACAAGCTCCAAGATCTTGGTATGAATGACTTCATTTCTATCTAATAAGTATTGAATTTGTAAGGACTAGTGAAAACAATAATCTTTATTTAAAAGAAGATACTGATGCTAACACCTTGATTGCTAAAATATTTGTTGATGACATCATATTTGGAGGCAATGATATGCTATGGAAATCATTTTCTAATGAGATGAGAAAAGAGTTTGAGATGTCTATGTTTGGTGACATAAAGTCCTTTCTTGGTCTACAGATCATTCAACAAAGGGAAGGAATTTTCATTACATAGTCCAAGTACATCAAAGAGGTCCTAAAAATATTCAAGATGGAAGAATCCAAACCAATTGGAACACCGATGGCTACTAGATGTAAGTTGAAAAAGGAGGAAAAAACAACATAGGTAAATCAAAATTTTTACAGATCAATGATTGGAAAAATCATGTATGTTGTACACACTAGAGAAGATATTGCACATGCAGTATGAATTATTGCTAGATTTTTTGCTAACCCCAGGGAATCACATATGGATATTGTGAAGAGAATTCTAAGATATCTGAAGAATACTAAGGAATTTGGCTTATGGTATAGAAGAGAAGGAAATTTTTACCTTAAGGTGTTTACCAATGCGGATTGGGTTGGGAACCTTGATGACCGGAAGAGCACAACTAGAGGAGAATTCTTTATGGGTGACAAACTTGTCACATGGATTAGCAAGAAGCAAGGATGCATCTCTCAGTCTACTACAGAAGAAAATTATGTTACTTCTGCTGCAAATTGCTCAAATATTGCATGGATCAAATAGTTGCTAGAAGGCATGCATATGAAGATCTTAGAACCAATGATTATCTATTATGATAACACTAGTGCAATAAACATTTCTAAGAATCCAGTCATGCATGCAAAAACTAAACACATTGCCATCAAGTATCATTAGTTGAGAGAACAAGTTCAATAAAAAGAGGTGATACTTGAGTATGTGCAATCCAAAGAACAATTAGTTGATGTATTAACCAAGCCATTTCCCAAGGATACATTCGAGTAGCTGAGAAAGAGACTAGGGGTCAAACCCTTGTCTACCAGTTAGTAAAATTATTGAAGGTTGCATCAACCTACATGTTATCATAATATCATTCATGTTGATGAGACCAATGAGATGGACATAAAAGCTACATCTATATACAAACAGGTATATGTTAGAATTGAGCACTAGAGATTATTGTTGTATTGGTGATGGATAAGGAAAATTCAAGGAATATATTATGGATAGGAAAATGATTGTTTGACATGAATGTCAGATATTTGTAAAATATTTGTTTGGCATTGTTGTCAAAGGGATAGACATTATGCATATTATCACATTCTCCTTAGAAAGACTATCCATTATCAGATTACTCCAACAGGGAGAGATTATATCCTTAGAGAGAAAGTTGTATGAAAGATTATACAAAGGGAGGGTTGCTGAAAAGATAAAAAGACATCAAAATAGGAGAAAATTCAAAAGGAGAGAAATTGACACAAGAAAAGGAATCAACACATCAAAAGACAAGAGAACTGTAGGAATCAAATCTAAGCTAAAATAAATCTTAGCAAAGTTCAGACATTTATTAGTTGACAAAATGAAGAGATTGGTAGTTTGATGAATCTTAACAATTGTATTTCATATTATATTAGAAATAGTATAGTGTTAGAATATAAGTTTTTTTCCATCAATACCAAAGGGAGAGATTGATGACATGTAACTGATTAAATGTTTGATAATGTTAATTTGAAGATAATGCAAGGCATTAAATCAGTTAATGGTTTGTATTGTCAGTGATGTCAACTTGATATCATTTCTACGATCATGTACATAATGCCAAAGACTTCAAAGAATCAATGGAAAAAAGTTATGCTTTCAAAAATGCATAAAAGTCAAGTATTCACTAAGTGACATACAACACTGACAGAGTGCACACCATCAGTAAAGGAAAAGAAGAAAAGTCATAGTGATACCCGATGAGTAGAAAATAGATTTGCTTGACAAAGAAAAACTACAAGTTGCCTGACAAGCTGAAAATAGAGTTGCCTAATGAGAAAAAATCCAATGATGCCCGATGGATGGAGATCCCAAAGCTAACTAAAGAGCTAACTGACAAAACATAGAGTTCATAAAATGACAAAATATCTAGCTGGAAAGAGCTAAAGATAGACTTAACTGGTTGTTTTCTTTGTTTTATTTGACTATAGTTAAGTAATTCATTTAAAGCTGATTTATACAGTTGGCATGAAGATAACTACAAGAAAAATTAGGAGTTATGCTTTAAATCAAATAGGCTGGATTGCTTTTTATGCCAAGAATCAAGAAACAGTGCATATCATGTCTACACAAGAAAAAAGCTTAATTCATTTTTGTATCACATGAAAAGGGGATTAAGGGGAGAAAATATAAAGAGGATGCTAAAAAGAAACTGTTGAAGAACAACTTCATGTAGTATTGATCAGTCAAGTTGAAGGAGAGCTAAGGAATTCTGCAGACACTGAGGAACAATAAGCACAACATCACATATCAAAAAGTATGGAGAACAAAAGAATTGAATTGATATATTGATCAAAGAGGTAATGTACTTAAAAAGATCTGAAAATCTGCAATTCAAGTTACATTAGAAACAGGTCATTTTGTTTCAGTTTAACCATTGAAGCATCAAGTCTCTTAATAGAGCAGGACTTAACAGTCTTCTATATATTGAGGTACATCCCAAGGAGTGCCGAAAAGGTTGATTCACAAAAGTAGCATTGGATATGCCTGATGCCTATTGACAGTCTAAGAGAGAGGCTGATTCAAGGATGGCAGCATTAGATGCCTGATACTAAGTGACAACATGTATATGTAAAATCCTCTAACAAGGTCACACCTAATAGTGTGTTTGTAACCTTTTACAGGGTTGGCTCCTAACAAGGCTCACTTCAGAAGAGTGAAAATATGGGGTACTGGTTCCAGTGGTTTTTTCCCTTAATAGGGTTTCCACATTAAAATCCATGTGTTATATGTGTGTATGATGCATTTATTTACTTTTTTGTGTCTTACATAATTCATTCTAAATTTATTGGTATACTCTACATATTTACTATATTTTGGTAAATAGTTATACTACTTATCAGTAATCAAGGAGAATAAGGACAGACAAGGAAATCTGACAGACAGTTAATCATTATAAATATTTCATGGAATTCATCTTGTAGGACAAACATAACTTGATAAATAATTAGTGGTTATAAGAGTTGAAGAGTTGATTTAAGAAATAGTTTGAGGCCACTTATTCACCCCCCAACTCTCATTTATTACTAACAAGGAGAACTAGAGAATGAAGATAAAGAAATAGATGATGGGTGGTCACTTCCCAAAAAGACCCCTGAGCCCAATGTTTTGGGCAATCCTAATGACAGAGATCCTCCTCCCTATTCTGCTATTGCTCTCGCATCTTGAGGGCTTTATTTTATATGTTTTTTTTGTGAATAGCTATATGTTTTCAGCTTGATGTCGAGTGAGTCTCCGTGGGGTGATTTTTTATCCCCCAATCCTTTTTTTTGAATATTTTACTTTTTTATATATTAATTGAAATTGCCTCTATTCATCAAAATAAATTATTTTAAACTTTTTTTGAGATTTCATATTGTCTAGACCCTCCATGCACGAAACCCTCTATTTAAGGGTCATTAAGCTAGGGCTTCCTAGATCTGGTCCTTTCACTCCTTTCCAAAGCTAAAAAATGGTCATTTCTCCTTTTCTTAGGTGTATGCATATATTTTCTTTCATAAAAATGTGTGCTCATGTGGCTAGAATGTCTACAGCTAGCCCTATGGCTTCTTTCACTATATTTTTAGGCCACAAAAATATTTTCCACAAACTCCTTCCATTCGACCATTCCATAACCTACAAGAAAAATTATCAATATATTTTTAAAGCATAACAAGACTCTCTTCAATGAGCACAGTGATGGGGAGGAGTATATTATATGTTACACTCACTATGGGAGCAAGAAATTTAAATAAATGCCTACTATCTCAATACAAATAGTCAAGAAACAAAACACAATACTTGGAATACTTGATGCATGTCCATAAACACAATAAAAAAATACATAAGGAATCTCCCCTTAACATAAATAATCTCACAAAAAAGATCCAAATAAGAATACCAAATGCAAACTATATTCAATCTTTGATGACTATACACCAAAACTTTGTTACAATCCATACATAGTACTAAAATTCCTTAATCCATCCTCTCCTCTTCCTGGAAATTATTTTCCCTCAACTTTAACCATCTCCCCCAATTCTTGGGAGCTTCCAAACTACTTTTAAACCACTTAACTACCTTCAAGATTAGTGCCAAAATAAAAATTCTCAAAAATGTTGTCAAGTTGGCACAACTTGACAACTAGTTGAATAATCATTAAATGACCCTCATATTCTAACCAAAAATTGTTTTACAATAACCTCTAATAGGTGAAAATTATCCTTCTAATCCCTTTCATGATCCTTCTAGGAATTTTTTTGCATATAAATACAACATTACATGTTTTGGCACTTTTAGTGCATTTGACACCTTTAAATGTCTCTAATAGACAACTTACAAACATCATGGACCATATAGGTCATTAAAAAACTTCATCTATACTTAGGATCCTCAAATGACCCCAAGGTGCACTACTAGCCTTCAAATTCCATCACGGCTTACAAAATTGATCCTTTGACAAAATTATGAACTTACTTAACAAAGCATTATCAAAACATAATTGAATGGCCAACAATGGTCTTATTACAATGTCAAATGACCCAAAATGATCATTTTGTCCTTCACTCCCCCTAGGATATATCAGTGACCCTAGTGTTCCTCTAGGCCCTTGTGCTTGGCCTTGGTGCTCCTGCACCACTTTGCACCCATCAAAATGTTGACAAAAAATCACTTTGACATTAAATTTTTGTGGGATCAAAAAAAATTCATTTGAAAAACACAAATACAAGATAATAGTACTCAGAGAAATATTTCTAATTATTATGATTTATATATATATTGATTTTATTATGAATTTTCTGTTTAAGTTTTACTAAACATAGGTTGATTGACCATTTGGCAACTTCTTTGTTCGACATTTTTGGAAAAATAGGAAATTAGGAAAAAAAAATTATGAAAAATATCTAGGAAATAGATATTTATGTTACCTTTATATCAAAAAAACAAAAAAATGAATTTTGACATATACATATCAAGATAGAGTTATCCAAATGAACCTATGCCCAAATTATAGTTAATGTCACTTCATAACTTAGTAAATTATAAAATATTCAACTAAATTGAACAAAGCCAATTACATTCTCTAGATATTGATGTTACAAAGCTAACTTAAAAATATTTACATTGTTATCAATTTTATAAAAATATTTATGTTGATCAAAGTGAGTGTCAGTCTTGAAAAATGCTGATTTTTCACACAAAACAATTATTGAAGGAGAAGGAAAAATGGATACAAATAAATTCCAATTTTTTCAAAAAATATATATTTATAAACTAGAAACAAAATGCTAAAAGTCACTAGTTTGCATAATCTTCAAATTCTTAATGGTTTTACAGCAATAGGTTTCCAAAAGTGAAGCTTGTTTTTAGAATGTTCATTTTAGTGTCAAAGGTGGCCAAAAAGTGGGGCACAATATTGTGGGATCACCCACATGGTAGCTATAACAAGAAAAAAAAAATTACAGTTCATCAAATATAATCCAAGATTTGTAATCCATGCTCGCAATCCATAATACACCCTCCATCTCTGAAGTTAGCCCCAAATAGGTCTCCTTTAGAACACACACCTTAGCTGATGTCACCAAGAGTCCTTAAACCCAAGAATCATAACATACATTCATCAACATGTCTTTTTTCATTCATCAATCTCTTATAACACGAATCCATATCGCACATAAGTTACCCTCAAAACCTAGAGACTAACTCTATTATTGTCCAGTACCCAGTCTTCACTAAAACATATGTAACTTACTCTGAAATCAGAAATATTAAGCTCATGACATTAGACATAAGATCATAACATGTCCTGTATACATCATTATTTTTTAACATTCAAAATCAATCATACAGTACCTATACACTTCTATTAGTCAACTAAGAAATAATACTAACTAGTTTGTTCTGCCTTAATAGAAATATATGTTGACATTAGTGAAAAAACATAAAGGCCAACAACGACATCAAGAACCAATTCCAACAATCTCTCCTTTTGGTATTGATGGTAACATATGGGAAAATCCATCAACCCAGTAGTAATCTCTCTGAATACAATCTCCTCAATATCCTTAATATAGGTCTCCCTAAAATAGTAGAGATTTCACATTGAATCTCTCCCCCTTTGACAATAATGGAAAAGGGTTCCATTACACTACTTCTAACCATATTTACTTTGGAAGGTGTAGATTTTTCAAATCTTCATGCCTGCAACAACCAGATGCAAAATTAATCAAAACTATTCTTTATTGTTCCTGTCATCACTCCCCATAAGGAGTAGATCCATACATTAAGTCAAGAAAATTGTATAGCTTTGAAAGCCACTAGACTGATGCATTCTTGCATCAATTTAGTTCTCGCAAGGAGGGGATTTGAACCCAAGAAAACCTCTAAGATACTCAAAGGCATCCTTTGGCAAAGGTTTTGTAAATATATTCTATATTTGTTCCTTTGTGCCGATATACTCCAATCTTATCTCCTTCTCTGAAACCATGTTTCTCAATAAATGATACTTAATGGAAATATGTTTAGTCTTCAAATGCATAAATAGTCTTTTTGACATATTCACTATGCTACTATTATCACAATGGATAACCACTCTTTCATGTAAATTTATCCCAGTATACTTCAACATTTACTTCATCCAAACAATCTGTGTGCAATTTATAGAAACAACAACATATTCTAAATCAGTAGTAGATTGAGCTATACAGTCCTTCTTTTTGCTTAACCAAGAAACCAATCTTTTCCCAACAAAGATGCACTACCACTTGTACTCTTTCTATTATCAACCATTTCCTACCCAATCAACATCAGTATAAGCATGAAAAACAAAATCATCATATTTTTTATACCATAAGCCATAATTTACTGTTCCTTTAAGATATATAAATATTCTCTTTTATAGCAGCAAGGTGTATCTCTTTAGGATCTCCTTGATATCTTTCCACTATTCCAACTACATTAGAAATATATGGTCTAGTGTGAGTCAGATACTGTAGCCTCTGATCATAGATTTGTACTTTGTATGAAAAACACTCTTAGATTCATCAGTAGTAGCAAGCTTGTGCCCAATAACCATAGGTGTTCCAATAGGTTTACAATCTTCGATTCCAAAAAAATTCAATATTTCTTTAAGATACTTGGTCTGAGAAATAAAAATACCATTCTTGTTCTGATTAATTTACAGCCCTCATCTCATAATTCATTGACATCTAAAATTCATTTTCCATTTCCTTAGAGAAATTTTTACTTATTACACCATTTCCTCCAAAAATGATATCATCAACAAAAACTTCAACTATTCAAATTCCATCTTCATTATTTATTAATTACAAATTAGTGCCTGCATTACCTTTTCTAAAACTAGGATCTGTAGATACATGTCCAATCTTGCATACCATGCTCTGGGTACTTCTTTCAGTCCATACAAATCCTTCTTCAACTTGCAAACCATGTCCTCATATTCTATCATAGGAAATCCATCAAGTTGTTCAATATATACTTCCTCCTCAAGATCTCCATTAATAAATGCAAATTTCACATCCATTTGATATACTTTGAAGTCTTTGTGTGCATCATAAGAAAGAAATAATATTACAGCCTCAAGCCAAGCAACAAGAGAAAACGGTTCTTCAAATTCTATGCCTTTTTGTTGTGAGTAGCATTTAAAAACTCGTCTTTCCTTATTTCTTACAAGTATTCCTTCTTCATTCATGTTGTTTCTGAAAACCCACTTAGTTCCTATAACATTCTTATCTTTAGGTCAAGGGACCAGTTCCAGAGTGTTATTTTTCTCTATATGTTCCAATTCCTCCTACATTGCCTTAGTCCAAGGTTCATCGCTCCATTCCTCATCAGTATTTTTTTTGTTCAACTTGAGAAATCAAGAAAATTTTATCTCTTACGCTCAATCTTGTCATCATGTCTTTATTTGCATTGCTAATAATTTGATTCTGTGGATGGTTTTTCTTAACATACCTCAGAGTCTTAAAATTTTTAGTAGAATCATTTGAGTCATCTTGACATACCTTGATATCATGATCAATATCAAAAGTTTCTTCTTGATCTACAATAGCCTCTTTGTTTTTTGTAGTCTGGTTACAATCATATACTCTCTCCCAAATCTAGAACTTTTCATCAATCCTCACATTAGCACTTTCAATCATCTTCCTCAATCTCAGATTAACACATTTATAGGCTTTTCTCTTAGTGGAATAACCAAATAATATTCCTTCATCATTTCTAACATCAAACTTTCCTATATCATCATCTCTTTTGATATAGCATTTACTACAAAATATTCTAAAATATTTCATAGTAGGAGTATGATTAAACCATAATTCATAAGGAGTCTTACTTGTACCTACTGTGATCTGAATTTTCTTCAAAGTATAATCAACAGTACTAGTAGCTTTTCTCCAATGAACATGTGACACATTTCCTTCTAGAAATATAGTTCTTGTATCATCTAATATTGTTTTATTTCTTTACTCTATCATCTCAGTCTCTTGTGGTGTCCTAGGAGAAAATGTCCATCTGTAAACTCCATGCTCTTCGCAGTAGGTATTGAACAAATCTGAAGTAAAATATCCACCTCTATATGATCTTAAACATTTTATGTTTAAACCTGATTCATTCTCAACTTTTTCTTTGAATATCTTGAATTTGTCAAAAGCCTCAGATTTCTATATAAGATATGTAACCCACATCATCATATAAAATTCATCGGCAAAAGCTACAAAATACCTTTCACCATAGAAAGATCTCATTCTTGTAGGACCACACAAATATGTATGCACAAGATCTAACTTACCTTTTGTTGAGTATGATTTTCTTTTAAACTTCTTCTAGTCTCTTTTCTCATTACACATTCTCTACACATGGTGTTAGATGGTTTCAAAATCTTTGGTAGGTCTCTAACATAATTAGTCATACTTTCCTTGACAATATTATTAAAATTCACATGAAAAAATCCTCTATGTCATAACCAAATATCATCAACCTTCACAAAAAAATAAGAATCCTCAAATATATTAAATTCAAATACATTACCTCTTGACTTACTACCAGATGTGATCAATTCTACTTACTTACTTCTAATAGAAAATTTCCCATCAATGAATTTTTATTGATAACCCTTGTCCACGAGCTCTCCAACACTCAACAAATTATTCTTAAGTCCATCAACAAGTAACACATCATCAGTATTAGTCTTTCCATCCAAAGAAATAGATCTAACTCCAATGAAAATATTAGGAGTGTTTTCACCAAATCTCACGACACCACCATCGTACTTGGTTAGCTTAAACAATTTATTTCTATCTCTAGTCATATGGTGTCAACAACCACTTTCTATAATTAATTTAGATTTCATTTCAACATGTGACACTAGGTGATGCAGGAGCATCTTGGGTCATTGGCAATCCTTCCCAACCAAAAATATGTTTATTTTTGTTTAGAATCTGCTCAATAAATACTTTGCTACTTGGGCTATGTTGCTTAGTAAAGCTTGTCTTCTTCTCAGGTTCTATTGCTTGGGCATGCCTATTTTTGTCGCTCAGTAATGCTTAGTTCTTCTTCTTAGGTCCTACTTCTTGGGCATGCCTGTTTATTTTGTTGTTTCTTGGGTTTCTCTTTTAACACTCGAGTTCTATTTCTTGTTACTCGAGGTGTTCTTTTCTCGAGTCCCTCTGTTGCTTAGTCAACCAATGCCCGAGACACTTATTTTGGGAGTTGGATCTTTGGCTGACTTCCTTAGTTAATTTCCATTGTTGAATTGATTTGGGATCTCTCATTGGGATCTGTATGGACCTAAATCATGGTCTCTTTAATGGATTTGAGCACTGACCTCTTTGGTGGACTCTTGTATATATTCCTTTGTATGTTCTTAGTTTAGGTGATCATTCTTAGAGAAAGAAAGCAAATGTTTAGATATTGAGATCAAAGGTCTGTGATCTCTATTGTATGAAAATATTATTGTAATTCATTGAATATATGGATGAAACCAGAAAGGCCTTATAGCCTGGCATGTAATGGTTTTGATTAAGTTAATATAAAGGATATCTATCATTTCTTCTCTCATTGTGTTTTTTGGATTCCCCATTAGTTCGGCAAGGTGGTTTGACAGTTGGAAGAGCCTTTGGCCTCTTCTCCTTCCCCACCTTGCATCAGGTGGTATCAGATCATTTGTGAGATCTAAGTTCCTTCTTATAAACCCTTACCCTAGCTGGTATTGTTGTGGAGTAGCAGATTTAAATCTGACTTACAATTGTAGAGGGATTAAAAATGGTTTGTGGGAGATGAAATGCATATCTAGGTCTAGCTGATATGCTTAGATAGATGGCTGCTAGATTGGAAGTTGTTGAGACAACCCAACACAGAGGAAGAATTCTTGATGATGTTAGTGATGATGAAATTGGAGAGGTTCAAGGTGAAGCTACACCTACACCTATGATGAATCAGGAAGAAGAGAGATTCCTGAGAGCCTTAACAAGTTTGAAATCTACACCTTAGTTTAATCCTCCCAAGTATAGTGGAAAATTGGATTTTGATGAATTGATTAACTAGATAACTTAAATGGAAAATTATTTTGAATATGAGAATGTGGAGAGCATAAGAAGGTGAAGATTTCAAGCACAAAATTCAAAGGGCATGCATTACTATGGTGGGAACATCTCCAATTGGATTGGAAAAAGAAAGGTAAAGACAAAATCAAGGTATGTGATAAGATGGTAAACAAATGGAAAGCCAAGTTTCTACCTTATGATTATCAGATTAATATAATCGAGTGAATGAAAAGTTTGAAGCAGAAAGACAAATCATAAAAGACTACACTGAAGATTTCTACATATTGGACATCAGATCTGCACATGTTGAGGATGAACTAGAGAGAGTTGCAAGATACCTGAATGGCTTGAGAATTTCCCTACAAGATGAAATCAGCCTGAACAAGATGGATGGTATTGAGGAGGCATATCATTTTTCCCTAAAAGCTGAAGAAAAGTTGAACAAAAGATATGAACAAAGACAAAGAGGAAGAGGTGGTAGATTCCCCAGAGGAAGAGGTAGATCTCATGGTGAGAACAATAGATCTGAACCAGACAAGTCAAATTTAGACACATCTCAAGCAAAAGGAAAGACTGAATGGAAAGGTGGAAATTCATACCGAGGAAGAGGTAATTACTCCAGACGTGGTTATAGAAGAAAATGATTCCAAGTTACTTGTTACAATTGTGGTGAAGAAGGACATAAATCCTTTTAATGTACACATTCAAGAAAGAAAGGTAGTAGTAGAAGAAATGCATTGGTGCAAGAGGAGTCATGAAATGAAGCTAAAAAGGAAGGAAATTTCATGATCCAAAGGATACTATGGAGTGAGAAAGATAAGCAAGATCTGATTAGGAAAAGTTTGTTCAAGACCAGATGTAGAGTTGCAAATAAATTTTGGAAGGTGATTGTTGACAGTGGAAGCTTGGAGAATCTAGCATCTGAGGAAATGGTTGCAAAGTTGCACTTGCAGAGGATGAAACATCCAAAACCATATTAGATCTCACAGATCAAGGATGATCATACATTAATGGTGAGTGAACAATGTTTTGTGAATCTAAAAATTGGAAAGTATTATGATAAGGTGTTGTGTGATATTATGCTTATGGATTGTTGTCATATTTTGTTAAGTAGACCTTGGCAATATGATATACATGCTATACATGATGGGAGATTGAATAGAAATTCTATTTGAGTTGATGGTAAGAAGCAAGTTTTGTTACCTTGGTTGAAGAATTTGTTGGTGAGATATGTACATCTATGAAAGTTTGTTTGATTGAAGGTAGATAATTTGTGAAGGATTTGAAAAGAAATGATATATGTTATGCTTTGATTCCTAATAAACCAAGTAAGAATATAGAGGATGACATTCTAGCAGAAGTTGAAAAGTTACTGAGTACAAGGAGATAATTTCATATAATGTACTGGATGGTTTTCCACCAATGAGAGATATCATTCATTGTATGGATTTAATTCCTAGAGCTAGTTTACCAAACAAAGCACCACATAGGTTAACACCGACCAAAAATGAAGAGCTTAACCAACAAATTCATGAATTGTTGAACAAGGGTTTGATTCGAGAAATTTTGATTCCATGTGCAGTAGCTACTGTGTTGGCACCTAAGAAGAATGGAGAATGTGCACTGATTCCAGAGCAATTAACAAGATCATAGTGAAGTATAGGTTTCCTATACCAATAATATATGATATAATGGATTGTTTGAGTGGAGAAAAATATTTTACCAAAATTGATTTAAAGAGTGGATATCATTAGATAAAAATCAGAGATGCTGATGAATGGAAGATTGCTTTCAAGACAAATGAAGGTTTGTATGAGTGGATGGTTATGCCTTTTGGTTTAACTAATGCACCAAGTACTTTTATGAGGCTAATGAATGAATTTTGGAATAAATTATTGAATAAATGTGTCATTGTAAATTTGGATGATATTCTGATATTTAGTAAGAATAGAGAAGAGCATTTAATACATATAAGACAAGTGTTGCAGATATTGAAAGAGGAAAAGTTGTTGATTAATCTAAAGAAGTGTTCCTTCATGAAAGAATAGCTTGTATACTTTGGATTTGTGATTTTAGCTGATGGTTTGAAGATGGATCCTAAGAAGGTTGAAGCTATACTGAATTGGCCTACACCTAAAAATTTCATTGAGGTAAGATGATTTCATGGATTGGCAAGTTTTTACAGGAATTTTATAAGAAATTTCAGTTCTATTTTTAATGCTATGACTGAGACAATGAGAGGAGACAAAAGAGAATTCAAATGGACACATGGAGTTGATACAAGTTTTGAAGCTTTGAAGCTAAAGGTTGTTGAATTACGTTTGTTAGCATTACCTAATTTCAATAACATATTTCAAGTTGAATGTGATGCAAGTGGAAGTGCAATTGGAGCTATATTGATAGAAGAAGGTAGACCTATTGCTTTCTTTAGTGAAAAGTTGAATGATGAAAAAAGAAAATATTTTGTCTATGATCAAGAGTTCTATGCTATTTTGAAAGCTACAAAGAAGTGGAGACATTATTTGATGCCAAATGAATTTGTGTTGTATACTAATCATAAGGCTTTACAATTTTTTGGTAGTCAAAATAAGTTAAATTAGAGACATATTAAATGGGTAGAGTATTTTTTAGATTTTTACATTTTTTATCAAGCATGAGAGTGGAGTTTCTAACAGAGTTGCTGATGCATTAAGTAGAAGAAGATCTTTGTTGACTGAAATGAGAATTGAATTTATTGGTTTTGATGACATGAAGAATTTGTATGAAAGTGATCCTAATTTTTCAGAGTAGTGGAGAGTGTGAAGCGTACCTAATTAAAATCAATCAAGTCAATATGAAGACTATTTCATTCGGGAAGATATTTTTTTTAAAGTTATTCAGTTGTGTATACTGAGAGGTGCAATGAGAACTAATTTGATAAAAGAGAAACATAGTAGTTGATGTAGCCCAAAAACCCTTAAGAGAAATTATTCAGAAGATACACAAAAAAAATGTTACGGAATTTGAATTCTTCATTAACTTCTCTAACTCACTCTTCCTCTACAATGAAATAAAACTCCTACTTAATACAATTCTGAAAATTACCATATTTGGCAGATTTTGGGGAAAAACTAATTTTTTCCATTTTTGGTAATTTTCAAAACTCATCCTATGATTCCCAATTTTTCCAAAGAAAAGCTCCCAACTAAGGCAAGTATAATTTCCAACTAACCCACAAAATCAGAAACATAATTTCAGATTTATTACAAAAAACAAAACTCAAAAACTGGAAAGAAATAGAAAAAGCCAATTTTGGAGGTCAAGATGAAATTTCATTCTCCCAAAAAAAGGTCAAAACAACCACCAACAAAGCTAGCTAAGTTTAAATTGGCATTAACTCTTCTTTATGATTCTGCATGTAAAATTTCTGCAAAAACCCACATCTGAGTCAAATGTTATGACCCTCTGAATCTCTTGCATCAGTAGTGGATTGGTTGGACACTTTGGTATTTGATAAAACATTGAGTTTTTTGAAGAAGAGGTACCTTTGGCCTCAGTTGTATAAGGATGTTGAAAAATTTGTAAGAAGTTGTGGAGTTTTTCAAGTTGCAAAAGGAGTGAGTCAAAATACAGGTTGGTATACACCTATTACTATTCCTGAGAAACCTTGGAGTGATATCAACATGGATTTTGTTCTTGCATTACCTAGGATAGCAAGATGTAATGATCCCATATTTTTTATTGTGGATAGATTTTCTAATATGAAACATTTCATACCATGTAAGAAAACATTAGATGTAGTACATATAGTACATCTTTTCTTTAAGGAAAATGTCAGATTGCATGGATTACCATAGAGTATCATTTCTTACTAAGACAGTAAGTTTGTTAGCTATTTTTGGAGAACACTTTGGAAGAAGTTGGATGCTGAGTTGAAGTTTAGTTCTACATTTCATCCATAGAATGATGGAAAAACAAATATTGTAAACTAAATTTTGCATAAATTATTGAGATGCTTAGTTGGAGACACACCAGGCAATTGGGATTTGATGTTGGCACAAGCAGAGTTTCCATACAACAGTTCAGTGAATATAAGTACTGGAAAGACACCTTTTGAGATTGTTCATGGCACACAACCGAGAGGTCTATCAGATTTGAGAGATATTATTGGTGAAGAGAAAAGAAGTGTTGAAGAAGAAGAGTTTGCAAAATTTATGAAGACATTGCATTAAGATGTAAAACACAAGCTGGAAAAAAGTAATCAGAAATACAAAGACACTGCAGACAGATGAAGAAGACATAAAACATTTGAATTTTTTTATGTAGTTATGGTTCATATGAAGAAAGGAAGATTTCCTATTAGAACATATGGTAAACTAAAGATGAATCAATTTGGTCCTTGCAAAATACTGAGAAGATTTGATAGGGGAAATACCTACGAAGTTGAATTACCTGATGACATGGATATATCACCTATATTCAATATTTCAGACTTGTATGAATATCATGAACCTGATGAAGATGTGACAATACCAAGTCATTATCCTAAGAAGAGGATAGAGGAAGTTGAAAATATTTTGAAACAAAGAATTGGCAGAAGTACTAGAGGAAAAGAATACATGGACTATCTAGTAAAGTGGAAGAACAGATAGATTGAGGACTCATCTTAGATTTCTAAATCCAAGTTAGATTCATTTTAGGTTGGACCTGATACATGATTTGGGGAATCATTTCTTTTAACCCCAGGTGTCTAATGCAGGATCATCTTGGGTCATTGGCAATCCTTCTCAACCAAAAATAAGTTTGTTTTTGTTTAGAAGCTGCTCGGGAAATACTCTGCTACTCGGGCTCTGTTGCTTGGTAAATCTTGTCTTCTTCTTAGGTTCTATTGCTCGGGAATTATTTTTTCTGTTCCTAGGTAATGCTTAGTTCTGCTGCTCGGGTCCTGTTACTTGGGAATGCCTATTTATTTTCATGTTTCTTAGGTTTCTCTTCTGAGGCTTGGGTTTTGTTTCCTTTTTCTCAGGGTGTTCTTTGCCTGAGTCCCTTTGTTGCTTGGTCAAACTTTGCCTAAGATGCTTATTTTGGGAGTTGGATATTTGGCTGACTTCTTTAGTTAATTTCCATTGTTGAATTGATTTGGGATCTCTCATTGGGATCTGTGTGGACCTAAATCTAGGTCTCTCTTATGGATTTGAGGGCTGATGATGCAGGAGCATCCTGGGTGTAAGGGCAATCTTGCATCACCCAAAAATATGTGTTTTTCTATTCAATAAGGGCTATTTTGTACAAAGTTGCTATATTTGGAAACTTACTATTTTTAGTAAGTTGGTCATTTGAACTCAGAATTTTCTAATTTTTTAGGTGAAGGTTCATCTTAGTCATATAAGAATGCCAGTTAAATTTCATTGCCAGATCATCTGTATTGGCGAAGTTATTAAGGATTTACTGTTGAGATTTTAGGGTGCAAAATCTTTGAGCTCAATTTTCATGACCTTAGAGGCTCTGGATCGAGGTCAAACCCCCTGCTGACTAGTGCTTCGCAAATCAAGCACTGTAGATCGCCATCTCCCATTTCTGAAAAGTGGTCATAATAGCCAAACGGAGCTATGGTTCAAAAGTTATGATTTCCGGAAGTTGGGCTACCTAATCTCATATTTTGTAAATATTCAAAGCCGACCCTTTTTGTAATAAAAGTGAAGAATAATTAAATGTTAAGGGTAGTCAGCCTTAATGGCTAGATTTCTGGAACCTTCTCGGGCGGTGGAAATTGCCTATATAAAGAAGGCCCGTACTATTGTCTAGGGCAGTCCTGGGTGGATCGGAGTAATAATTCAAGGCTTTGTCCTACAAAATATTGTAAGTAAAATGCCCACGTGGCTTTGCATATTGTAATTTTGAAAGTTTGTAAATTCCACATTTGTGGAGATAATAAGAAGCCCATTTTCTGTTCTTGCAAATTGCTATTATTTTCTCTATTTTTGTTATGTATTTGTGGCATTAAGGGGAGCACCCTTCATCAAGTGGTATCAGAGCGAGAAGTTCCTGAGTGTGTAAACAGATCGCTGACTGTGAGGCAGTTTGCACCAGGACCGTGGTTAGGGTTTCAGTGCGCATCACGAAAATGCCTCCACGAAGGGAACGTGGCGGAAGAGCTGGTGTTGTGACACCTGAGGTTAGAGAGCTCCAGAGAC
>MU225219.1:2763832-2774877 GCA_018584345.1 Thuja plicata | reverse complement strand
GTGGCCTTGTTAGAGGACTTAGAACATTCCACCTGAATGTCACCTTGTTTAGAGGATTTATACAAATGACTGTTAGGTCAACCTTGTTAAAGGATTTTAACTGATACAATGGTTAGAAAGTAATCAGAAGTTGTGATCTAATACATACAACTTACTTTGTAAATTTAGATCCAATTATAGTTCTGATGCTAACCTACTAAGTGGCCTACATTGTCATTTCAATTTTTTGATCTGCTTGGAAATCTGTCAAGTACTCACACATGCAACTTTCTATTCTATGTTCAGCCTTCTCTGCTAGGTCATGACAATCAGTAAATCAACTATGAAATCCTCTTGCATACACACACGTACACCAATTAGTACATCCACCACCACATCCACATCATGAATAACCCCCTAAGGTTATCATATACCTCTCTGTCTAGGTCAGATAAATCTTTGCTTCTTAATCAAGATCATAGATCTTAGGTTAGGTCAGATCCAATGGATCATTCCATCATTACATTATATTTACTTCTCCAAAGTATTCTCTAATTAAATCTTGAAACCATGCCTTAATTAGGTTACCCATACATTAAATGACATGGATCAATCTTTAATTAACTTTACATATCCCAATAAAATTAACTAAGTCGGCCAGAGATCTCAAATCTCATCATTAATCCAAATACTGTAAGTTGGCCAACATCACTATTTCCACTCAACAATTTCACTGGTGCTCAACACTGAACAAACTTGCTCATCACAGACAACTTTTATTATCACAAACCAGACTTGCTTGGCACAAGCCAAACTTGCTCAGCATAAAATAGCCAGAAAAATTATCTTTGAATGATAAACAACTAATTACTTTGCCAGAGTGCCAACTGATCAAGTACCCTTTTATTTTCCTTAACTCAACCATTCACTTGGTCTTCTTGTTAAATCTTCTTCTTCAATCAATAGATATGGTACTTAAATAGATAACAATAGTCGCACTAGTTAAGGTTTGACATCAATGACAAAATAACAATTGCTTGCATTGTCACTTTCCAACAATATCCCTCTTTGGCATTGATGGCAGCACAAAATATTAAAAAAATGATTTAACAAGCATAGTTACCATACAATCCAAAAATTCACCTGTGTTCCTTGATATGAACAAATCTTCATTAATGTCTTTAGTTGCATTTTGATTCTCATATGTAAAACACTTCTCCCTTTGTGTCTATAATCACACTATATTCATCTGTGTCTGATCATCTGTAGACTCCCTCTGAGTAGATAATCACTTCATTGTTTTCAATAGTAACTTCTTCCTCTATATAGGTAATCTCTCCCTCTTTATTATAGACTCTCCCTCTTTATAGGTAATCTCTCCCTCTTTGACAACAATGCCAAATACTTTGATATCTTTATCATATAGATCTCTAGTATCATGTTGATCCGGTCATTTGATTATGACTGATCTTCTTTTCTTTCTTTGTCCAACTTCACAACATTAGTCAGCATCCTAGATTGTGACTTACTGTGCATCAATGTGTCAAGTATTCTAAATGTAATATTTGATGCAATAGTACCATACAGAACTTAATTAGCCTCAGTTAGGGGAATCACCCCCATTTTACCTCACAGATACTCATGAGCATCCTTGGGTAGTGCCTTTGTGAATATGTCTGATAATTGTTCTTTAGTGTTCACATAATCCAATCTCACTTCTTTAGTCTGAACTAGCTCCCTCAAGTAATGATACTTTAGAGCTCTGTCCTTTGTCTTCGAGTGCATAACAGGGTTTTTAGAAATATTAATGGCACTCGTGTTATCACAATATATGACAACTAGTTCAGTGATTTCTTCCTTCATACCTTTTAGTAGTATCTTCAACCACACAATGTTAGAACAGTTAACTGCTACTACCACATACTCACCTTCAGCTGTAGATTGTGAGGTGTAGTTCTGTTTCTTGCTTATCCATGAGATCAATCTTTTTCCTAAAAGAAATGCTCCACCAGTAGTGATTTTCCTATCATCAATATTTCCAGCCCAATTAGAGTTAGTTTAAAGTTTGAGTTCAAACTTTTCATTCTTCTTATAGTATAGACCATAGTCATTAGTTCCTTTCAAATATCTTAGAATCCTTTTTACTACCATTGTGTGAATTTCCTTGGGGTTAGCAGAAAACCTTGCAACAATTCCAACAGCTAGGGCAATGTTAGGTCTACTGTGTACAACATACTGTAGTTTTCCAACCATTGATCTATAGAGTGTTTGGTTCAGTTATTTTTGTGTCATCATCTTTTGTTAGCTTTTGTCTAGTAGCCATGGGTGTGCTCACTGGTTTGGACTCTTCCATTCTAAAAAATTTTAGTATCTCCTTGATATATTTAGATTGAGTGATATAGATACAATTCTTCATTTGATAAATTTGTAAGCCAACAAAGAATTTTATCTCACCAAACATAGACATCTCAAATTCAGTTTGCATCTCTATTGCAAATGTTTGGCATAACACATCTTGTCCACTAAATATGATGTCATCTACAATAATTTCAACTAATAATGTACCTTTGCTTTTCTTTGTCTTCAAGTATAGGTTGTTGTTGTCATTGGTTCTTGCAAATTCAATCTTGATCAGATAATTGTGTAATCTCTCATACCATGCTCTTGGTGCTTCCTTTAGTCCATATAATACTTTTTTCAATCTACAAACCATATTCCTTTTGTTTGGGTCAACAAAACCATCAGCTTGCTCAATATACACTTCTTCTTCCAAGATACCATTGAGAAATGTAGACTTCATATCCATCTGATAAACTTTGAATCCTTTATAGGCTACATATGCAAGTAAGGTTCTAACTCCTTCCAATCTTGCAACTGGGGTGAATGTTTCACCATAGTCAATTCCTTCCTCCTGTGCATAACCCTTGCATACCAGTCTAGATTTTTTCTTGTCACATATCCATGTTCATTCAGTTTATTCATGAATACCCACTTTGTACCAATTACATTTTTATTCTTTGGCCTAGGTACAAGTGTCCAAGTCTTTTTCTTCTCAATTTGTTCAATTTCCTCATTCATTGCATGTATCCAATATTCAATTTCTAAAGCATCTTTCACTCTCTTGGGCTCAAATTCACATAACAGACATGTGCCATCTCTCAACTTACTTTGTGCCATAACTGCAGAATCCTTCGATCCAATGATTTGATCAAGATTGTGGTGTCTCCTCACATATTTTTCTAGAGTAGGCTTAGGTCTTCCTTCAGGTTCATTGTTTGTGTTTAGTTCTAGTTGATTCTGAGACTCGACATCTCCATCAGATAGCTCAACATTCACTTCCTATTGCTCGGCAACTCCACTCTGTGACTCAGTAGGTGCAAGCTATTGCTTGAAATTAGGCTCAAGAAGTGTATTAGAATCTACCTCATCTAGATATATGAATGATTTGTAGCTTTCAGGCTCTTGTGTACTTTTAGCTTCATTCCTTTATGCAAACTCATCAATTTTAACATTTGCACTTTCCACAACTTTGTTAGTATTAGAATTTAAACATTTGTATGCTTTTCTTTTCATTGAATAACCAAGGAATATACCTTCTTCACCTTTAGCATCAATTTTTCCATTTCTGTTGTCCTTTAGTATAAAACATTTGTTTCCAAATACTTTAAAATACTTTACACTAGGTGCATAACCATACCAAAGTTCATAAGGTGTAGCATTTGTACCTTTCTTGACTTGTACTCTATTCAAGGTATAGACTGTAGTACTTACAACTTCTTTCCAGTATTTTTGTACAACATTCTTCTCCATCATTAGTGTTCTTGCATAGTCCATGATAGATATGTTCCTATGTGCAACAATACCATTTTGTGGAGGTGTCTTGGGTGCAGACATCTATCTCTTTATGCCTCGATCATTGCAAAACCTGTTGAACTCATTAGAAATAAACTTTTCACCTCTGTCAAATCTTAAGCATTTCAAAATTTTGCCTATTCCCTTTTCAAATTTATCTATGTACCATTTTAATAACTGGAATGCAACAAATTTTTCCTTGAGAAACATTACAGTCATCATCCTTAAATAATTATCAACAAATAGAATAAAGTATCTAGCACCATAGTAGCTTCTTTCTCCAATGGGACCATAGAGATCAATATGGACTAATTCTAGAATTTCCACTGAAATATGTGTTTTACTCTTGAAACTAGACTTAGTCATCTTTCCTAGTTGACATTGTTTGCATATTGCATTCTCAAGTTTCTTTAACTTAGGCAGCCCTCTAACCCTTTTCAATTTACTTATGCTTACAAAGTAATCAAATTTCACATGACATAATCTCTTATGCCATAATCAAACATCTTTGTACTATGCAAACAAACATGTTTCTTTAGATAAATCCAGATAGAATAAGTTACCTTTAGTCTGATCACCACTTCCAACTAGTTTTCTAGTAGAGTCATAGATCTTTGATTTTTTGTGATGGAACTCAACTCTATAACCAGAAGTGTTCAGCTGTGCAACACTCAAAAAATTATAATTAAGATCATCAACCCAATACACATTATCACATCTGATTTTTTCATTCATGTTAATTAATCCTTTACCTTTGATGAGACATGGTGCATCATTACAAAATTTTACATATCCTCCTTTGCATTGCTTTGGGGTTTCAAACTTATCCTTGTCACCAGCCATATGATGGGAACAACCATTGTCAGTGATCCAATGATCGCCTTTTCTCTTATAAGAAATTAATGCATTTTTCTCATCATCATCATATTCTTCTTTCATTGCAACATAAACAACTTCTATATCATTGTCATCAGAATTGTCAATATCATTGTTAGAAGTTTCTTCAGCAATATAACAAGATTGCTTACCTTTGTCTTTGTAATCCTTATATTTCCTAAAGTCTCAGTCATCCTTTCTGTCTTTGTATTCCTTGTATTTTTTATCCTTTCTTTCATATTTTTCATTCTTATCAGGACATCTAGTAGCTATATGATCAACTTTATTGCATGAAAAATAAATGATAGGAAGTTTACCTCTGTATTTTCCTTTTCCTCTGGACAACCTTTTTGCCATAAGTGCTTCTCAAGATCATCATCAGTAGTGTCACTATCACTGTTTACATGTTTCTTTCCTTTCTTAGATTTATTGAGAACCAACTGAGATCTAAAAGCAGAATCAATACCTTGTGGATTGTAGTTATCATAATTTGACATTTCAAATGCAGTGAGTCTGCCTATCAGATTTTCTAGATTCAGATTATTGTTAGGAGTACATCTCAGTTCTTGAATTGTAGAAACTCTAATAGCATATACAAGAAGTAGAGTTCTCAGTACCTTTCTCATAATAGTGTTCTCATATATTGTTCCATTAGCTCCTCTAAGGGAATTTACAACTTCTTTTACCATACCATAATATTGATTAACATTTTCACCTTCTTGCATTTTCATCTCATCAAACTTACCTCTTAGACTTTCTAATTTATCTCTTAGCACATTTGTGTCTCCACCATAGATAGTTGTTAATTTATCCTACATCTGCTTTTCATTTGTGCAGCTCTTTATATCATCAAACTCTTAATAGCTCAATGAGGATGCAATCTCCAACATTCCTTGATTGTGCTCTTTCTTTTCTCTTAGTTGTGCATCTATGAGTGGAGTAGTAGGTGATACTTAGTAATTTTCAATAAGTCACTTAGCATCATCTCCAATACTTGCTAGATGCAATTTCATCAAACTCTGCCATGCAAGGAAGTTATCTTTGTTTAGCTTCGGAACCTCCTTTTTATACATCTTGATCTTTTCCGTCCAAGTACATTCAAATTGTTTTCAAGAGACCAAACTCTAATACCAATTGTTAGAATGAATTTAGAATAACTAAGAGGGGAGGGGTGAAATAAGTTATCCTCAGGTCAAGATGTAGCAAATAAAACTCTCTGTATTTCAGATCTACTTGGCAGTAGTAGCATATGTCAACAACATAATCATGCAGTTTACTATTTAATGTAATTAGCTTGTAGAAACACAACAGTAAAACAAACCATAAGCATTCACACAAGTTGACACAAGTATTTAACATGGAAACCCAATATGGGAAACACCACCAGTAACATACAACTTACTTTGCAAATTCAGATACAATTACAATTCTGATGCTAAGTTACTGAGTGGCCTGCATTGTCATTTCAATATTCTGATCTTCTTGGAAATCCGTCAAGCAATCACCCATGCAACTTTCTGCTTTTGTGTTCAGCCTTCTCTACTAGGTCATGCCAATCAATAAATCAACTATGCAATCCTCTTGCATACACACATGTACACCAATCAGTACACCCACCACCACATCCACATCATGAATAACCCCCTAAGGTTATCATATACCTCTCTGTCTACGTCAGATAAATATTTTTCGCTTAATCAAGATCGTGGATCTTAGGTTAGGTCAGATCCAACAAATCATTCCATCATTACATTACATTTAATTCTCCCAAGTAGTCTCCAATTAAATCTTGAAACCATGCATTAATTATGGTTACCCATACACTAAATGACATGGATCAATCTTTAATTAACTTTACATATCCCAGTAAAATTAACTAAGTCAGCTAGAGATCTCAAATCTCATCATTAATCCAAATACTATAAGTTGGCCAACATCAATGTTTCCACTCAAAAATTTCATGGGTGCTTGTCACTGAACAAACTTGCTCGTCACAAACAACTTCGCTTGGCACAAACCAAACTTGCTCAGCACAAGCCAAACTTGCTCGGCACAAAACAACTAGAAAAACTATCTTTGAAAGATAAACAACTAATTACTTTTCCAAAGTGCCAACTAATCAAGTACCCTTTTATTTTCCTTAACTCAACCATTCACTTGGTCTTCTTGTTAAATATTCTTCTTCAATAAATACATATGGTACTTAAACAAATAACAATAGTCTCACCAATTAAGGTTTGACATCAATGACAAAATAACAATTGCTTGCATTGTCACTTTCCAACACATATGCATATGCATATACATATACACATACTTATACACATATATATACATCTAGAAATACATATACATATACATCTACATACATACATACATACATACATACATACATACATACATACATACATACATACATACATACATACATATATATATATATATATATATATATATAATCAAAAGTTGTATACTAAAAGAAAAATAGTAAAAGCAATATATAAACAAATATGAATAAGATGAAAATAGTAAATATATATAATAATGAAAAAAATTACTAAAATACCATAATAGTATTAAAATAATATTAGAGAGAGAGAGCATATTTAATGGCTCTAATTTCTATGCATATTTTCCAATTTTTCCATCCATTCACATAATTCACCTGTTAGAAAGTAAAGTCCACCAAGATAACTGAGAGGAGGGTGAATTAGTTATCTGAATAATATAATTTTTATCGATCTTATTAACTCTGAAACATCTAAATAACAATAATAGAAACCACAAAAAGATAAGCATAGGTTGTTGATGAATGAGTAAACCAAGGTGTAAATGATTCCCACACAAATATGTACTAATAAAAATATTCCTTGTGAGAGAATGGACACTATTAGGATTCTATGAAATGCATTCAGTACATATAAGCCCAGGTAAGGTTAATTTGAATCCCAGTTAAAAGATTCTAACCCTGTTAGGAGTTGTGAAAGCCAGAAGGACCCACTATCCAACAAACTTCAAGGGAAAAACACTGAACCCACTATCCAACTGATCCTTGTATTATTTAAGAATAGAATAGTACCAAATAAACTAAATTCTAAAACTTTATATCCTCTCCTCTCTGACCGTGCCTCTACTACACTAAATACTATCAGATCTCAAATACCAGATCTCCCAACTTTGCTTCACATACAATTATTTCAATACTGCTAAAAAATTATACATACATGCTTGATCTCTATTCCATCATTAATTCATTTGCACATCCATGATGTGGACAAAGGTCTTGTTGCTACTATAGAACCAGTTTGGCTCTGCTCTAAGATCTTTCTCCTTGATCGCTTAGGGTGTTCACAACCCTAAATTGAGGTAAGTCACTCTCAACTTCACCTCCTCTTCAAGACTTAGTCCCCATCGAAATGATTTTCATCTTCTTCTTGCTGAACCTAGACAAATAGATTCATTCTACTCACTTATTCCATGTTTTCTAAACATTTCTTTCATTCTCCTCCCTAGTTGGACTATTACCAAGCTTGCCTAGGGTAAGATCTCCAGACTCTTTTCTATTGCTTCTCCTACAGAAAATAAAAAGGAAACTATGTACAAGGGCTCCTCTCAAGATCCATCCCAACACATGATTCTCACCATAGATTTAGGAATCTCGAGGGGTCATTACTGTTTACAACCCATAACGGGTGAAGAACTAATAACTTGCAAAATATAAAATAAAGTAACTAATATTTTTACATGCAAAAAGGAACCACAAAGAAACTTGATATCCACTAAACACACAATTTGCAACTTCTCATTACTGGAAACAAAATAAAATAGTACAGTAATCTATAAATCTCTAACTTTCCTATAGCTTCTTTTCTTCTACAATCTCTACTATCTAGATCTCTAAAATGAATGCTTTTTTTGATGTTATTAGTAACCATCCTCTCATAGGAATCAACCCTAACAGTCCATTCATTTGCAAGAATCTCTTCATGAACTGTTACACTAACCATACTCTCCATAAAAGGCAAGATCCACTTTTCACGGGCCGTTACCACTGAATATTGTCGAGCAATAGTAAAGCAAGCCGAGCACCAGTCGCAATCAGTGTTTGCCGAGTAGAAGTGTTAGTCAAGATGTAGTGTTAGCCGAGCTGTATGTTAGCTGAGCTGAAGAGTTATCCAAGCTATAGTGTTAGTTGAGATGAAGTGTTAGCCGAGCTACTAGGCAATGTATGTCGAGTTACTAGGCACTAGTGTAGGCCAAGTGCCTATGATACCAAGAAGCTTATCCAAGGTTCCCAATGCCTTGGTTGGATTTCCAGAGGCTCATAAACTACCTCACACACACACAACTAAAGGAAACAAACTAAGAAACCTATCTAGATATGGATTGACCTAGTCATATCCATCTTAGGGAAATAAAACAAACAACCTTCTAAGGTCGACACACACTCTCCTGAATTGGCTAGAGTCAGTACATGCCAGAAATAAAGAGCTAGGGGTTTGAGTTAGGTGTGCTCCTATACCATAGTCCCCCAGAAAAAAGAAAGGTTAATCCATCCTTGGATTGAGCATGTTTGGATCAATACCCAACCTCTTGAAGTCTGTTTCTCTGATCCACATAGCATCAACATCTTCTTTGCCATGCCGTTTGATAGGGTGCTCCATATAGTCTTTGTTCCTAGTCTTCTTGTAGACCCTTGATTCTAGTATCTTTTCAGCTGTCATAGATGGAGTAGGGGTTGAGTTCAAATCTTTTACCTCTTGTATTACCTCTTGAAGGTTTTGATAAACATCTTGAATTGTGCCTTTGTATGCTATCAAATCTGCAATGTTGAAAACCGGTGACAATGTAATATCTTCAGGAAGCTCCACCTTGTATGCATTGTTTCCATACTTTGCAAGTATCTTACATGGACCTAGCCTCTTCATTTTTATCTTGTGAGGAACACATTTTTGCAGCCTATGTTTGTTCAAGTGTACCATCACAAAGTATCCAATCTAAAATTGAACATCCCTCATTGTTGCATCCACCTTTTGCTTTGCCTTTTCAGCATTCTCAATCAAGTTCTTTCTCACACTTTCATGTACCTCTCTCATTGAATGAGCAAAGTCCTTAGCATATCCACTACCATGAATTCCTTCCCTCAATTATCTAAGCTCAAAAATCCCTCTTAGGTGAAAACCATAAACTATTTCAAAGGGACTCTTACCAGTTGATCTGTTCACTATATCATTGTATGCATATTCAGCTTGTCTAATTAGTTGGTCCCATGCTTGACCATACTCATTTGTGAGGCATCTCAGTAAGTTACCAAGACTCCTATTTACTACCTCTGTTTAGCCATCTGTCTGTGGATGGTAGGCAGATCCAAAAGACAAGTTAGTGCCAAGCTTTTTCCATAAGGTTTTCCAAAAATGGATCATGAATTTGTTGTCTCTATCTTAAACAATACTAAGTGGGAGTCCATGTATCCTCACCACTCCACTAAAAAATATCTATGCAATGTTACAAGCATCATGAATGGTCTTACAAGGTATAAAATGTGCCATCTTTCTAAATCTATCTACAACAACATAAATATTGTCATATCCCTGCCTTGTTCTTGGAAAACCAACTGCAAAATCCATGCTTATGCATTCCCATGGTCTGGTTGGGATTGGAAGTGGATGATAAAGACCTACATTTGAAGATGTGTCTTTTTCTTTTTGACACAATACATAGCTCTCAACATATTGTCTAATATCTCTATTCATTCTAGGCCAAAAATAGAACCTAGTGACTAGCTCTTGAGTCTTAGTGACTTCAAAATGACCACTAAGTGCTCCATTATATTTTTCTTGAATCAAATTCTCTCTCATAGACCCTTTAGGAACACAAAGTTGACCTCCTTTAAACAGAAAATCATTCTGCAAACTATATTCAGAAAACTCACCATGAAAGTTTTTTTTAAGCTCCTTGCATACCTTGTAGATTTGAGATAAATCTTCATCTTCAGCATATAGTTCTTTGAAGATATCAATACCTATGCTTTGTAGCTGAACTTCTTGGACTGTGAGCAGCCTTCTACTCAATGCATTAGAAACCTTGTTTTGTACTCCCTTTTTATGCTTGATATTGAAAGTGTAGGCTTGTAGATACTCCACCAACTTCATGTGTTTGCTGCTAAGTTTGTCTTGAGAGTTAAGGAAACTGAGAGCTTGGTTTTCAGTAAATACTATGAACTCCTTTGGCAGAAAGTAGTGCCTCCACTTCTTGAGTGCTTGGACTAGAGCATACAACTCTAAGTCATAAGAAGAGTACTTCTTCTTTGCATCATTTAGCTTCTCACTATGGAAAGC
>MU225219.1:2698988-2714611 GCA_018584345.1 Thuja plicata | reverse complement strand
TATATATATATATATATCTTCAAGAGTATAATATTCTTAATGAATTTCTTTCTACAAACCCAACTTTAGAACATAAGGAGCCTAAATAAATTGACTCTATTCAACCTCCATTTTCCTTCTTCAGTTCTTTCTCTAATACAAATAGGTGGACCATCAACTCTTCAAGATGATTATTAGGGAAATTTATATTTCACACAAACATTCAATACCAAGAATAAGACCCTTGAATTTGAGAATCCAACAACTTCGTTTGATTAATGTGTGGCTATTTATTAGTCCTCCTTAGATTTCAATCCCATTCCACCTAAAAGAGACTCTTCTCTTACTGATCAATCAAACCTTCCTGGTGATCATTAGTTTTCAAAATGAACTTTAGGTTTCCAACCTTCTCATTTTTCCAATCAATCTATGCATTATTCTTCTTATTTATCTTCACAACAAGAGACTATTTTGTTTGAGATTATTAAGGCCAGCTTAATTACTATTCATTTGAAAATCAAGAACAAAAATAGAAAATGCAAACAAGATAATTCTTCCATTTATATGTTTTATCAAATTCATAGACATAAGATTAATGAATGTTACAATTTGAAGTGTAAAATTCAATAATTCATTGCTTGTGGTATGACTAAAATGACATACAATGAATGACACATTTCTTACAATCAATCTAAATAGCATCTATAATCCTACAATGTTTCTCCTCACTATGTGACATTGCTAAGCCTATCCTTTGTAGGCTTATTTTCATTTATGGTGATCCAATTTTAAGTGCAATCATAATTTATGAGAAACATAATAGTCATTTTTCCTTCTATCCTTACTTGGGGGCAAAGGTGGTGCAAGAGTACCTTAGAGTATATTAGTTCTTATAAACACATTTTGACCCATGAAAAGAAGACTCATTTAGAAACCCTAATAGCCCTTAAAAATAGGGGTTTCTTGAAAGTCCATTGTACAAACACTTGGGAAAGCCTAAACCTAGAAAATATCAAAGCCTAGGTTGAGTTATAAAATAATACAAATTTTTTTTGGTGGCTTGTTAAGGGAAGTTGGAAGCAATTTCGAGTTTTGTCAAATTAGTAGGCCTAATTGGAGCAAAAAGGCTACAAGGCCTAAAATATAGGAGTCCAAGAACTCGATTAAGAAACCAATGGAAGACAGGATTAAAGACAACCAAGAGTCATGGAAATGAGTAGAGGGAAATCCAAAACACCTAGTTCCATGCCTATGAAGGAGTTGGAGGTTTGATTTACTTTGGATAATTATTAATGCCTAGCAAGTCTAGAGAGGGGAAGTGTGGTTTTGAAGTTGATTCTTGGCTAAACAATTGTCTTCAAAACCCATAGAATTGGACTAATTATTTTAGGATTGGAAACCTAAATGGTTTCTAATTAGATCATTCATTCTCATTTAATTATCAACCAGTGACGTAAAATTGGAATGGTATCTGCAAAGTATATGCTTCAAACTCTTTTGATCCTCATGACTGATCATATGTAATTGAAATGCTTTGAGGTTCAAGAAATCTATGCTAACACAAGAAAATGCACTTACTCTAGGAAAAAAAGTAATCATGGATAGGAACTACTCTACCCGCCTATGATGTAGGAATAGTCTACTAGTTCTATTACTAGTGGTTGTAGGAGCAATAGAGTTCTACTTTACTTCTCAATAAGCATGGAAATTATTTCTACTCTAAAAAAATAATTCACTCACCAAGTGGGTTCCCTTGGATGAGTGAATAGAATCACAATCAAGATAAAATGATTGAACTCAAATTGTGCATTCTATTCATGTTAGAATAGTCCCAAGGGATAACTGAGAGGGGAGGGGGAGGGGGGGGGTGAATTAGTTATCAATAACATTAATTATTTTTACTTCTTTAACTTCAAAATACAATAAAGTAAATGCACATTTAGATAACACAGTACATAAAACACAATTTTATTATGGGGAAACCAGATGGTAAAAACCCTGGTGGGAATTAGCACCCACAATGAACTATACTTGTTTATAGTAATCCCTGTTAGAAGATCTTGCAACCCTGTTAGGAGTTGTTCTTTACAAAGAAATAATTATAGTGACCTGGTTAAGGGTCTGACCCCATTAGGAGTCTTTTACAAATAATCATGTTAGGGGTGGTGGACTCACTTTCTAAAAGCTCACTACTTCATTGGTGAAGGCTACAACCTTCTGTACAATAGATATGCACTATATGTGATGATGAACTATAGAGTAGACCTGCTGTCTTGATCAGTTCCAATGTATTGTAGTATTCTACTTCTTCTTCACATAGACTCTTGATGAATGAACCACAACTGGTATTCTTCTCTGTACATCTTTTCTCTCTTTTTGTATCATTCACACTTAGCGTATCACAAATTACTTGCTATATGTATCTTCCTCAAAGTATGAGATTATGGGACCTGTAAGACAACTCTTCATAACATCCTTGTTGGATATACTAAGCACACAAACAATATTAAGTCCATGCAACACAAACTAAATAGACATGACGCTTCACTAAGTTGGCCTCACCAAATCATCTCTAACTTTGCAATCTTCTTGAAACATGTTAGGCACCTTTAGATAACAATAATCAAATCATAACTAATCATGGATATACACATGCATATCCTTAAGATAGGCACAACCCAAGAAACACATTACATACATCAGCTCTAAACAGATAATCTTCTAGAACTGTAACTGCCAGTCAAAAAATTACACAACTTGAGTGAAACATCATATCTAGATCTGTGTGTATGAACATAACATACTAAACATGTCTACAACATGTATCTAACCACACAAGGCTTTATATCATCATTCTGATAAGTACATACAGAATCACTACTATGTATTATATGTTGTCATCAATGACAAACATACAATTAATCAACTGCACAGAAACAAATCTCCAACAATCTCCCCCTTTGACATTGATGGCAATATATGATATTAAAAACATCCTCTATTCATGGTTTCCTCTTTCTTTTATAATCTTCTCAATATCCTCATCAAATATTCCTCTACACTGCTTCAGTTCTTTTGATTGTTTTTATACTCCCCCAGAGTATATGCTCCCCTTTACTATATACCCCCCTTTGACATCAATGGAAAAAGGAACCATAAAAAACTAGGCATAACTACTACTCCAGAAGTATAGTCAACCATTCATCAGTCACTAATGACTGATGTTCTTGCTAATTTATCTAATCAGACTTAGGAGAGGGAATTACTCCCAACTTCTCTCTGAGATACTCAAAAGTATCATTTGATAAAGGTTTTGTAAAAATATCTGCCAACTATTCTTTGGTGCTCACATAGTCCAATTTCACTTCTTTGTCTGCAACCTTTTCTCTTAGAAAATGATACTTGATCTCTATGTGTTTTGTCTTTGCATGCATCACAGGGTTTTTAGACATGTTAATAGTGCAAGTGTTATCGCAGTGAATAACAATAGGATAATCAACCTGAATACCAAAGTCTGTAACCATCTGCTTTATTGAAACTATGGTTGAACAATTTAGTGCTCCTACAACATATTCAGCTTCAGTTGTTGACTGAGAAATATAGTTTTTCTTCTTTCTTGTCCAAGAAACCAACCTATCTCTAAGAAATACTACTACTCCAGACGTACTCTTCCTATCATCAATACAACCTACCCAGTCTACATCTGTATACACATAAAGTTGTACATTCTCTGATTTAGGATACCATAAACCATAGTATATAGTTCTCTTTAGATATCTGAATATCCTGTAGATTTCCATTAGGTGATTATGCTTGGGTTCAGCTTCAAATCTTCCAACAATGCCAACTACATTAGATATGTCAGGTCTAGATTGAGTTAGATAAATGAGTTTTCCAATCATAGATTTGTATAATGTTTTATCAACTACTATGGAATCATCATCTTTTGAAAGCTTTCTTCCTATTAGCATAGGGGTGCACACTAGCTTATAGTCTTCCATCTTAAAGGTCTTAAATATTTCCTTCACATATTTTGACTGATTAATGAATATGCCTTTATCTGTCTGCTTTACATTTAGTCCCAAAAAGTATTTTATAGGACCAATCATGCTCATTTCAAAATCATTCTGCATTTCTTTTGCAAATTTTGTACTGAGTTTGTCATTACCTCCAAAGATAATGTCATCAACAAATATGGCAACTAATAGTAATCCATCAAGTGTCTCTCTTGTGAATAGGTTACAATCTACTACACCTTTCTTGAATCCAATCTTGGTAAGATAACCATCAAGTCTCTCATACCAAGATTTTGGGGCCTGTTTAAGACCATAGAGTGCTTTCTTCAATTTTCATACCATGTCTGGTTTATCTGAGAGATTAAATCCTTTAGGTTGTTCTATGTAGACTTCTTCCTTCAAGTCACCATTTAGAAAATCTGACTTTACATCCATTTGATAAACTTTAAATTATTTGAATGTTGCATAGGCCAAGAATAATTTAATGGATTCCAGTCTACTCACAGGGGTAAATGTATCAGTGTAGTCTATTCCTTCTCTCTGCGCATATCCTTTACATACCAATATTGCTTTGTTTCTTACTACTGTACCATGTTTATTCATCTTGTTTTTGAATACCCACTTTGTTCCAATCACATTTTGGTCATTGGGTCTAGGGACCAATTCCCATGTATCATTCTTAATTATCTGATCTAATTCTACATTTTTTGAATCATAATTATTACAAGCATCTTCAACACTTAAAGTTTCAATCCGTGAAAGTAAACATTGTTGGAGATTCAATTCTGAGCAGTTGATTGATTGTATGTTTGTCATTGATGACAACATATAATACACAGTAGTAATTCTATATGTACTTATCAGAATGATGATGTGAAGACTTGCATGGACAGATACATGTTGTTGACATGTTTATTATGTTATGTTCATACACGCAGACCCAGATATGATGTTTCAGTGAAGTTATGCAATTATGTTATTGGCAGTTACAGTTTTGGAGGTTTAATAGTTTAGAGCCAACATATATAACATGTTTCTTGAGTTGTGCCTATATTCAAGATATGCATGTGTATATTCATGGTTATTTATGAGTTAACTATCTTTGGTTAAATGCACCTATCATATTACATAAAGATTGTGTTGTTTGAGTTGATTTGGTGAAGCTGACTCAATGAAGTGTCACATCTATTCAGTTTGACTTGTGCAGACTTAATATTGTTTGCATGCTTAGTTAAGCCGACTAAGGTGTTGTTGATGTGTTTCTAAGATCTGACATGACCTTCTAATCTAGAGAAGATACTTATAGTAGTTTGTTTGTGAACGCTAAGTGTGAATGATATGAAAAGAGAAGAAAGATGTATAGAGAAGATTATCAGAGTTGGTTCATACATCAAGAGTCTATGTGAAGAAGAAGTGAAAGATTGTAATACACTAGAATTGATCAAGACAGCAGGTCTACTCTATAGTTCATCATCATAAATAGTGCATATCTATTATTTAGAAGGGTGTAGCCTTCACCATCAAGCAGTGAGCTTTTGGACAATGAGTCCACCACCCCTAACAGGGTTATTTGTAATAGAATCCTAACAAGGTCCAAACCTTAACCAGGTCACTATAGTTATTGCATTGTATTGTACAACTCCTGACAGGGTTGAAATATCTTCTAACAGGGATTACTACAAACAAGTATAGTTTATTGTGGGTGCTAATTCCCATCGGTATTTTTACCATTTGGTTTCCCTATAATCAAATTGTGTGTTGAGTTCTGTGTTATCTAATTAATAATTTACTTTGTTGTATTCTAAAGTTAAAAGAACTGAAGTTACTAATAACTGATTCACCTCTCCCCCTCTTAGTTATCCTTTGGGACTATTCTAACAATTGGTATCAGAGCCAAGTGCCTTGGAGAAGAAGTCTAACAACTTAAGGTAGATCAAATGTCTTACTTCAGAAAAGAAATCCCTAAGGTTGATGGAGAATATTATCTGGATTGGAAAAACAAAATGATAACACATCTACAATGTGTTGGCTTTGAGATCTTTGAAATTTCCACACAAGAAGTTGTAATTCCATCTTTGAAAGACCTTGCAAAGGATGATGCTACTAATAGACAAAAGGAAACATTTACCAATGATTCCATTGCCAAAGAAGCCCTAATCAATGCCTTATCTGACAGTGAATTTTCTGAGATCAAGAAAATTAATAGAGCATATACCATATGGAAGTATTTAGAAGAGATGTTTGACGGATATGTTCAAGCAAAGAATGCATGCAGGAAGACATTGAAAAAGAAATACAATAGTCTTGAGATGCTACCTAAAGATAACATTAGAGCCTACAATCAAAGAATAAATGAAGCAGTCTCTGGAATCAAAAACAATGGTGGAGAAATATCAGAAGAATATATGATGGACAAGCTGCTAACACTTTAACATCAGACTATGAAAATAAGATCATTATTCTAAAGGAAACCATGCAATTCTCACAAGATTTCAAGAGAGAGACTTTGATTAGCAAAATATCTGCATTTGAGATATCAAGATTGAAGACAAAACCTAAAAGTGAAACAACTTTCAAAGCCTTAGTCCATGGTAAGAAATCCTTAAACATTTTCAATCATAATTAAAAAGAAGAAGTTGATGAAGAACTTGAAGAAATAATTGCTATGATAGCTTCCATTCAAATTTTTTTCATGTAACAAGATTTCTCACTTTGCATCTAAGTATCCCAAAAGAGTCAAGAAGTTCAGATCTAATTACAAACCCAAATATCAGAAGGAATGTTATCATGCTGAAGAAGGTGTAACCGATGAAGATTTAGGAGAAGATGAAATTGGATTTGTTGCCCTTAGAGATATGGAAAGTTTTCTTGAGGAAATGGACATTACAGATGAAAAGGAAGAATAAGAGCTAGCCCTAATCTACAAAGCAGACATCATAACTGATTGGATCATTGACAGTGGATGCTCTCATCATATGACAGGTGACAAAGATAGATTTGTTCATCTAGACAAATACAAAGGTGGTATGGTTAGATTTGGAGATAAGACTCCTAAACCTATCATAGGTAGAGGTTCTATCACTTTGGATGGAAAGAACAAGATTGATGATGTTCTATATGTTGATGGATTACATCATAACTTGTTGAGTGTTAGACAGCTACTTGATAAAGGTTATCATTTGGAGTTCAAAGACAACAAGTGCATCATTAAAAACAATGATGTAGACATGATTGCATCAAGCTCCAAAATAAAAGGTAATGTATTTCAGCTTAATTCTAATGTAAGTTTTTTTGTTGCAAAGGTGGATGATAGTTTGTTATGGCACAAGAGACTTTGTCATATCAATTTTGATAATATAGTAAAGATCAACAATGTTAAGGCAGTCAGAGACCTTCCTAGTATTGCAAGACCTGTTGACACTATATGCAGGGAATGCGTTATGGGAAAGCATGTAAGGAGTTCCTTCAGAAGCAAGCAGAACTTAGCAAACAACAAATTAGACCTAGTACACAAAGATTTATGTGGTCCTACCCAAACAAGATCATACTACAGAGAAAAGGTATTTCATTTTGTTTGTTGATGATTTTTCTAGGATGATGTGGGTTGCATTCTTAAGGGAGAAATCTAAAGCCTTTGAAAAGTTCAAAATATTCAAAGGTAAGGTTGAGAATGAATCTGGATTAAAATTGAAATGTCTGAGATTAGATAGAGGAGGAGAGTTCACCGCTGATCAGTTTTATGACTATTGTGAAGAACATGGAATAAAAAGATAGTTGAGTGCACCTAGAACCCCTCAGCAGAATGGGATAGTATAAAGGAGGAAAAAAATAATACTTGATATAGCATGTACTATGATGATTGAAGGAAAAGTGGTGCACACATATTGGAGAGATACAGTGAACACAGTAGTCTATACTATCAACAGAACTCAATTGAGGCAAGGCACAGATAAAACACCCTATGAACTTTGGTTTGGAATTGTACCTATAGTAAAATATTTTAGAATCTTTGGCAGAAAGTGCTACATCAAGAGAGATGATGGTGTTTCTAAGTTTGATGCTAGAAGTGATTAAGGTATTTTCCTTGGTTACTCTACAAAAAGCAAAGCATATAAATGTTTCAATTTGAGATTAAAGAAGATAATTGAAAGCACGCATGTTAAGATTGATGAAAAGTTTATGGTTCAAGAAAGATACTATGAATATGCACCTATGATTGAGGATGAACCCAGGCCTAACAGAAAAGATACTATTATTGAAGAAATGTTTGATTGCATTGATGTCTCATGCAATGACACTAAATCAAGCAGAGAAGAATCACAGATTACAGAAGAAGAAGACAGACCTAAGGTTCCAAAATTCACATCTAGATATCACTCTAAAGATGATATCATTGGAGATCAGAGTAGCATCATTTTGACTAGGTCAAAATTAAAAGGTCTATAATGGATGAAGAGGTATGTTTACTTTCATAGATTGAACCTTTAAGTGTTGAAGATGCTTTTAATGATTCTGATTGGAAGAATGCAATGAAAGAAGAATTAGATCAGATAATAAAAAATGATACATGGGAATTGGTCCCTAGACCCAGTGACAAAAATGTGATTGGAACAAAGTGGGTATTTAGAAACAAGATGAATAAAGATGGTACAGTAGTAAGAAAAAAAACAAGATTGGTATGTAAAGGATATGTGAAAAGAGAAGGAATAGAGTACACTAATACATTTTCCCCTGTGAGCAGACTGGAAACCATTAAGTTGTCCTTGGCATACGCAACATTCAAAGACTTTAAAGTTTATCAAATGGATGTAAAATCATCTTTTTTGAATGGTGACTTGAATGAAGAAGTTTACATAGAAGAGCCTAAAGGATTTAATCTCTCAGATAAACCAAACATGGTATGTAGATTGAAGAAAGCACTCTATGATCTTAAACAGGCCCCAAGAGCTTGGTATAAGAGACTTGATGGTTATCTTACCAAGATTGGATTCAAGAAAGGAGCAGCATATTATAACCTATTCACAAGAGAAACACTTGATGGATTATTGTTAGTTGCTATATTTTTTGATGACATTATCTTTGGGGGTAATGACAAGCTCAGTAAAGAATTTGCGAAAGAAATGCAAAATGAATTTGAAATGAGTATGATTGGTCCTATAAAATACTTTTTGGGACTGAATGTAAAGAAAACATATAAAGGTATATTCAATAATCAATCTAAATATGTGAAGAAAATACTGAAGACTTTTCAGATGGATGATTGTAAGCCAGTATGCACTCCCATGATAACAGGAAGAAAGCTTTCAAAAGATGATGACTCCATAGCAGTTGATAAGACATTATACAAATCTATGATTGGTAAACTCATTTATCTAACTCAATCTAGACCTGACATATCTAATGCAATTGGCACTATTGGAAGATTTGCAGCTGAACCCAAGAAAAATCACCTAATGGAAATCAAGAGGATATTCAGATATCTAAAGAGAACTATAGACTATAGTTTATGGTATCCAAAATTAGAAAATGTACAACTTCATGTGTATACAGATGCAGATTGGGCAGGTTGTATTGATGACAGGAAGAGCACTTCAGGAGGAGTAGTATTTCTTGGAAACAGGTTGGTTTCTTGGATAAGCAAGAAGTAGAACTATATTTCTTAGTCAACAACAAAAGATGAATATGTTACAACAGCACTGAATTGTTCAACCATGGTTTGGATCAATCAGATGGTTGAAGACTTTGGCATTCAGGTTGATTATCCTATTGTTATTCACTGTGACAATACTAGCACTATCAACATGTCTAAGAACCCTGTGATGCATGTAAAGACAAAACACATAGAGATCAAGTACCATTTCTTAAGAGAAAAGGTTGCAGACAAAGAATTTAAATTGGACTATGTGAGCACCGAAGAACAATTGGCATATATTTTCACAAAGCCCTTATCAAAGGATACTTTTGAGTATCTCAGGGAGAAGTTGGGAGTAATTCCCTCTCCCAAGTCTGTTTAGAAGAAGTAGCAAGAACATCAGTCATTAAGTGACTAATGAATGGTTGACTACTCTACTTCTAAAGTAGTACATGTACCTAAAGATCTATGGTACCCTTTTCCATTGATGCCAAAGGGGGAGTATATAGTAAGGGGGAGTATGTACTAAGGGGGAGCATATACTTTGGGGGAGTATATACATGGAACAAAAACACAGATAGAGGAACTGCAGCAGTTTAGAGAAATATTTTGATGAGGATATTGAGAAGATTGTAAAAGAAAGAGGACACCATGAACAAAGGATGTTTTTGATATCATATGTTTCCATCAATGTCAAAGGAGGAGATTGTTGGAGATTTGATTTTGAGCAGTTGATTGATTGTATGTTTGTCATTGATGACAACATATAATACATAGTAGTAATTCTGTATGTACTTATCAGAATTATGATGTGAAGACTTGCATGAATAGGTACATGTTGTTAACTTGTTTATTATCTTATGTTCATACACACAAACCTAGATATGATGTTTTAGTAAAGTAATGCAATTCTGTTATTGGCAGTTATAGTTCTGGAGGTGTAATAGTTTAGGGCTGACATATTTAACATGTTTCTTGAGTTGTGCCTATCTTCAAGATATGCGTGTGTATATTCATGGTTATTTATGAGTTAACTATCTTTCGTTAAATGCACCTATCATATTACATCAAGATCGTGTTGTTTGAGTTGATTTGGTGAAGCCAACTCAGTGAAGCATTGCATCTGTTCAGTTTGACTTGCACCGACTTAATATTGTTTGCATGCTTAGTTAAGCTAACTAAGGTGTTGTTGAAGTTTTTCTAGGAGCTAACATGACCTAATTTGGAGAAGATACTTATATTAGTTTTTTTGTGAATGCTAAGTGTGAATGATACGAAAAGAGAAGAAAGATGTACAGAGAAGATTATCAGAGTTGGTTCATTCATCAAGAGTCTATGTGAAGAAGTGAAAGATTGTAATACACTGGAACTGATCAAGATAGTAGTTCTACTCTATAGTTCATCATTAGATATAGTGCATATCTATTATTCAGAAGGTTGTAGCCTTCACCATCAAGCAGTGAGCTTTTGGATAGTGAGTCCACCACCCGTAACAGGGTTATTTGTAAAAGACTACTAATAGGGTCCGACCCTTAACCAAGTCACTGTACTTATTTTATTGGAATGTACAACTCTAAATAGGGTTGAAATATCTTCTAACAGGGATTACTACAAACAAGTATAATTTATTGTGGATGATAATTCTCACCGGGGTTTTTACCATTTGGTTTCCGCATAGTCAAATTGGGTGTTGAGTTATGTGTTATCTGATTAAGCATTTACTTTTTTGTATTCTAAAGTTAAAATAATTGAAGTTACTAATAACTGATTCACCCCCCCCACTCTCAGTTATCCTTTGGGACTATTCTAACAAACATACCTCTTCATCCATTGCTGGACTTTTTGCTTTTGATTTGTTCAAAACACTGATGCTCTAATCTCCAACGATATCATCTTTAGAGTGGTATGTAGATGTGAATTTAGGAACCTTAGGTGTTACTTCTTCTTCTATAATATGTGATTCTTCTCTGCTTGATTTAGAGTCACTGCATGAGACATCAATGCAATCAAACTTTTTTTCAATAACAGTGTCTTTGTTTCTAGGCATGGGTTCATCTTCAATCATAGGTGCATATTCATAGTATCTGTTAGGGATTTTTCTTGTATGAACCACAATGCTTGAAATGTCTATTTGAACACTGTACCTTCTAACTCTAATTCAGAGACAAGAAAAGCCTAATTGCTAAGGACTGGATAAGGTCCTTCTTCATTTTTGAGCTCCACAAATACTCAGGTAGGTTTTACCTCTTAAAATTGTTGTTTACACAGTATTTGTTGATGTGGAAACTGATCAGCTATGTATCTTTATTGGACGAACTTATGAATTATCTTGCAAATGACCAAGCATAACCATAAACAGATATTACCATACAAATCATAGTTATAAGAATAACAATAACCAGTGATACAAGGATTCTCATCCTTCTTCCTTTTTCTTTATAGGAGGGATAACCTAAGAGATTCCCTCTTCAAGGAATCAATAAATTGGACACTGTCCTGCTGACATAGGTCCTTAACAAGTTTGGTTCATCTGTTCTTAGTAACAAAGTATGTTTGATTGAATTGGTTTTGATAACTTGGAATATCTTAGACACAAATAGATTATCAGACTATTTTTTGGACCAGTGCCTATCCTTTGGGCTGTAGAGTCAATAATAAGCAAAGATATCACAGAAACAAAATACACTGAACTGCCTTACAGCTCATACAATTAAGATAGGTTTCCTTACAAACTATCCTGTCACCTCAAGACTATTGTATCACATCCTTAACAAAGAAGTATGCTCCTTAAAATTACTTACAAACTTTAATTCTTTCCTTGAAAGAAACTTGTAAACAATTAAATGGTTACCTTATAACCAGAGTGTTACAGAATACCTGATAAACTTAACACTAAAAAGCATACACACAAAGTAAAGAGACAATAGTAGAAGAGAGTAAAAATGCACCGTATATTATTTATGTGATCTAGCTGATTGTACATGAAAGATTACACAGCTTCAAAAAGATAGATAGAAATCCAAAAAATCTAAATTCTGTGATATATTATCTCTTTCTTCACAAAAAATTCCAAAAAATCAAAGACCCCTTACTAATACATATCTTCTGCTATATATAGATTCTAGACCATCTTGGAATCCCTAAGGATGCAACAAGCTTTGGATGGTCTCAAAACCCTAACCCTAAAGTTATAAGAGAGACAAAAGAGAGAGAGAAGAAGCAGTGAAGTGACTGAGTCAAAAAGGTAAAATCAGATATCTCTTGTTCTTCTCCCAATCTAGCGACTGCAATCTGATTTGTAGATGGTAGCTGGTGTAGTTATGCTGAGTCTGGATAGTTGTTCTCACCTGCTCACCTACATCTCCTTTTGAAATAACTGTCAATCTTGTCTATGAACAGTGCAGTGCCAAGTGCTTACCTCACTCATCATCCAAATTTTCTTCCTCTATCATAGGCTTCTTTTTCTTCGGTGTTTTCATGACTTCCCATGCCTTTACTTCATCATCTATCGGCCAATTGAAGTCCTGAGTACTTTATATCTGCACCTTTTGCTTGTCCCATCTCACATCAGTGATGTTCTTGACATCAAGTAGGAACTTGTTGATATCTGTCTTAGCTTTGAATGCCTTATCCAATATTAAATTAAATCAATCTATATCAACCTCAGTTCCCAAAAGAAAAGCCTCTTCACTAGGCATCTTGGTGTCAAACTCACTCCTCCAGGCATCTATAGCCTTTACCTGGTCATCATCTCCTTTTGAGGTAGGAATAAATCTATTGAAATCAGGTGAAAAGAGACTCAATTTAGCCTCCGTTTGGTTCAATTTTTCCTTAAAGAATGAGAGAGCAATTTTTACCATTTTGATCTCATCTTCCACCTCTGTGACTATTGGAGGGAAAAATTCCCTTATGGACTATAATGATGACAATTTCTCAAATAAACCTGCCCTAGCAGACCATTTTGTGAAGTATGGGTTTAGAATTATAAGGTACCTTAATACCTCAACATGCAATATAGGAAATTTATTATAAGTATTGATTACAACATCAACTTTGTCTTTGAGGATCTCAATCCTATGTTGTAATATACCTTTCAATGCTTTCAAAGCCATTGCATTTCCTTTTTCTTCATCCACCTTTTGTTCGATAGCCTCTTCTGACTTACGCTTGTCTTCAATTTGCATAGGTGGTGGTTGGGCAGGCACATACACTACCTCAGGCTTTGCCTCCAACTCCTCTTACAATGTCTTTATCATCTGATCCCTCTGGTATAGTTTTATGTGGCACATGTCTTTGTCTTTAGACAGTGCACTTGTTTCTTCTAACAGAGCGGTATACCTTTTAGACAATTGCTTTGTCTTATCCTCATTTAACTGAGCCCAGTGTGTCATTATTTGGGAAATCTCTAGGTCCCCTGTGTTTTGGACTGACCACACCATCTGATTCCCCACCATATTCTCTTGAATGTTTACTAATTGGGGCTTCTGGTCCTTAGGGCTCAAACTCCACATGGAAAAGGCTTGAGACTTTGGGTTATACCCAAATCCTTTGATCATTTCTCCTACTTAGACTTCACTGACCATTTTAAGGTCAGGCTGCTTTCTGATTTGATCTATGATGAACGCAAATGCCAAATCCCAGCCTTCAGCCAATAAAATTACACTTTCTAGTACCATTTTTCTAGCATCCTCAGGAGAGATGTCTTTAATCTCAGGATCATAATTTTGTAGGGCCACGAGAGCTTCATTGGTAATTGTTTCTTTTCCATCCACAAGTAATTGGGACTTTAGCTGCTCTGGTTTGTGCCACCTGAGGAAGTCTTTAAATTCATCTGTCTTCACAAAGTTTTCATCATCCAGGAATTTTTTCTGATTAAGCAATCCTTCGTCTACACAGGCCCTGAGTGGTATCTCTACCTCATCTTCTAGGTCAGGCCTTTACTTTTTTCCTTCCCTAATTTCTTTTCTCATGTTATGATCATAAAACTTGGTTCCTGGTACTAAGGCCTTAACCTTGTCCTTTGTCTTACTCTGTCCCTCTGCTGAAGGCTGGCCTAATTCCAAATTTTGCCTCTTTGTTGCAGGCTCTTCCACATCATCAGTCTGTGTTGCAACTGTTAAATCTATAATATGTTGTTCTGCTCCTTGCAACTGTTGGATCTCAGCCATTTCTTGCTCTGGGGCTTGGTGTGGTGGAGGAGACATGTGAGAACGTGCATAATCACTATCATCACCACTCTCATACTCTGATTCTGAATGCTTAGGAGACTGAGCACCTTTCTTACAAAGGACTGTATCTAGTTGTTCAACTAACACATAGTAGTTGTCAATCATAGTCTTAATCCTATCAAAATAGGAGAGATCAGGGTAAAAACCCCCAAATGACAACCCATTTCTCTTTATTTGTGTCTGCAGCTTAAGCAACTCCTGGATTCTCAATCTTCTCATGTGAATGTCATCTTCATCCAAGCTATTTCTTGTTAAATCTTCCTCTATACATTCACAATGCACATTGGTATTAGGGATAGTAGGAGTGTATAGTTTCCTAACCCCTGCCATGAAGCCTTCTGGGTCAATATACCTGTAAGGGGCTGCCCCCATTCTAAACTTTTCCAACCATTGACCTACTTCATCTATGGCATTCTTACCAATTGTAAAATTTGCAATCTTAAATTGCCTAGGGGTTATAGTCCCCTTTTTATGTGGTGCAAAATGTTCATTATACATTAACATTAACTGCCAGATGAATTCCATCGCAGCAACTCTCATAGGCACATGATAAGGTAATATATGGGGTGGATGAATACACCCATATACTCTAATTATGGTGAAGTTCTCCTCCAAGAAGAAGTCAGCCTAGTTGTGGTTTTCAGGCCAATTGTCTAAATACTCACAAGGCCTAAGTAATTGTATGACCTTCAAAGGGATTCTAGTCCTGCTTATTCCCAGACTTTGTATAATTGGATACACAATCCAATTTTGGAAGGCACAGAAGTC
>MU225219.1:2671371-2687155 GCA_018584345.1 Thuja plicata | reverse complement strand
ATTTATTATAAGTATTGATTACAACATCAGCTTTGTCTTTGAGGATCTCAATCCTATGTTGTAATATACCTTTCAATGCTTTCAAAGCCATTGCATTTCCTTTTTCTTCATCCACCTTTTGTTCTATAGCCTCTTCTGACTTAGGCTTGTCTTCAATTTGCATAGGTGGTGGTTGGGCAGGCACATACACTACCTCAGGCTTTGCCTCCAACTCCTCTGACAATGTCTTTATCATCTGATCCCTCTGGTATAGTTTTATGTGGCACATGTCTCTATCTTTAGGCAGTGCACTTGATTCTTCTAGCAGAGCGGTATACCTTTCAGTTAATTGCTTTGTCTTATCCTCATTTAACTGAGCCCAGTGTGTCATTATTTGGGAAATCTCTAGGTCCCCTATGTTTTGGACTGACCACACCATCTGATTCCCCACCATATTCTCTTGAATGTTTACTAATTGGGGCTTCTAGTCCTTAGGGCTCAAACTCCACATGGAAAAGGCTTGAGACTTTGGGTTATACCCAAATCATTTGATCATTTCTCCTACTTGGACTTCACTGACCATTTTAAGGTCAGGCTACTTTCTGATTTGATCTATGATGAATGCAGATGCCAAATCCCATCCTTCAACCAATAAAATTCCACTTTCTAGTACCATTTTTCTAGCATCCTCAGGAGAGATGTCTTCAATCTCAGGATCATAATTTTGTAGGGCCACGAGAGCTTCATTGGTAATTGTTTCTTTTCCATCCACAAGTAATTGGGACTTTAGTTGCTCTGCTTTGTGCCACCTGAGGAAGTCTTTAAATTCCTCTATCTTCACAAAGTTGTCATCATCCAGGAATTTTTGCTGATTAAGCAATCTTTCATCTACACAGGCCCTGAGTGGTATCTCTACCTCATCTTCTAGGTCAGGCCTTTGCTTTTTTGCTTCTCTAATTGCTTTTCTCAGGTTATGATCATATAACCTGGTGCCTGGTACTAAGGTCTTAACCTTGTCCTTTTTCTTGCTCTGTCCCTTTGTTGAAGGCTGGCCTAATTCCAAATTTTTCCTCTTTGCTGTAGGCTCTTCCACATCATCAGGCTGTGTTGCAAATATTAAATCTATAATATGTTGTTCTGCTCGTTGCAACTGTGGGATCTCAGCCATTTCTTGCTCTAGGGCTTATTGTGGTGGAGGAGACATGTGAGGACATGCATAATCACTATCATCACCACTCTCATACTCTGATTCTGAATGCTCAGGAGACTGAGCACCTTTCTTAAAAAGGACTGTATCCAGTTATTCAACTAACACATAGTAGTTGTCAATCATAGCCTTAATCCTATCAAAATAGGAGAGATCAGAGTAAAAACCCCCAAATGACAACCCATTTCTCTTTATTTGTGTCTGCAGCTTAAGCAACTCCTGGATTCTCAATCTTCTCATGTGAATGTCATCTTCATCCAAGCTATTTCTTGTTGAATCTTCCTCTATACATTCACAATGCACATTGGTATTAGGGATAGTAGGAGTGTATAGCTTCCTAAGCCCTGCCATGAAGCTTTCTGGGTCAATATACCTGTAAGGGGCTACCCCCATTCTAAACTTTTCCAAATATTGACCTACTTCATCTATGGCATTCTTACCAATTGTAAAATTTGCAATCTTAAATTGTCGAGGGGTTATAGTCCCCTTTTTATGTGGTGCAAAATGTTCATTATCAGTCAACATTAACTGCCAGATGAATTCCATAGCAGCAACTCTCATAGGCACATGATAAGGTAATATATGGGGTGGATGAATACACCCATATACTCTGATTATGGTGAAGTTCTCCTCTAAGAAGAAGTCACCCCAGTTGTGGTTTCCAGGCCAATTGTCTAAATACTCACAAGGCCTAAGTAATTGTATGACCTTCAAAGGGATTCTAGTCCTGCTTATTCCCAGACTTTGTATAATTGGATACACAATCCAATTTTGGAAGGCACAGAAGTCACAATCTCTGGAAGTATAGTTCCAAACCCTAACCCAGAACTAGATATGATTTGGTTGTGCCTGATAGAATCTCTGAGGGGATAAGTTGTGGGGATCCATGATTGCAAAATTGAAATACAAGAGAAGGTGCATCAGGACTGAATAATGCAAGAATTTTGACTCCTTCTCCTTAGGGTTCTTTAATTTCTTCTGCGTTGCAACAAAACCCTCGTGCATTTCATCAATTATATGCTGAATATAATCATAACTGGTGCTTGAATGCACCTCTTGTAGGTCTAAAACCATCATTAAGATGCCAGAGCTGATTCTCTCTGCATCTCCATCAATCCCCAGCACTCTACATAGGGCATAAGCATTGTACTTGATCTAGAAGAGTAGGTCCTTGAAATAATATGGATAGGGCTCAACCATAGGACCTAAATAATTTTTTAGTTCTTTCAACATATGCTTCTGTAACAAGCCTTTTCCAATTCTAGGCTTAGAACTGTATCTCTTTTCCTGCCTTGTCATGTCTATTCTTTTAGACATGGTGCTGAATAAGCCAAAGGCTTGCATGAATGAGTTTGTATTTAAAATCAACAAGGCAGTGCCATCATCCCTTTTAATGGTCTTTGTGAGGGCATCATAGTTATTTTCTAGGTCAAGAAATAGGTCAACATCTGAGAACACATCAGGAACTAATAACCTAGCCAGACCACATGTCCATGGGTTTGAAATAGGGATGGGCTTATCAGAATTCTTATAGAAGTATGTGAAAAGAGAGTAACCTATTGTGCCCGGGGTCACAACATCTTGGATGTCTTTGTAATCGTCCAGGAGGACACTAGCATCGGCCTTTTTACTCTGCGTTGAACCTGGAAGAAGCTGGAGAAACTCATCAGAGTAACTCAGTTTTCCTTTCTGTTCTTCTCCACTGCCTCCACTTGTTGAAGCGAGGCTCACAGATCTACTCATATCTGCAACACCTTGAATTTCCTTATTCTAACCGATATTGAAATAAATCTAATCTCCAATATCAGCTGTTTGTTCTAAGCACAATCCTCTGCAATTTTAGAAATTTGTGATCACTTTGGACACACTGCAACTGCTCAAAATATCACTCTTCCCTGAAAACAAGAAACTTGGCTCTAAAAACATGAAAGCACAATAAATGGGAATGAGTGCACTATCATCTCCTTATAGCCATCATCCAGAGTACACAGCTCATAATTCTGAAAGATTAGTTTTGCCATTAATTTTCCATGCTGTGAACTTTGAAAAACCTAGCCGTAGTTGCTGAGGTTGACAGGAAATCAAATTTTCAAATATGAATCCTCGGCGCAATCATAAAACATTTAAGAGAGATGACATGTCATCTTCTAATTTGTTATCTATCATACATCTCAGCTACCCTTAATGCACAGTAATCAAAATTTGAGCCTCTGATTGGTTGCCGAGAGATTTACTCTGTCACATCAAGAAACTGCCACCATTTTTTAGATCTTGTGATTAGGCGACCACGCGACTGCATCAAGTCTCTTTGTCGTAGGTCATTGTTCTTAACCATAGTTCCATTTCCAGATTTGGTGACAACGTATTTTATTTACCCTGGCTGACCCAAGTGATCTTCTGGCGATCTCGTGATATAACTGAAATCAAAGTCGCGCACAGTTAACCTTAACTCATCTTTCCTTTTGAGACCTTGCGACTAGCTGTTATCATTAACCTTCACAGTTGTCTCCTTGTCACTAGATGCTTATATTCTTTTTCAAGACTAAGCAACAACGTTTAGTCGCCCAGTCGGGAGACAGATTCAACTTTTTTTTAACATGTTATATGCGCCTTTTCTTTACTTATAGCGACTACGCGGCATACCCTAATCGGCAAGTCGGGACGACTTTTTCTCTGGGGAACTTTTCTTTCTAGACTTTGTGACTGCCACTGGATCTTTTGATTCTTTCATCTGACGGCTATCGTTTAATCACTTAATGATCGGGCATACGCTTAAATTATTTCAAGACACCGTAACAAAGGGGAAATCACCTTAGTCTCGAAGTCGCTTAATCCTTTTCTTCCTTCTGGCGACCTGTCGAAAACCCACTTACTTTATGACAGATTTTACTTGATCATTGGTCCACTTGATGCATAACAGGAAACTGAAACATTATTCTTGTTTGGGTGACATCCTGACTGAGCGATACCACAAACTTCAAACGATTAGTCACGTAGTCTGAACTGAAATCTCTTAACTGTCATTCTATTCCGAGACCACGCGACTGAAGGAAAACTTAACCGTGAACTTTGGCTTGATCTGGTGACAACGTGACATGAAGTAATTATGAAGTCTGAGAACATTTTGTTAACTGTGATAATTCTCCTGTGATCACCCGACTAACAGTGGGTCCCATCTATTACAAAACTTATAACATGAAGATCTTGCGACTACCCAACTGAAAGAAATTGCCAAGTCTCATAACACTGAAGGGATATTCTAATTCTGAATGAGACTACGTGACACAAGGAAAAAGCAAAGTTGGGAAGAGCTTTGGAATATTCGCTTGAGGTAACGCGACGAGGAAACTTAACTTTGAAACACATGTCTTAAGTGAATGAAAAAGGTAACGCTAAAACATAAGACATGACCTAGGGTTTCAATTCATCATTTAACACTTGGATACTTAGGGTTTTTGCAATTTTGGCAAGGTTTAGACATGAAAAACCTGAAACTTTACAAAGGGCAAGACAAGGAACTAGGACAACCAGCAAAAATAGGAAATACAACCAACAGTATCTTTCTTGAACCATAAATTTTTCATCAATTTTCATATGAGTACTTTCAATTACCTTTTTCAATCTCAAATTAAAACATCTATATGCTTTTCTTTTTGTAGAGTAACCAAGGAAAATACCTTAATCACTCCTGGCATCAAACTTACCAACACCATCATCTCTCTTGATGTAGCACTTTCTACCAAAGATTCTGAAATACTTTAATATAGGTACATTACCAAACCAAACTTCATAGGGTGTCTTATCTGTGCCTAGCCTCAATTGAGTTCTGTTTATAGTATAGACTACTATATTCACTACATCTCTCCAATATGTGTGCACAACTGTTCCTTCAATCATCATAGTGTGTGTTATGTCAAGTATAATCATGTTCCTCCTTTCTACAATCTCATTCTATTGAGGGGTTCTAGGAGCACTTAACTGTCTTTTTATTCCATGTTCTTCATAGTAATCATAAAATTGATCAGAGGTGAACTCTCCTCCTCTATTTGATCTCGCACATTTTAGTTTTAATCCAGATTCATTCTCAAACTTAGGTTTAAATATTTTGAACTTATCAAAGGATTTATATTTCTCCTTTAAGAACACAACCCACATCATCCTTGAAAAATCATCAACAAAAAAAATGAAATACCTTTCTCTGTAGTATGATCTTATTTGGGTAGGATCACATAAATCTGTATGCACTAGGTCCAATTTGTTTTCAGTTGAGTTATGCTTGCTTCTGAAAGAATTCCTTACATGATTTCCCATAACATATTCCTTGCACATTATGTCAACTTGTCTTGCAATATTTGGAAGGTCTTTGAATGCCTTTACATTACTTATCTTTACTATGTTATCAAAATTGATATGACAAAGTCTCTTGTGCCATAACCAACTATCATCCACTTTTGCAACAAAACAACTTACATCAGAATTAAGATGAAAAGTGTTACCTGTTGTTTTGGACCCTGATGTAATCATGTCTCCATCCTTGTTGTTAATGATGCACTTGTTGTCTTTGAACTCCAAATGATAACCTTTGTCAAGTAGCTATCCAACACTTAGCAAGTTATGATGTAATCCATCAATATATAGAACATCATTTATCTTGTTCTTTCCATCGAAGGTGATAGAACCTCTGCCTATGATAGGTTTAGGAGTGTTATCTCCAAATCTAACCATACCACCTTTGTATTTGTCTAGATTAAAAAATTTGTCTTTCTCACCTGTCATATGATGAGAGCATCCACTGTCAATGATCCAATCAGTTCTGATGTCTGCTTTGGAAATTAGGGATAACTCTTGTTTTTCCTTTTCATCTGCAATGTCCATTTCCTCAAGAAACTTTTTCATGTCTCTAAGGGAAATGAATCCAATTTCATTCTCTCCTGAATCTTCATTAGTTACACCTTCTTTAGCATAGTAAAATTTCTTCTTATATTTAGGTCTGTAATCAGATCTAAACTTCTGGACTCTTGTGGGACACTTAGATGCAAAGTCACGAATCTTGTTGCATGAAAAAAATTTGAATGGAATTTGTCCTTCATATTTTCCTTTTCCTTTCTTTTCTCTTTTAGCAATCATAGCAATGATATCTTCTAATTCTTCATCAACTTCTTCTTTCTCATTATGGCTACAGATGTGTAAGGATTTCTTACCATGGACTGAGGCTTTGAAAGCTGTTTCACTTTTAGGTTCTGTCTTCAATATTGATATCTCAAATGTAGAGATTTTACAGATCAAAGTCTCTCTCTTGAAGTCTTGTGAGAATTACATGGTTTCCTCTAGAATTCTTATCTTATTTTCATAGTTTGATGTTAAGGTAGTTAACAACTTGTCCATTATATCTTTTTCTGATATTTCTCCACCATTGTTTCTGATTCTAGAGACTGCTTCATTTATCCTTTGATTGTAGGCTCTAATGTTCTCTTCAGGTAACATCTCAAGACTATTGTATTTCTTTTTCCATGTCTTCCTACGTGCATTCTTTTCCTGAATATCTCCTTCAAACATATCTTCTAAATACTTCCATATGGTGTATGCTCTGTCAATTTTCTTGATCTTAGAAAATTCACTGTCGGATAGGGCGTTGATTAGGGCTTCTTTAGCAATTACTTTATTGGTAAATGTTTCCTTTTGTCTATTAGTAGCATCATCCGTTGCAAGGTATTTTAGAGATGGAATAACAACTTCTTTTGTAGCTATCTCAAAGATCTCAAAGCCAACACACTGTAGATGTGTTACCATTTTGTTTTTTCAATCCAGATAATTTTCTCCATTGAACTTAGGGCTCTCTTTTCTAAAGTAAGACACTGATCTACCTTAAGTTGTTAGGCTTCTTCTCCAAGGCACTTGGCTCTGATACGAATTGTTAGAATAGTCCCAAGGGATAACTGAGAGGGGGGGGTGAATCTGTTATCTGTAACTTTAATTATTTTTACTTCTTTAACTTTAGAATACAATAAATTAAATGCACATTCAGATAACATAGTACACAACACACAATTTGATTAAGGGGAAACCAGATGGTAAAAACCCCGGTGGGAATTAGCACCCACAATGAGCTATACTTGTTTATAGTAATCCCTATTAGAAGATCTTGCAACCTTGTTAGGATTTGTTCTTTAAAAATAAATAAGTATAGTGACTTGGTTAAGGGTCTGACCCTGTTAGGAGTCTTTTACAAATAACCCTGTTAAGGGTGGTGGACTCACTGTCCAAAAGCTCACTACTTCAATGGTGAAGGATACAACCTTTTCTATAATAGATATGCACTATATCTAATGATAAACTATAGAGTAGACTTGTTATCTTGATCAATTCCAATGTATTTTAATATTCTACTTCTTCACATAGACTCTTGATGAATGAACCACAACTGATATTCTTCTCTGTACATGTTTTGTCTCTTTTCTTATCATTCACACTTAGCGTATCAAAAATGACTTTCTATAAGTATCTTCCTCAAAGTATGGGATCATGGAACCTATAAGAAAACTCTTCATAACATCCTTGTTAGCTCTACTAAGCACACAAACAATATTAAGTCCGCACAACACAAATTAAATAGATGTGACGCTTCACTAAGTCAGCCTCACCAAATCATCTCTAACTTTGCAATCTTCTTGAAAAATGTTAGGTGCCTTTAGATAAAAATAATAAACTCATAACTAATCATGAATATACAAATGAATATCCTTAAGACAGGTGCAACTCAAGAAACACGTTACATATGTCAGCTCTTAACAGATACTCTTACAGAACTGTAACTGCCAATAACATAATTACACAACTTGATTGAAATGTCATATCTAGATATATGTGTATGTACATAAAAAACTAAACATGTCTAAAACATGTATCTAACCACACAAGGCTTGATATCATCATTCTAATAAGTACATACAGAATCACTACTATGTATTATATGTTGTCATCAATGACAAACATACAATCAATCAACAGCACAGAAACAAATCTCCAACAATTCATTCATGGAAAATACACTTGGATAGATAAAACTATATCACAACTATATCAGCTTCTATTGAGAAAAATAAACTAACTCAACTAACTCTCAAGAGTTACAACAATCATCTTATTTAAAGGAAAAATACAACTACTCCCTAAATCTAAGATCACTCCATTAATAAGGATCGTTACAGATACATAATGGCTCATATCAAAAATAGCAATAATCAAGAATAAGTCCTCCTAGAATATAGTACATGGTGGGCTCTAGCTCCACACACTGCATTTAATAGAAATTTGTATTAACTTATTCCTTATGCGAAGATCTTGCAGCAATGCCTTAACTTGCTCAAGTGCTTCCTTAACGTCTGCAACATAATGGCATCTTGCAGCAATGGCTGGATTTGACTTCTTCAGCATCATTATGATGATATTTAAATATGCCATGACTAATCCCTGCAAAATGATTAATGCACACACAACCTTTGATACATACATATTCTTATCATTAATATTAGGAAAGAAGTGTTAAGTTATAATTAAAAATATTTCAAGGTTGTGGAAAATGGCTAGAGGAAGGAAACTACCCACAAACATAGCATAGGAAAAAGGATAATTTATAGGTGAGATCTTGTGAAGAAGATGAATTGCAGAGAGATTCCTCTTGTTAGGGTAGAGAAAATAACCCTAAGAGGGCTAACATAGATCCTTGAGAAGACCTTGAAGAGATCAAGTTGTTGGATCTCCTCATCAAAGTGGTATTAGAGCCAAAGAAAGACATGGGAATAGTGTAGTGCATGTCAGAGGTGAGTGACTCAATAGGTGAGAGCACCATGGTGAAAAATGTAGAGCTAGCATGGGACTTTTCACAACAAAAATAAAAGAATAGACTTCTAGAGGAAGCTTTGGAGGCAGTGAAGCAAAAGTTGGAAGAAGTAGCAGAGAATATTGATAAAGTGAAAGAATAGCTAGAGGATGATAAGGGTAAAGGAAAGGTACAAAAATAAGAGGATGTAGAACCAGAACTAGAGCCTCCATGTGAGACCTACATTAGACTGTTATACTTTTCCTATTTTGTCTGGGGCACACCGAACTATAGGGATGGGTCGCAAAATCATAATACCTCATCTTAGGCCTTTGGATATCAGAAGAACTCATGGAAAGGGAATTAGAGGAAATATTTATGGAAATATAGGGCCCCACAATAGCAGTAGCAACAATAACAGCCACAACAGTCACAAAAGAACTAGCAACAGAGGGCACCTCACGTTCAGCAAGGCTCCAAGTCTAAGGAGTGGCAGTCTTAAGGTCCTAAGAAGGACCAAAGATCTCAGGCACCTTATACCCCTCTAGCATGGACTCAGCAATCGTCTAAGGGAGGTTATAGTAGTTCATCTAGGACTGCAGGATCACAGTATTCTAGGCCTCCTGGTGTTTAGGTTCAGACATGGGGACCATGTTACACATGTGGTGCCATGGGGCACTTAGCTAGAGAGTGTTGACAGGGTGGTAGTCAGCGTATGGTAGTTTCAGAACCTACAGTAGGGGATAGGGGGGAATCCCACTTGATTTTTGTAGTAGTGGACAATCGTCAGGTAGAGCACTAGGCTACCATTATTGAGGCCTCAGGTAAGATTAGAGGTAGTGATGTTACTATTATTTTTGATACAGGAGCCACTGACTCCTTTATTTCTCCATCAGTTTTGGAACATTGCAAGCTAGTGGCAGCTAGTTAGGAGGTTAGTTGGGAAGTAGAGTTAGCTTCAGGAGCTAGATTTTTTGTAACCTTGATGGTTAGTGATTGCCAAATCTAGATTGGTGGGATGACCACCATAGCTAATCTTATATTTACTCCCCTTGGATCTTATGGTCTAGTCCTTGGCATGGATTGGCTAAGTGCTCACAGAGCCAAGCTAGATTGTTGTAAGAAGAGGATCGAATGTTTGGATGATGATGGTATAGATATAGTTATTACTGGGGTTCATAGGCCTATATCCCTCCATGTGATATCCGCCATGTAGCTTAAGCAGTGCATGCGAAAGGGATGCCAGTTGTATGCCATCACCATTAGTGATAGGGAAGAAGAGACAGAGAAGGAAACTTCTCTTGTTGACTTCCCCATTCTTCAAGAGTTTGCAAATGTGTTTCCATCAGAGCTACTTGGTATGCCTCCTCATAGGGCAGTAGACTTTCACATTGATCTCATACCAGAAGCTGAGCCAGTTTCCAGAGAACCTTATAGGATGACCACTAATGAGATTAATGAGCTCAAGATTCAGCTTGAGGAACTGTTAGAGAAAGGACACATTCGTCCTAGTGTCTCTCCTTGGGGTGCACCAGTTATCTTCATGAAGAAGAAAGATGGCTCTCTTAGGTTGTGCATGGATTACTGATAGTTGAACAAGGTAACCATCAAGAATCGATATCCCCTTCCTAGGATCAATGACTTATTCGATCAGTTGCAGGGTGCCCGAGTCTTTTCTAAGATAGACCTCAAATTGGGTTACCATCAGTTGAGGATCGTGGATAGTGATATTCACAAGACCACATTCTGCACTAGATATGGCCACTATGAATTCACTGTGGTTCCATTCGGTCTGACGAATGCTCTAGCTATGTTCATGAGTCTTATGAACAGAGTATTTCGAACCTTCCTTGACAAGTTTGTAGTTGTGTTTCTCGATGACATCTTGATATATTCCAAGAATGAGAAAGAGCACGAGGAACACTTGAGGCAAGTTTTGCAGTGTCTCAAAGACAATCAATTGTATAGTAGTTTATCAAAGTGTGCTTTCTTCATAGCAGAGGTGAAGTACCTTGGCCATGTTATTTGAAGTCATGGGATCTCAGTAGACCCATCAAAGATTGATGCCATCATAGATTGGCTAGCACCTACCACTATGACCAAAGTTAGGAGTTTCATGGGTTTAGCCAGTTACTACATATAGTTTGTTAATGGTTTCTCTCAGGTAGCACACCCCATTACCTCTCTTCAGCATAAGGGAAACAAGTTTGAGTGGACTGAGAAGTGTGATAAGGCTTTTCAGGAGCTCAAGAGAGCACTTACTAGTGCACCCATTCTAGCTGTTCCAGAGCCTTCAGTAGACTTTATGGTATGCACAGATGCTTCCTTAGATGGTTTGGGAGTGGTTCTTATGCAAGGTGGGTGAGCTATAGCCTACGAGTCTAGGAAACTAAATACTCGCAAGCTCAACTACCCTACCCATGACCTTGAGCTTGCAATAGTGGTGCATGCTTTAGTCAGATGGTGACATTTTCTCTTAGGACATTGGTTTGAACTTCATTCAGATGATCAAAGTCTTCAGTACATCTTCACTTAGAAAAACCTTAATTCTAGGTAGAGAAGATGGATGGAGTTCTTATGTGAATATGATTTTGATGTCCATTACATCAAAGGGAAAGAGAATTTGGTCGTAGATGCCTTGAGTAGGAGGTGGCATGAGCTTTCTTCTATGTCTACTGGCAAGGATATGAGAGATTGTATCCTTCATCACTTACAAGAAGATGAGATGTACATGGAGGTTTGTGATTTGATTCAATCTCAGAGGCCCCTTGAGGGGAACTTTTCAGAGTATGCCTTAGAGTCCGATGGACTATTGCTTCATAGAGGACGTATCTATATACCTTCTACCAAAGGATTGTGTGAATTTGTGATGCTTGAGGCTCATAGGGCCCCTTATGCAACGCATTCTTGGGGTTAAGAAGATGCATGCCAACTTGAGGCAACTATATCATTGGCCAGGCATGAGGTTGCAGATTACAGAGATGGTAGCTAGATGCTTAGAGTGCTAGAGGGTGAAGGTGGAACACCGTCATCTAGGTGGTCTTCTTCAGCCTCATGAGGTACCAGTGTGGAAATGGGACACCATATCTATGGATTTCATAGTAGGTCTTCATGTGTCTTCTCATCATCATGATTCCATCATGGTGATAGTCGATAGGTTGACTAAGGTGGCTCACTTTTCACCCGTGCGTACTACCTTTACCGCACCAGCAGTGGCACAGGTGTTCTTGTGAGAAATAGTTAGACTTCATGGCGTACCTCATAAGATCATCTTAGATAGAGATTCTCTCTTCACTTCATCCTTTTGGAGAGAACTTCAAGTAGCTATGGGTACTAGACTCAACTTTAGTACGGCTTATTATCCTGAGACAGATGGATAGACTGTAAGGGTTAATCAAGTGTTAGAGGACATTGCTTCGCATGTATGTCATGGACCATCAGACCCAGTGGGAAGAATACCTACACCTAGTGGAGTTTTCCTATAACAACAGGCACCAAAATTTCTTGGGTATGCCTCCCTACCAAGCTCTTTATGGTAGACCATGCAGGACCCCACTCAGTTGGGATAGGATTGAGGATAGAGTTTCCATTGGTCCTGAGCTAGTCAAGGATATGGAGCAGTAGGTGATGTTGATTAGGTAGTGACTTGAGGAGGCTCAAGATAGGTAGAATAAGTATGTAGATGTGAAGAGGATTGATCGAGCCTATCTAGTTGGAGATAGAGTCTTCTTGAGAGTGTGACCGCATAAGAATCCAATCAATTTTTGAAAGGGCTCTAAGATAGCACCCAGTTTTGTTGGACCTTTTGAGATCCTTGAGAGGATAGGACCAGTTGCTTACCAATTAGCGTTGCCACCTAGCTTGTCATGCATCTATGATGTGTTTCATGTTTCAGTTCTAAGGAAGTGTATATATGATGAGTCTCATGTGATAGATTGGGATGCCTTGCAGGTGGAGTCAGCCGGATAGCTGGCATTGGAACCAATTCGTATATTGGCTCGGTAGACTTTGGGCCTTTGAGACAGAGAGATGGACCAGGCTAGGGTCCAGTGGGATTTCTATGATGAGGTTACAGCCTCTTGGGAGGACACAAAAAAGATGAGATCACAGTACCCACACCTCTTTGATGAACTCTAGGAGGAAGTTCATGCCTAGAGGGGGTGGATGTGAGACCTACATTAGACTGTTATAGTTTTACTATTTTTTTCTCATGCTTTTAGTAGTTTATTCTTTGACATACTTTGACTACCAGAGACTTTTTATATATTTGAGGATTGATGGAATCCTGTGTTATATATTCAGCACCTGATTTGGTAATCAGGTTACTATGAGATTCTTTATGTTCTGATTCAGTTTTAATTTATGTAGATGTCTTATATGGATTTAAAATGTATGAATGTTACATGATGAATTTGGTTTAGAAAACCAATGCTAGGATATTTCAGTTATAATGTAATGTGGTTTATATGCTTACATATATTATTTACATTATGCTATGTTTCATATCATGTTGTTTTGGATCTATTGATGTGTGCATTGAGTGTGCAGGAAAAGTTGACCATGGATCTAAATCAGGGACCTAGTATTGGAACCTATGTAAATACCCATGCTTTCCAAGGTCCTTTCTATATAAAGAGACATTGACCTCATTGTTATGTGTTTATTTCATGAATGAGGTTTGCATGTGTGTTATTAAATTAGTAAATGTTCATGTAATCAAGTCATGTCTAATGTTTTAATCTAATGTGCCAAATTTGGCAAGTGTGTAATTTAATTATTGACATGGCTAGCAAAGGGGAACCAAGGTAAGTCAAGGGTTAACTAAGGTCATGTAGGAATAGTACCCAAGCTTACCCCAGGGTTATAAGTTTCTAGAATTGTTTTGACTTAGAAATCCATAGGTTAACTTCAGGGTGAGTTTTAGAGGGTCTTTTGGGCTCCTAGGAGGTAACCAGGGTCAGTTTTAGTCACCCAACTTCGTACCCTATGGGTTAGGGGTCATTTTCTATAATTAATGAGCCTCTAAACTCATTTTTTACTCCCTTTAAGTATAATTTTCATCTTTGAGCGAATTTGGAAGAGGAGTGTGACTTTTGTTAACCTCACTCTCTCTTCTACCCAAGTTTCATTTGACTTCACCCTTGGAGAGTTAAGATGTGATTTAGTTTAGGATTGGTTAGAATTAACTCACCCTTGGGTTAAGCCTTTCTCATGTTGGAGGTTAGCCTATTTAGGGAAGATTTTAGGATGAGTTGAGTGTTCACCCACTCTCTACCCTTAGTGACAAAATTCAGTTTGAAAGAGCTTAGGAAGGATAGCTCAACACCATTCCTCTTTACACCATAGCTTTGATTAAGGTTGGAATTATTTTAAGTTAATTGCTTGTGTTTTTATGTGTTCTTGAGCTCAAGAACTTCATTAATGATTTTTTATGGTTTTGAAGCTTTTATTTTTTTATTGGAAATTTATTTATTTATTTCTCAATGTCTTTACTTTGTGTTTGATTTTGAATAGGTCTTCAAGGTAAACTCACCCTTGGGATGGCAGAGTAGCCTTGGAGGGGTAGATGGAAATGATTCCTATTAAGTGTAGTCTCCCATGTGAGGAGGGATAAACTTGGGGTAACATGATACCCATGAAGCCAAGATGGGCCTGAGGGATTTTAGGAGGTATAAGGAGGTTATTCAGGACAACATCTTGTAAAGATGGTCCTTTTCAAGTCCTTGTGAGGCTTGTGTATTCTATGTTGTTCTTGGCTTTCTCCTTCAGTGAGGTCTACCACTACTCCTATTTATGGAATGTCTCTTGGAGATACTTCCTCTTGATTATCCTGATGTTGGGAAGCTTTCTTGTGTTTGAGTCTCTATTTCATTTCCTGCTTGTTAGGTGTTTCTGTTTTTAACCCATTCCAGATTGGATCCCCAAGCTTAGAGGTGGCCTTTTAAAGGCCTAGGTTGGGTGGTAAGCATCCATGGTTAGCCCTCTTTTATTAGGGTCAGCCAGATGGAGGATTTTTCAAGATCACCCCTTTGAGAAAGATGTGAACAACTATAAATTGATCATTTGTAAATCTTTGCATCGAAAGGAATTTTCTTTGAACATGAGAAGATGGATTTCTATGAATTTTGTAACCTATGATGTTTAAGCTTTTCATTATTGTTTTGAATTGAGAAGAATGGTTAATAAAAAAAAAAAATTCCATGTATATTGTTCTAAATTACTTATAGAGGAAGAGATAAATTTCAATATCATGCAATCCTTATTATTAAATAAACTCTATGTTCCATTCTTGTTGGATAATCTAAAATCTGAATGCCCATTAAAATTTTGTTACTTAGAATTACATCATTCCTCTTTTAAAAATATATAGATATATATGTAAAATTAGGTATTAGTTTTAATTAATGCATGAATTTTCGCTCTTAAGAGTTAAGTATATTCTCTCTCTTTTTTTTTTACTTAGAAAAATTCTTGAAGATTTTGAAAAAAAAAATTATTTGGTTTTAACATTTCTTTCCACCAAGATGTGGAGAAGAAATTATAGTTCACACTGGGAAAATAAAATTTAAAATTCGAAAAAAGTAAGTACTCCCTGTTTTGGGAGATACAGTCCCAAAATGCACCAGTCTTAAAGCTTTTTTTATTTATTTACGTTATCTTTTTTTTATTCATAATAATAGAATATTCTAACTAATGTTTTTTATATATATATAAAATAGGTTGAAGTTTTTTTTTTTTTTTTTTTAAATAAATGTTAAAAAAAAGGGGTTTGGGCGGGG
>MU225219.1:2629247-2643937 GCA_018584345.1 Thuja plicata | reverse complement strand
TATATATATATATATGTTCATGCCATAATAGACGCGACCCAAAACAAGACAATAGTGGGTCCAAAAACACAATACACAATGCTTCCAAACACATTGGCTTAAGCGTGTTTACAATAGTAATTAAGACATGATTACATACATACTATAATAGGTGCTTTGCCTTTACAAAAAAAAATATTATACGCTAATCCAAAAACTCAAGTCAGCTTCATACTCTATTTTTTGAACTGCTAGTATCACTATTCTTTCTATAACTTATTTGTACTGACATATCTAACCATGCATGTCTAGGGAAAGCACACAAACATATCATAGAACTTAAGTCTAAACATGCATATCCTAATGTGATCGTACACACGTGCGTTGGTGCTCTAATGGACTGCAAATCACTATTTTGTACTGTCTTCTATTCTTAGTCAATTTTCACTTAATAGTTTTCTATCAAAACTTCATATGACTTTGTTTCCATAATGATAACACAAAATAAGTCACATTATCCTTGAGAGTCAACTTGCCAACAACAAGCCCTAACTTGGTGGAAGTTTCTACAAGAAGAAAGAGACAGAGAAGGGAAGAATCATGTAATGAATTAGAAGGCTATAGTGACTAAGGTCAAAGAAATCTATCTACCAGATGACTATGGAATTCAACTATGCAAAAAGAGATAAAATATTAGGAAAAAGGACATTCATGTTGCCTCTTATACAAAGGAGTTCCAAAATTTGTGTCTTAGGTCCAACGTACATGAAGAGGAAAGAATAAGAGTGGAAATATATATCAATGGACTTAGATTAATCATACAAGAATAACTTAACCTCTTTACCCTTACTACTATCCATGGTTGTGTTCAAATGACCCTCAAGGTGGAGGAAAGAAAAAAGAAGAAGAAACAATCTATCTCTAGAGGTGGAGGAAGAGGCAGAGACTTTAGAGGAGGACATAAAGGAGGTTCTAGTGGCATAAGTAATATGCATAGAAGTCAAGGGGACTCCAAATTGATTGAACAAGCAAGTGATCCAAGAAATAGAGGTAGCTATGGAAGAGGTAGGAGTTTCAATAGTGGAGGAAGACGCAGAATGAGTGGTTTTAGTAGAGGTTCACACTTTGCTAGTATGAAATGCTATAATTGTTGATAAATAGGACACCCTACCTATAGATTTCTAGATAAAGAATCATCATTTCATGGTGACAAGAAGATAGCCTATGTTCAAGAAGACGACATTGATTTGAAATATTCACAGATAACACTTGATTTAGAGAAAGGTGAGTGTCTCATGCCTAGGAGATTTTTGATTAAAGAGCTTGGTAAGGAAGACCGCAAATAGAGGAGAGCCCTCTCTATGATCAAATGCAAGATCCTTGGCAAGGTGTATAGAGTCATCATAGACTCTGGATCCAAAAACAATGTAATCTCAGAGGAGGCAGTGCAGAAGTTGAAGCTTAGCAAAATACCCCATGCTTATCCCTACAAGGTGACTTGGTTAAACAAAGGGCAAAACATACTGGTTAATGAGAAAGTGTGGGTTGAATTTACCATAGGAGGTTACCAATACAAGATATTTTGTGATGTCTTACCTATGGATCCCTGCCATCTATTTCTAGGAAGACCATGTGACTATGATAGATAAGTAGTTCACCATGGTAATGAGAATAAGTACTCATTCAAGAATGATAGAGTCACCTATAAAATATAGTCCTTAATAGAAGAGGAAATAGTGAAGACTATGGACTACAATACACACCTCACGTGTGGAAAAGGATTCCTACATGACATGAAGAAAGAAGAAGGGATTGGTTATGCTATCATTATGAAACCCAAGGAAGAAGAGACACAAAAACAAGTATCTATTCCTGCAGAGGTCAAACAATTGTTAAATCAATATCAAGACATCATTTGTGATGGGACACCAACCACCCTACCTTGACAAATAACTATTAGCCATCAGACTAAGTTTTTTCCAGAGGCATCATTGCCTAACAAAGTTTCTTACAAGATGACACCAAAACAAAATATGGATATTGGAAGCAAAGTATAGGAGTTATTGGACCAATGACTAAACAGAAAGAGCATCATCCCATATGTTGTTCTAGTGGTTTTGGCACCAAAAAAGGAAGGTAAGTAGATGATGTGTACTAATTATGGGGAAATAAATAGGATAATAATTAGATATAGATTTCCTATTCCTAGGATAGAAGACTTTATGGACTTTCTTGGGGGTACTAACTACTTTTCTAAAATTGACCTTAAGAGTGGCTATTACCAAATTAGGATGAAAGAGGGGGATGATTGGAAGTATTCTTTTAAAACCACACTGGGACTCTATGAGGGGTTAGTAATACCATTTGGGCTTACAAATGCACCTAGTACATTTTTGAAAGTAATGAATGAAGTTATAAAATATTATATAGGTGTGTTTGTAGTAGTGTATTTAGATGATATCCTCATATTTAGTAAGAAAAAAGAAGAGCATATGAAACACCTAGAGATTGTGTTGAAGAAACTCCAAGAAGAGAAGTTTACCATTAACCTTGAAAATAGTGATTTCATGAAACAAGAGCCTGTATACCTAGGTTTTGTATTCTCTCAAGGTGAACTAAAATGGAAAAAAGAAAAGTAGAAGAAATCCTAGGTTGGCCTACTCCTAAAATAGGGACTAAAGTGAGGACCTTCCATGGTTTGACTCAGTTTTATAGGAACTTTATGAGAAGGTTTAGTGAGATTTGTTAACCTATCCTAGATACTATAAAACATCGAGCTAAGACTAGATTCATGTTTTGTCACTGATGTCAACATATGTTTCTATTGAAAGAAAAAATTGGTTACTTGACTGCCAGAAGTGTACGGACACTCTATGAATGTTTTAGAATGATCAAAGTTGGTTATATGAAGGACATGTGTTGACATTATTTCTAAGGTTTCTTGGCTTTATGTTACATATTGTGGTTGTTACAGTTGTTTTGGTGTAGACTAGTTTCTGGACTGTAACTGTTATGCTTGATAGAGAAGGTCTCTTTGTTTCAGTTATATCTTACTAGCAAAGATATTTCAGATGAAGAAAGCTTACTCAAGGACTGTAAACATATTATGGAATATTGGGTTAATTTTGATTGGCCTGAGCATTCTGGTGACATCAGTTGTGGTGTGTATTCAGGAGGAGACCTATTTGGTGGCCAACTTTAGACATGTAGTGTGTAATATGATTTGTGAGCATGGATTACGTATATGAAAGTATAAATGATGTATTGTAAATTATGTTTACTTTTTATAGGCACTGTGTGTATCTTAGCAAGGGGTTATATAATAATTTTTTTTATTGTGAAAGCCTAATTGGCCGACCTAATTAAATATTTGTGTATTAGGAAAGATTAACTGTCTAACCTAATGAATTAATGTAGAAGGGTATATATGAGTGATATTTTCTTTTGGAAAGATGTGGTAGTGGAAGAGATTGAAAAGGAAGAAAAGTGAAAGCTTGGAGGCTTGTTTGTTGCTAGATGTAGAGTAGATTTTTTTGATAAGAATATAATTCATTGGAACTGACCAAGAAAAGATAGTTTCTATCAGACAATTCACTAGATTGTATATTCCTATATACACTTGTTCAGATTGTGAATCCTTGAGGGTGGCTTTAACCTTCTTTTGGCAGTGATCCTACAACTTTTCTTGAATCCTAACAGGGTTTGTCTCCTAATAGGGACTGTGTACTGTAATGTTGTAATAAGCTCGTAACATGGCTAAATATTTTAACAGGGATACTATACTCTTAGTACATTTTTTTTGGGTGCTAATTACCACTGTGGTTTTACCCTTAACACTTTTTCCTTGACAACAAGTGTTGGGTTATTGTGTTGGCATTTACGGTGTTATCATTTGCATTGAATTTTTGGCTTACAAAGTTTAAAGTCTAATAATCTATATCATAACTAATTCCCCCCCCTCTTAGTTATCTTGTGGACTATTATTCCTAAAAATTGGTATCAGAGCTACTAGTCCTTAGAGAGAAAGCTTAACAACTTGAGGTGATCCTTAAGATGTCTTACTACAGGAAGGATAGTGTGAAATTCTATCCTGAAAACTTTGATAGTTGGAAGATCAAGATGAGAACACATTCGCTATGTTTGGGACCTGACTAATAGATGATCACAAAGAAGAATGAAAATATAGCGACTGAGGATGAAATATAGAAGGCTACAGAAGATGAAAAGAAGTAATTTTCATGTAATATCATTGCAAGGGAATCATTAATCAGAACACTTTCTGAAGGTGAATTCACAGAAGTAAAAGACTTGGATTCTGCACATGAGATCTGGACAAGATTGGAAGCACTATATGTAGGAGACAAATTTACAAAAAATGAAAAGCTACAAAATTGGAAGACAAAGATGGAATCACTAAAGATGAGATAAGATGAGAAAATTAGGGCATATAGATAGAGAGTTACTAAAGTGGTTACTGGCATTAGAAAATCTGGAGGTGCTTATAGTGATCATGAAGTGATTGCAAAGATACTTAGATCTTTGACACCTACTTATAGAACCAAATTACAAGATATAGAGGAGAATATACCTTTGACACTGAACTTCAATAGAGATATCTTGATTGGAAAGATAACTACTTTTGAGGCCGCAGAATTGGGAGATACTTTACCAAAAGTTGAGTCAACATTCAAGGCAATTGTGCATAAGAACAAAAAGACCTTATTAGGAATTTTGAGCACCAGCTATGGTGACCTAAGAGAAGAGCTTGGAGAATATGCTGAGGAATGGAAATAGATACATGAGGAAGAAAGAAAGATGGATGAAGTGGTAGCATGGATTGCTAGAAGAGAAGAGAGAGATAAGGGTAAATTTGAAGTCAAATTAACTTTGAAATGTTTTCATGTACCAAGATTGGTCATTTTTCATCTAGATGTCCTACAAGGGTTCCTAAGCACAAACCTAATTTTTACAAATCAAAGTATCCTAAAGACAAGGAATGTTATTATACTAGTGAGGGTATTTCTGATGATGATAGTAACTATAATGAAATTGGATTTATTACTATAAAGGATAAGGAGCCTATACATGAGGAAAAAGCCTCAGTATCTCATATTTAAAAGAAATATGAATGGGTTATAGATAGTGGTAGTTCACATCATATGACTGGAGATAAAAATAAATAAAAATTTGTGAGTTTGAAAAGATATGATGGTGGTGTTTTTATATTTGGTGACAATACTCCTTAACTTATCACTGGAGTAGGATATATTTTTTTGGATGGAAAGACAAATACTGACAATGTATTACTTGTTGATAAACTTAAGCATAATATTTTGAGAGTTGGAGAGTTAGTTGATAGAGGTTATCAATTGAAATTCATTAATGGGAAATTCACTATCAGAAGTAAATTAGGAGATTTGAAACCATCTAGTACTAAATCTAGAGGTAATGTACTTGAATTGAATACATATGAAGCTACTTGTTTTATTGTGAAGGTTGATGATAGTTGGCTATGGAATAGAAGATTTTTTCATGTTAACTTTGATAACATTATGAAGGAAAGTATGACTAATGTTGTGAGAGATCTACCTAAGATTGTAAAGACATATAACACTATGTGTAGAGAGTGTGTTATGGGGAAGCTGATGAGAAGTAGTTTTAAAATAAAATCTTATTAAAAAAAAGGGAAGTTGGATCTAGTGCATACAAGTCTTTGTGGTCCTACAAGAACAAGATCATATTATGGTGAAAGGTAGTTTATACATTTTTTGACAAATTCAAGTTATTTAAAGCAATATTTGAGAATGAATATAGTTTCAAGATAAAATGTTTGAGATCAGACAGAGGTGGAGAGTTTACATTAGACTTATTTAATGCCTACTGTGACAAACATGGAATATATAGACACACATCAACCCCTAGAAATCCACAACAGAATAGGATAGCAGAGTAAAGAAATAGAACTATATTAGATACTGCAAGGAATATGTTGCTGGAAGGAAATATGCCACATGTTCATTAGAGAGAAGCAGTTGGCACTGCTGTGTACACCTTGAATAGAATATAGATTAGAGAAGGTACAAGTAAGACTCCTTATGAATTATGGTTTGATCATACACCTACTATAAAATATTTCTGAATATTTGGAAGTAAATGTTATATAAAAGGAGATGATGAGATAGGGAAGTTTGATGCTAGAAGTGATGAAGGAATTTCCCTTGGTTATTCTACTAAGATTAAAGCATATAAATGTTTCAATCTGAGATTGATGAAGTTGATTGAAACCACCAATGTGAGGATAGATGAAAATTTTCAGATTCTAGAAAGAATGTATGACTATGGTTAGATTACAAAGATGAAAGAGGTCAGTGGTGAAGCTAAAGAACCTTTGATGATTGAAAATTAAATTTAGGATGAAGTGACTGAAGTTAGTGAGACTCCAAAGACTCTGAGGTATGTCAAGAAGAACCATCCTAAAGATCAAATCATTGGTGATGCAAATAAAGGTATGATGACTAGAGCTATAATTAGAGCTAAAATTTGTTTGATTTCTCAAGTTGAGCTGAAGACTGCTGATGAAGCATGTAGAGATGAATCTTGGACTAAAGCTATGGAAGAAGAACTTGAATAGATAAAGAAAAACAATACTTACCAAGACCTAAGAGAAAAAATGTGATAGGTACAAAATGGGTTTTCAAAAATAAGATGGATGAGGAAAGAACATTGGTACGAAACAAGGCTAGACTTGTATGTAAAGGTCACTCACAACAAGAAGGAATAGACTATGAAGAAACATTTTCTTATATTTCTAGGTTGGGAGCTGTGAGATTATTTCTTGATTATACTACACATAAAGACTTTAAAGTATATCAGATGGATGTGAGATCAACATTCTTGAATGGTGATCTGAAAGAATAAGTTTACATTGAGAAACCTAATGGTTTTCCTTTGAAAGAGGATGGAGACATGGTTTATAAGCTGAAGAAAGCTTTGTATGGACTAAAACAAGAACCTAGAGGATGGTATGAAAGACTAGACAAGTATCTACTTCATCTTGGTTTCACAAAAGGTAATGTAGATAGTAATTTATTTTTAAGAACTGTGTGAAGATGGAATCTTAATCATAGAAGTTTTTATTGATGATATAATTTTTGGAGGTAATGATAAGATGAGTAAGAAGTTCTCTAAATAAATGGAAAATGAATTTGAGATGTCAATGATTGGTGAAATGAAATTTTTTCTTTGTTTGCAAATTAATCAGAGTAAGAATGACATTTTTATATATTAAACTAAATATATTAAGGAACTATTGAAGAAGTTTGAAATGGAAGATTGTAAACATGTTGGAACACCTATGGTGACTAGACATAAACTGACTAGTAATGATGAGACTCAAAGTTTAGTTCAAACAAAGTATATAATATCTAACTCACACTAAACCAAATATTACCAATGTAGTTGGTATTGTGGCAAGGTATCAAATAGGTCCTAAAGAGACACATCTCGCTAATGTGAAAAGATTTTTTTAGATATTTAAAATGAACAACAGAATATGGATTATGGTATGAAAAATTAGATGATTTTATTTTATATGCTTATACTGATCCTGATTGGGCACGAAATGTGGATGAAAGAAAGAGTACTAGTGGTGGTGCATTTTTCCTTGTGAAAAGACTAGTTTCTTGTTTGAGCAAGAAGTAGAATTGTATTGGTTAATCTACTGCTGAATCAGAGTATGTTGTTGTTGCAATAAATTTTACACAAGTTGTTTGGATGAAACAAATGTTGAAGGACACTGGAATAATTTTTGAAGAACCAGTGGTTATCCATTGTCATAACACTAACACAATGAATATGTTGAATAATATTGTAATTCATTCAAAGACTAAACATATTTCTATTAAGTATAATTTCTTGAGGGATAAGGTAGCAGAGAAAGAAATAAAATTGGAATATATTAGCATAAAGGAATAGATAACAAATATATTTGCAAAATATTTTCCAAAAGATGCTTTTGATTATCTTAGAAGAATGATTGGGGTTAGAGCCCCTCCTTGTGATAATTAATTGATGCAGATATGCATCAGTCCAATGGATTTTAGAGCTATATCATTTTTTGGACTTGATGTATGGATCTATTCCTTAGGGGGAGTGATCAAAGTAACACTAGAGCACATTTGGGTGACCTTGCACTTGACTGTTGGACATGAAGATTTGAAAAATCTACAAAAGATTATAAATGAGTTATGGCACCCTTTTCCATTGCTACCGAAGGGGGTAGGAATCTATGTGAAAATACCTACTATTTTGGGGAGATATGTGTTGAGGATATTGAAAAGATTGTATTGAGAGGAGAAAGTATTTTTGAGTTGATTTTGGGTTGATGGATTTTCCCATATGTTTCCATCAATGCCAAAGGGGAAGATTGTTGGATGATATCAGTTTTGGGTACTGATCATGTTGTTGATATTCATTTTTTATCACTGATGTCAACATATGTTTCTATGGAAAGAACATACAGGTTACTTGACGTGCAGAACTGTACGGATGTTTCAGTATGATCAAAGTTGGTTATATGAAGAAGGATGTGTGTTTACCTTATTTCTATGGTATCTTTGCTTTATGTTACATAATGTGGTTGTGACAGTTGTTTTGGTGAAGACTAGTTTATGGACTATAACTATGATGCTTGGCATAGTAGGTGTCTGTGTTTCAGGTATATCTGACTAGCAAAGATATTTTAGATGAAGTGAGATTACTGGAGGACTATAGACATATTGTGCAATATTGGGTTGAGTTCAATTGGCATGAGAATTCTAGTGATTTCATCTATAGTGTGTATTATAGAGGAGACCTATTTATTGGTCAACTTCAGACATGTAGTGTGTAATATGAATTATGAGCGTGGATTGCAGATCTGAAAGTAGAATTGATGGATTCTAAATGATGTTTTACTTTTTATAGGTACCATGTGTATCTTAGAGAGGGGTTATATAATTATTTATATATTTGGAAAGCCTAATTGGCCAACCAAATTAATTATTTTTGTATCAAGAAAGCTTAACTGGCTGACCTAATTAATTATTATACAAGGTTATGTCGGTAATATTTCCTATTCGGAATATGCCTTGTAAAATTTTGTAGTCTCCTATCATTCATGTTATCTAAAGTTTTAAAACCATGGTTAAAACTATTCTCATGCCTCTCAAATTTTTTTTTCTAGCCCTCAACCTAGTTGGAAATGCTAAAAAACCCTTGTTTCATGTCTCCTAGTGTAAATTTGGTCATTAAAACCCTACGCATTGAAATGCCTTCTAATTTCATGTTACTTTTTCACTTAAATCATGTCTCAAATGGGTTCAATATAAAATGGTCATGTTTATTAAAGTTGTCAGTCCTAACACCGCGGTCTTACATTATTCCCTAAGTCTAAAGTCAGCTGATGTTTTAATTAAAGTTATTATTTGTCAAGAAAGTTTGTTTTAATCAGAAAACCCGCTTAATAGCTTAATATCAAACCAATTGACATCTATCATGTAAGAAATTAAGGCATGATGCCATGTATCTTTGGTGGGTCTGATGGTTGTAAAAGTTCTTAGTTAATCAATGGGTAGATCTTGAAAGAATCAATGGTAGACTTAATCTCTTAGTCCCAAGATGTGCATCATCTATCATATAAGCGATTAAGTGATGCCGATGCATGTCAAAGGAAGTAATGTGGGTCCTATCATGTACTACATAAAGGTGATTAAAGTTCATAAAGATCTAATGGTTGGTGTAATTAGTTAAAGGAAAGATGCGCGACATATATCAATTAAGAGATTAAGTGGTGAAGACATGTGGCAGTTAATGGACCTGGGTATTCTGAGCTGGAAATGAGTAAAACACAAACAACTTGTTTTTGATCCTATGGTCCACTTAATGGCTTATCTCAAAGATATACAAGATCTATCATCTAAGCCATTAAGAGGTGCTGACACATGTCAAGAGGCTGACATGTATCCCACTAAAGGTAAATCTGACTACGGGATAAAAGTTGGAGAATTTTGAGAAGATCTAATGGCCCACTTAATGGCTTAAAGAGAAATAGATCATCATCTATCATCTAAGCCATTAAGTTTTGAGGCCACATGTCCTAGTGGGTCCAACTAAGGTCATAAAGATAGGATTAAAGGAACAACACCTACAGAAAATATTGACGGTTGGCTTAATGGCTTGAAGGAAAAGTAATAGAGATCTAATGGATAAGTGATTAAGTCATGATGACACGTGGCATAAAAGGTGGGCCCTATATAGTGTAGTTATCAGGTTACTATGATTGCAAGTATGAAAGGATCAAATGGTTTGCTTAATGGCTTAAAGGAAAAGTAATCGAGATCTAGTGATTAAGCCATTAAGCCGTGTTGACGCGTGGCCCAAATGAATAGTTATTTCCAGGAATAGAAGAGGCCCGTCAGATGAAGAAGAGGCTACTCAAAATCTATAGCCCATATTCAAAGTTACAAAAATGATTTTTAGTGAGCTGTTAAGCCATGAATTTGAAGTAGGTGAATTGATTAAAGAATGTGTGGCCATTTTAGTTCAATTCAATGTGAAAGATTTATTTTATTAAAGTAATATAATTCATTGTTTCAGCTTGAAGTGGCCATAACTCACCAGAATTGTCCAAGAAAAGAAACATAATTGAAGAGATATTCATGTCATCATGACATAATTGCAGAATGGGCAAGTCTTCTCTGATACAACAAAATTCAGGTTTCTAGTATGATTTGAAATTCAAAAAGCTTTCAAAATAATCATTTTAAAATCTAAAATTCATCTCAGCAGAAAGTCCCTAGGTTCAAATTGGCCCCTAGGATTATAATTTAAGGAGAGGTAGATTATCAAAAAAGAAATGTTAGAGAGGACTTGCTGCAACAATTAAAAGGGTCTACGGGTGTTGCAACCTAGATTAAGATAATAGTCCCAACTCATCCATGCTTTAGAGTAGGAGAGGGTTTATATGACACAGGTAGGTGGACCAAAGATGTTATAAAGAGTCTAAATGGTCAAATTCTATTTGGAACTACCTACAACCAAAGGAATGTTCCTACCCCAAATTGTAATATATGAGACTTAGACATGGGAAAATTGATAGTACCCAGGGTGTTCATGGATACAGATTTGTTCACCCTGATAGCCAAAACTTACGACAAAGTATCTAGGGTTATTAGGGATACAGAGGGAAATGTGCTATTGACTTTTAAAATCGATGAAACCAAAAGAATTTTCAATTTAAGTGACACCTCAATACAAATGGATGATATTAACTTCAGCTACTTTAAAGAAGTATACTAGACCTAGAGGGAATACTATAGAAATGAGGCCCTGAAAGGATACTTTAACAAAATAGGGGATTTGATTGTAGTAGGGCCTAACACACCAGAGCCATTTAAGTTAGAATATTTCAATGGTAAGGCTAAGAAAATGTATAGTTCCCTATGCCTGGTTTTAGGAGAGGATGAAGAAACAACAATGCCTGTTCATATGATGCTCGTGGTGGTTCAGATTCTACATCCCCACCTATCAGTAGTTTTTAACTATGCTTCTTACCTTACCCAAAAAATGCATGAAGGTGTAATAGGTATCCAAGACAGTAACATACTCAAGCCAACGGGGTGGTATTCCCTTATGATGCACATGTTTTTGTTCAATAGTGTTGACTTCTTTGAGGAGGAGATGGACCGAACTAAGTTCCAAGGTGATGAGGATTTGCCTATTCAAATGTGGAGTGCTAAAATATCATGGGATAGAAAAGAAGCCAGTTATGTATACTTCGATAGGGTTTTTTCCACTAGGCTTAAGTCTTTTTTATCTAGACAGAATGTAAGGTTCCATACAGATATGATGAAATTATTAAGACCTATGGACTTTGCCCCAGAGTTGAAAATTGCCCACAATTGGGGAGATTTTATTTTATACCCTGTTTATATAGTGATAAGGGTTTATGGATTTAGGGGAACCCCCAATGTTCTTCCCTACAAAGTACCTTTAAATATTGGAATTGGAGAGATTATGAGACAATTGGGTGGATTACAGGAAGAATCCCTGATAGGAAAAATGAAGGGAAGTATCTTCCCTACCCTTACAAGAACCCATCATTTCATCATCACAAAGCCTGGGTGAACACATTTTGACAAGTATTTTGAACCCTACTATCTAGGAACATTTGTATCTAGGTGTGCATACAATGAATATTTCATAATGAGCATGCTCAAAATGAGAACCAAGTGCTTGACATTAGAGCACCAATTCAATTTCCCTGAGGATATTGTTAGAAATATCTTTGATCTGAGTGACCAGGAGGTCAGGAAGGAAAAGTGGCTCATGTACAAAATTTCTTTGGACTTTGTTCACAATTTTGATAGATCCTATGACCCTTTGAAGGAATTCTTTCCCTGGTCTAAAAAGATTAAGTCCTTGATGACATTGTTTGAAGGTATTATGTAGGCTCTCAGTGAGAAGAAACAAAAAAATAATGGAAGCTAGGCTGGAAAAGGCCAAGGCCATCTTGAGAAAACTCTCACAAAGAAGGTTAGTCCCACTAGGGAGTTATGTAGATTACAAAAGAAGAGGGTGTAGCACCATTATGCCCAAAAGTGATAAGACTTCTGATCAGAAAGGCAAAAGGCTAGCAGATACCAACGCCCAAAAGTTGTCATCTCCCAAGAAACATAAAGTAGAAGGAAAAGAGAAAGAGAGTGAGTTATACTCTCCTTCCTAGTCCCCTATACATATGGATGACTAGGGTATCTCTAAGAAATTGGTCCAAATAGGGAACACATGCCAAGTTTTTGTTACTACTCAAGAGCTAGAAGAAGGAGTTCCAGAGGCACCTAGGCATATAACTCTAGATCTCACAGTGGCAGAGTTTGTAGGTAAGGAGCTGGACCCTGTAACCAAATAGGCCAGTCAAGAATTCCTTTCAGATGACAATTTTGTTAAGGCTAGGGCCTTTATTCAGTTTCTATGGAGAACTCATATTGATGAGTTTAAAGATAAGTACCATAGGTTGAAAGAAGGCCAACCAAATCATACCAAAGATGATATTGAAAAGGAGGTCGGGCAAGAGCTAATGTCCAAATTTGACAAAATCACCCCCAAGGAGGGTATGGAGTTGGTAAAAAATAAAGTAATCCTCATCTTGCCCAATGGGATTTGGATGATGCCATATTTTTTGATGCTGTTAGGAAGGAGACAAAACCATTCAGCACTACTAGAGCATCAATTGGTGCCCAATTTAGTGAAGATCATGCAGCTCTAGCAATCTGGTCTTTCAAGAAGAAGGATAAAAGGATATTGAATGAAGATGACCAATCTGAGGACATAGGCAGCCTCATTGTCAAAAGAGTTTCTGATACCTCAGGTATTGAGGCAGCTAGCCTTGCTTTTTAGATTGCCAGTTTGAGTTTGAAGGTAGCTGAAGAGGAGAAAGATGTTTATAATAGCCTAAACCAAAAGTATGAATTCATCCTAAAAGCATACAATGATGAAAGGGTTAAATCCCTATAGAAGGATGAGAGAATTGTATTCCTAGAGGTGAGGCAAATAGTACAAATAATGACTTATAAGAGGATTTCACATGGATCCCACCAACCTTACTCATCAAGTCCCACTATCACTTACCCCCCTTCCCATGCACCATCTACTTCCACTACATTAGAAGACCTAGAGCAGGAAAAGACAATGTTGAAAGCTACAAGAGAAAAACTAGAAAGGAAGAAAAACCAATGGGTAGAGAAGTCTGTGGTCTTCAAAGAAGTAGAAGCATGGGTAAAGCAGAGGTATATAGATAAATACATAGTGCTCTTATGCATTGTACTCATGAAGTAATACCCAATGCTATATATGCTGAAGGTAAGACAATTGACAATATTATGAATGAATATCATGAAAAAAAAGGCAACTGGGATCAGTTGTTGAGCAAATGGAAAGGGAAAATAGAGGAATTAAAATTCTTTCACACCTCTTGCAAGAAAATTAACGATGTTGACATAGTCTTGAATGGCACCCACAAATGTGTCAAATTACTTTTGGATATGGATATCAGGAGAGACATGGTCATGAGAAAGGTGCTGACTTTGAAAAGGGAATATTCATAGGATAAATATCAAATGTTCCCAAACCTATTTAGGAAAAAGGAACATCAAAGATGAGGGGTTGTGGTACCTGGTGGTACCCTAAATTTTGAGAATTTAGAAGTCTTAATGCATTATCAAGAAGAAAGTTTATCCATACTAAAAAAATTAAAGGAAGGAAGCTTTATGACACAAATAAATAGAACTAACTAATCGAAGCCTTCAGAAAATGTTGGGATTTCAACCTACTAAAAAGATGATGCCGATAGAGGCTGAAGATTGTCAAATTTTACAAATCTAAAACTGACCCAGTTTGGGAAATCAAATTTTCTATATCCAAAAAAACTCTTAGCTTTTCATGATGTGTTTTTGATTTTTGACCAAAGCCAAATCCAAAAGTTAGGTAGTTATTTTATAGTTAGTTTATTGTTTTTTCAAAATATTTTGTAATAAGGGATGTGTCTTTACACCTTAAAGAGGTATGAAAGCCACTCAAACACATATATATACATAATATAAAATGTAAAGAGAGGATAATACAATATAATTTAATTTCATATAATTGGATATTTTTTAATCAACATGTATAACATG
>MU225219.1:2602982-2625881 GCA_018584345.1 Thuja plicata | reverse complement strand
TATATATATATATATATACATAATATAAAATTTAAAGAGAGGATAATACAATATAATTTAATTTCATATAATTGGATATTTTTTAATCAACATGTATAACATGGACCTAGATGTACAATTTTTTCAAAATCAATAAAGATAAGTCCTTTTTCTTTCACATGTGTAATAGTTTCATTATCATTTTACAATTAGTCCCTCGGATAAACCAATAGAACTTCTTCAAAGTGATAGTTTGATGTGCATGCTTCCTGATTTGATTCATAGTCTATATTTTCAATTGGTTTTCTCATTTTCCATGGTTAAATTCTATTGATTGAGGCCTCGATCAATTGGGTTGTCTTCTGAGAAGTATTACCTTTTTGAAATATCTCTGAATTCATTTTAGGTTGCATGTACATTCCATAACACCTTTGAAGTGATAAGTTTTCTTGTAAAACTTTCTCTGAGGTTGAACATAAGATTGGAATGATCTTGACTCTATTGCCCATGATAGAATAAGGCACTGGTCTAATCATTAATTGGATTATAGTTATTCAGTTCATTGTTAGAGTTTTATGATATCATATTTATTTGTTTATTTCAATCTACATACATATTGACTAAAAATTCTTTCGATTACTCAAAGTATTTTAGTTTATAGTTTATGATACATTGCTTACAATTTGATTTATTCAAGCCTACTTGCCATAATTTGAGAGATGGAAGTTTGAGTTCCATACACAAGTTATCTGCTATAAAAAGCATGTTCAGGTGAAGGTTCACCTACCTTGGTCCTGTAGAGCCAAAAGTGTAGGGGAAGAGGATCATAATCGATCATTCCTATTAGTTGGCCAAAAACAATTGGTTTTCTAAACATTGGATTGGCAAGTCCATAGGAAATCCAATTCAGCATTTTTGGGCACCAATAGTACCAACAAATGAATGAAGCATTAGCAGTGAGAACTAATAGTATACTAAATTTTGAGAGTACCCTGCTTTTCTCTCAGACCTTTGAGATAGTGGGAAAGGCCAGGTCATTTTTTGCATTCTAGACAGATGAGATAGAGAAAGCACATGTCACTTGGAAGGAGATCAATAGTAGAAAAGATGAATTTCTTGTGTTCATTTGGCTGAGTGATGAGGTGTATACTTCCTGGAAGGACAGGTACACAATGACTGATCCAGGTGAAGGAGAGGATATGCAGGTGGACAATGAAGCACAAAAGAGTAGTTGATATAGTTGAAAATTGATGTCATGCATCACCAACATTAGAGGAAATTAGTTCTAGATGGTAGAACCCTAGCAATTACAAGGAAAATGCTATCACCATGTGGTCCTAGAAAAAATAATCAATTAGAATATCTTGTAACAAAAGTGGTTCTTCTATCCACTTGTCATTTTGTCCTATTGTATTATTAAATTTTTTCTTTTAGCCTAGTCATCCAAATCTTTTTGCATCCTTGATCTTTAAGGCTTCCAAGATGACTAGTGCAAGCTATAAATAGTAAGTTGTAATATATTGTAAAGGATGGAAAAAATAAGACTGCGAAGCATACTACTGAATTGTGTCTAGGCTTTGGTTTTGAATCAATTTGAATGTATTGAGATTAGGCTTTCATTAATAAACATACAATGGAATCTTCATTTTGATACCAATGATGTATTTTTGCATTTACAATTAGCTCTTGTATGTTCAATTTGTAAGTCATCTTAAATGTATTGATTATAAGGTAACTGTGTCATTATTTGTGAGTTGCTTTCAAGGAGGGTTTAAACCTTGCAAATAATTACAAAGGGCTTGGGTTTATGTAGGAATTTGATACATGGGTGTGAGGGTGAGAAGATAGTTTTTAAGGAATTCTATCTAAGGTTTTATTTGTATTTCAATTAATTATCCTTGGTGTATGTATGTTTTATTCTGACTCTATGGCCAATAATTATGCACTGGTCAAATTTTGATAAGTCCCTGTTATCATCAATCAAATATTAATCAATCTTTATATTCTGTCATCTGAAATACATGTCTAGATAATTGTATTCAGTGCAATTCATCTTAGTGAATCCTTGAAGAGATAATCAATAGGTTATCCTTCCTAAGCCAAGTGGCTTAAAAAGAAGAAGGATAATGAATCGTTAATGCACTGTCAAACTTGCTGAAAGATAGTAGTCTATTGAAGCTGCACCTGCGTGGGTATGTGGAGCCTAGAGTGTAGAAGAATTTTCATCCTTATTAATTAGCCTTTTCCTTGTGAGAATCTAGATTGGGAACTAAAGAGTCTAGTAATCCTTTCTATATACTAATCCTGCAAGAAAAAGAGCTAACAAATTGGCGGCTCTGCTAGGGAATTGTAATGTTCTAAGAATCATGTTCATGAAAGAGTTTGTCCTTGCAATATTGAGAATTAGTCTATTTTTCCTCATAGTCATAAAGGCAAGTATATTTTGTTTATCTATCATTTCACAATGTTTGAAGGTTTTGATCTTGAAAATGATACAAATCTTGTCTCAGATAGAGTGACTAGTGATTGCAAAATTTTTGGCTTAATACAGTGTACATCTCTCAAGGGAAGTTACATAGTTTATTTGCAGTAATATGAATAGTGAAGGATCATTTTTTTAAAATTGCCAAGTGTGGAATTACTAAGAAAATTTGTTTCTAAGTTTCATTTTGACTTATTTTTAGAAGAGAGAACCTAATTCAGGACAAGTACTCAATCTTTATATATATTTGTCCCCTGAAAAGAGGTGGCGACTCTAACCTCTGTGTAATCCAGTGTTGCACATTAAACATTTTGAAAATATTTTTCTGTTCTGAAAGATGAGTCAACAAAGGAATAGTAGATCATATTTTAAAGAAAATATTGAAAAGGATGATGGAGAGGAGCTCCATACACCTCAAAGGAAACAATGATCCAAAAGAGGTACATCTAAACATGATTCCCACCATACCTCTAAAGGGAGGATGGAGACTCCTGTTCCAGAGAGAAAGTCATCTTTATCTGAAGATGTGGAACCCATGGGATCAATTGACACTTAGAGAGCTAATGCAAACTTTGATCCCTTCACAGATCGAGAAAATAATGATATAGGTTTCTTTCCCACAAAAGAAAATCTCTCTCCACCAGAAGAGACCTCTACTACTGAAACAACTTCATATGGTTATGATAAGTTGCAAGATGAGATTATGGCTTTGAGAAGGAGAAAGAAAGAACAAGAAAAGGAAATAGCTGAAGCAGAGAAGAAATGTGGACAATAGATATATGACTTACTAGTGGAAAGAGAAGAGCTCTTAGCTGAGACTAGAAGGAATGACCTTATGGATAAAAACCTAGGTAAATAATTTAAATATTTGAATCTAGAATTGGTTGGTAACCTTGATGATTTAAGTAACAAAGCCCCAAATAAAATATCAAATCCTGACAAGGATGAATTTGAGAAGGAAGAGCCTGTCATTAGGCAACTGTTCCCATATGAGATTGAGCATAATGCAAAGCTTAAGACAAATACAAAGGAGGTTCCCAACAAAGGTAAACAAAAGGCTATTGGTGTGACTATAGAGGAGCCTAAGAAAAAATTGACCATCCCTATAGGAGCATCTCAAGTTGATCTTGAATTGGAAAAAAGCTAGAAAAACCAAAGAGGATTTGGCCAAGAAACTGGAGAAGTTAGAATTAGAAGCTGTTGTAGCAGATATGAGAATGAAGATATCCTTTCTACATGCTACTACTAATACTTCTGCAAGTAGCTCTATGCCAGTTAATCATGAAACACAGCCAAAAAAGCAATTTTTTGGCCCAATCCCAAATAATCAAGGGGCTAATCCTAAAGCGCAATCTTTTGGTTTGAATTCAAATTTTAAAAATTATGGCCCAACTACAAGTGCTCAGCCTGGTGGTCCTGGCCCAAGCATTCAAACCACCAACCTTAATCAAAGTTTTCCCCCGCCCATTCAAAATCAAGGAGAAGCTACTGGAACAAGTGGTAATAATGTAATTGGAAATTTCCAAAGAAGGCTTGTCCACATGAACAGGTATAGAGATCTCTTTTTTGAAGGTATTCTTGGTCACCCTAATGTGATCCCAAATGAGGTAAGAGATAAAATGGCCAAGTTTAGTAGAAATATTGTTGTTACTTGTGAAGAACATCTAAAAGATTTTAGTTATAGGATAACTGACTTTGAGATTGAAAATCAGGATGTTATTATGAAACTTTTTGTTCAGTCATTAACACAAGATGCTAGGGATTGGTTCAAAATTTTATCTAATGATAGTGTTTCTTCTTGGGATGAAGTTGTAAAGTCTTTTAGGAAACAATATAGAGATCATGTTAATTTTGGATATATGTTAAATAAATTCAATAACATCAAAAATTTACCTAATGAGAGCATGGTTGATTTTAACAGTAAATTCCAAAAGGCCATGAATAAACTTTTCCAAGTCTTGAGGTTGGATGAGGAAGTATGCCTTACCACTTATATCAATGTTGCTGATGGAAAAATGTCCTATCTACTTAGAGATACTAACCCTACAACCCTAAGGGATGCTTATAAAATAGAAATTGACATTGAGAGTAATATGAGAGCATCAAGAAAACTAGGGTAGAGGGAAGACAATAAACTTTGAACTAAAAAGGGGTCAGCGAACAAGAATGTCAAAGAAGACGATACAATGGATAAACTGGTGAGTGTATTGAAAGACCTTGCTTCCAAAATGGATAAAAATGATAGAGGAGGGTACCATGATAGTAAATACACTAATAAAAGGATTGAAAAACAACCCAACCTGAGAGATTATCCATATAAAAAAAATTGGAGCAATGGTAAGCTAGTCCCTGAAGGAAAAGATAACCCAAAAGCTAAAGAAACCCCAGATCCCCTAAAAAGGAATAGTTCCAACTATGTTGAGAACACTCCCTGGTGTGATGCATGCAATATGCCACATTCTTCCTATCAGTGTGTAGTAGCCCAGGATTTGTATGATCAAACAAAAGAAAGGGAACAAGAAGGCCCTGCCATAAAGATGTTCACAGTAAATGAACCATACCCATGGTTTTCTGATACTAAATCATCTTCTGATAATTTGTGTACAGAAGATAATTCTTGTTTTGAATATCAATCACAAAATCCACTGTATCAAAATGATTAGGTTGACAGTGTTTCACAAGAAACTATAAATATAGTGGGAAGTGATAACTCACATTCTCATTTCAAAACTCCTACTGATGAAGAAAATAGGTCATTGACTATTACAGCAATTAATCAAGCAAGAAATGCATGCAACCTGAGAAATAGAACAGTGCAACCAGCTCAAGGTAAACCTGCCCCTGTTAATGTCAAAAAGGATTCATCCTGAGTTACTGAGGATTCCTATGTCAAAGAAAATAAAGCTGAAAAGTATGAAAGAAAAGTAGGATCTTCTTCTGGTCATGTTGAAAATGAAGAAGAAAAAGAGGAATTAATACCCAATGATAAATGCAAGAAAGTGAGAAAGATGAGTGATATGTCTTCTGAATTACCTCTTTTTGACATGAAACATGCTCTTACCCAAATGAAAGTCTCATACCCACTCATGGAAATGCTGAAAATAAGGGAGCACAAACAAGCTTCTCTAGCACTTTTAAGAGGGACAGATGATGTATCTGTTCCCAACCAAGAGGAAATACCTTTGACACCAAATGATACTAGGAAAGACAATCCACTAGTGAAAGGAAAAGAAAAAAGAAAAGAAGTTTCTAATATCTGTATTGGAAATATAATCACTCAAGAACCATTATCTGTTGACCCTTTCTATGTCACCTTAATGGTTAATAGTTTCTTAGTAAAAAACTGCATGATTGATTTTGGAGGTGCAGAAAATGTGATGTCTTATCATGTTATGAAGGAATTGGGCCTCTAGGTCACTACATTTGCTGGAAGTTTCTATGCTATGGACAACAGGGAAGTTCATATGATATGAACACTGAAAGACATTGAGGTGAAAATTGTTTCTTTCCCTGAAGCAACTTACAAAATAGATATACTAGTAGTAGACACTAAACCATATTATGGATGCTTCTGTCATGGTAGTGAGCAGCAGCAGTAGGTGGAAAAATGTAGTTAGATTTGTCCTATGCAACTATCCCTATAAATGGACATGAGGTTAAGTTGTACAAAGAACCCCAGTCATCTGTCATGCTGGAGGTGGTTCTACTTGACCAATTGGATTGTTGTGTGAATGTTGATATGGAAAATTTTACTGTTGAAGAAATCAAACCATAGTTAAAGAACACTGACCCAATTGTGGATGAATTTCTATTGTAACAAGATGGACTATGGAAAATGTACTTTGATGGAGGATACTCAAAGGAAGGATCTAGAGAAAGAGTTTTATTTATTTCCCCATCAGGTATCACCTTCAAGTACTCTTTCCTAATGAATTTTGAATGTACAAATAATACTACTAAGTATGAAGCCTTAATCTTGGCAATGGATATTGCTATCAAGCATTGTATTAAGTGTTTAAAAGTTCATGGGGATTCCCAGTTAATTATATCTTAGATTAGGGAGCATTATGATGCTAAAGATGACAAATTAAAATTGTACAAGTATTCTCTCTAGGATAGGATAGAATTCTTTGATGCTTTCAATATCCTATGGATAGAGAGATCCAAAAACATAATGGCAGATTTCCTAGTTAATGTCCCTAAAAAATAATGATGCTACTCTTACTGGTATGTCTGTGGTTGAAATTAAAAGTAGGACTGCAGTTCTTGACAATATTCATAATTGGCAAGTATTTGAGGATGATGATGATATCCTCAAGTTTATCTAGTGTGTAGATCGATATGATGGTCAGAAGATTGATTGTGAATCTCTAGTATCAATTGTGGACAATAAGGAGTATATCTTTGATCAAGAAGTCATCCTATTGGATACTAATCACATTCCCAAAGGCTTGGTTGAATTGGAAGGCATGTTCAACATAAATGAAAATTATATGACTCAAAAATCCAATGCAAAGGTGGGAGATTTAGAGGAAGTTAATTTGGGATCTGAAACATCTCCCCAATTAGTCTATATTGGTAAAAAATTGGATAGCAATGTGAGACACAATTTGATAAAATTGTTGAAGAAATATAAGCATGTATTTGCATGGTCTTATGAGGATTTGAAAGATTATAGAAAAGACTTATTTTAGTATGACATCCCTTTGAAAGAAGATATTAGACCATTCAAACAAAAACAAAGGCCCATTAATCCCCTGCTGGCTACCAAAATGCAAGGAAAATTGAAGTAACTACGAGATGCAGGTATAATTCACCCAATAAGACATTCATCATGGGTTTCCAACTTAGTCCTTGTAAGAAATAAAAATGTGGACATAAGATTGTGTGTTGATTTTAGACATCTAAATGTGGCCTCATTGAAGGATAACTATGGGCTACCTAACATGGAGGCTATGTTGCATAAAGTCACTGGGTGTGATTTGTTGTCTACGATGGATGGGTTCTCAGGGTACAATCAAGTTCTAGTCAAAGAGTCTGAGAAATTCAAAGTAGAATTTACTACTCCTTGGGGCACTTATATGTATGCTTGTATGCCATTTGGGTTGAAAAATGGTGGTGCAACTTTTCAAAGGGATATGGATGTAGCTTTCAAAGACCTTATAGACATTCTGATGGTAGTATACCAAGATGATTTGATAGCCTTTTCAAAAAGGGTAGAGGATCATTGCAATCACTTGGAGAAAGTGATGATAAAAGAATTGGAATATGGGATGTCTTTAAACCCAAAAAAGTGTCACTTTTCTGTTACTGAGGGAAAACTCCTGCGACACATAGTATCAAAAGAGGGAGTAAGGATAGATCCTGAAAGAGTTGAAGCAATTCAAAAGGTACTTGCTCCCAAGAACTTAAAGGGCATACAATAATTTCTAGGGTAAATTAATTTTGTTAGGAGATTCACTTCCAACTTTGCAGAACTAGTCAAGCCTATCGTGAAATTGCTAAAGAAAAATGTAAAGTTTCAATGGGACCAGGAAGCATAGTCAACTTTTGAAAAAAAAAAACAAGCTATTCAAGAAGCACCAGTCCTTATATCCCCTGATTACACCAAGCCCTTCTCTTTGTTTAATTTTGCTTCATTCCATACTATTGCAGTAGTCCTATTGCAAAAGGATGGTGAGGGATTTGAACATCCCATTGCATTTTTCAGCAAGTCATTGTAGTCAGCTGAGTTAAACTATCAGTTGATGGAGAAACAAGCCTATGCTCTAGTAAAGGCTTTCAAGGCTTTCAGGCCATATTTGGTATGTGCAAAGGTAAATTCTTATGTTCTTCATGCTACTATCAAGGAAATTTTTGTTTACAATGAAGTAACAGGAAAAACATACAAGTGGATAAACAAAATTATAGAGTTTGATCTAGATATCCATATCACTAAGTTGGTGAGAGGACTAGGATTGGAAAAGCTGATGACAAAAGAAAATTTGGATTTGGTCTAGGCCAATAGTGTTGATACAAATGAGAATTTCTTAAAAAGTATTGAAATGCAACCCTGGTATGCCAATATTGTATATTTTATTAAAAATGCTAAGTGTCCAAATAACCTAAGTGATAACCAAAGGAGAAGTTTGGAACTGCAAGCTCAAAAATGTGTTTTGTTGCATTGAGACCTATTTTGGAAAAATAGAGATGGGATCCTACTATTATGTCTTGAAAAAGGTCAATCAAAGAAGATGCTGAAGGAAATGAATTTTGGAATGTGTGGGGGGCACTATTTTTCTAGGTCCACAGCTCATAAAATTTTGAGAGCCAGATACTATTGGCCTTGTTTGTTCCAAGATGCTTACAATGTGGTTAGGAAATGTGATCCATGCCAAAGATTCTCAAGCAAGATGAAGTATTTAGGAGCATTAATGTTGAACCCTATAGTAGTAGAGGCCCCCTTCGCTATGTGAGAAATGGACTTCATAGGAGAATTTGCTGAGAAATCAAGTCGAGGCCATAGTTAGATTCTGCTGGTAATTGATTATTTTACAAAATGGGTGGAGGAAATTCCAACTAAAAGAGAAACAAGCACTGTGGTCATTGAATTTTTGATGGATAATGTAATTACAAGATTTGGTGTTCCCTTCAAATTGGTGATGGATAATGCCATGTGCTTCAGGTCTGAAGAATTTATTGATTTTTGCTCCGATATGGGAATTATTATGTCTTATTCATCCCCATACCATCCTCAAGCCAATGGTCAGGAAGAATCCAGAAACAAGAGTATCTTACAAATTTTGAAAAAGACCTTAGAAGGAAATAAAAGAGCTTGGCATGTAAAATTGAAACTTGCCCTTTGGGCAAATAGAATCACTGTAAAAAAGGCCACTAGAAAATCTCCCTTTGAGTTGGTTTATGGTATTCAATCAAGAATGTTTGTCAACAATCTACTCCCCATCTATAAGTTTATCCAAGATGAAGAAATGGAAGTTTTAGAAACTATGGAAGAAAGGATGGTTCAGTTTGTATAATTGGATGAAATAAGGAGAGAAAGCCAGAGAGAAAAAATCAAATTGCAACAAAAATTGAAGTATGTTTTTGACAGAAGGGCAGATGAAAGAAAGTTTTTTCCTGGTGATTTTGTATTGCAATAGAATATTAGGGCTGAAGACAAAGGAAAGCACAAATAGTTTGAGTCACTATAGATGGGGCCTTTTGTCATATCTCAAATTTTTGGAAAAGATTCTTATTTGCTCAAGAATCTAGATGATGAAGAACAAGAATTGCTAGTGCATGGATAGTTTCTAAAAAAATTATTCAATTAGCTCTTCTTTTCCATGCACATTAGTATGTATTACATGTGCAGGTGGGTTTTCTTTCTATTGTGTGTTTGTTTCTAGTAGTAGGTTACTCTAGTTTGTGCTCTACCTCCCCAGAGATCTGTATTATTTTGTAACCTGGCATTTAAGCATCCTTAGAGAGAGCAACTATTGGTAATATTTCCTGTTCGGAATATGCGTTGTAAAATTTTGTAGTCTCATGTCATTCATGTTATCCAAAGTTTTAAAACCATGGTTAAAATTGTTCTCATGCCTCTGAAAATTATTTTCTATCCTCAACCTAGTTGGAAATGCTTAAAAACCCTTGTTTCATGTCTCCTAGTGTAAATTTGGTCATAAAAACCCTAGGCGTTGAAATGCCTTCTAATTTCATGTTACCTTTTCACTTAAATCATGTCTCAAATGATTTCATTTTAAAACGGTCATGTTTATAAAAGTTGTTAGTCCTAATACTGTGGTCTTACATTATTCCCTAACTCCAAAGTCCACTGATGTTTTAATTAAAGTTATTATCTATAAAGCAAGTTTGTTTTAATTGGACGACCCGCTTAATAGATTAATCTAAAACCAATCAACATCTATCATGTAAGCGATTAAGCCATGACACCACGTGTCTTTTGTGGGTCTGATGGTCATAAAAGTTTTGAGCTAATTAGTGGGCAGATCCTAAAAGAATCAATGGTAGACTTAATCACCTAGTCCCAAGATGCACATCATCTATTATATAAATGATTAAGTGGTGCCGACGCATGTCAAAGGAAGTGATGTGGTTCCTATCTCAAGCTACATAAAGATGATTAAAGTTCAGAAAGATCTAATAGTTGGCGTAATCACTTAAAGGCAAGATGCATGACATCTATCAATTAAGTGATTAAGTGGTGAAGACATGTGGCAGTTGGTGGACCTGGGTATTCTGAGTTGGCGATGAGTAAAACACAAACAAATTTTTTTTGATCCTACAGTCCACTTAATGGCTTATCTCAAAGATGCATGAGATCTATCATCTAGGCCATTAAGCAGTGCTGACGCATGTCAAGAGGTTGACGTGTATCCCACTAAAGGTAAAGTTGACAGTGGGATAAAAGTTGGATAAGTTTGAGAAGATCTAAAGTCCTACTTAATGGCTTAAAGAGAAACCAATCAACATCTATCATCTAATCCATTAAGCCATGACACCACTTGTCTTAGTGGGTCCGACTGAGGTCATAAAGATAAGATTAAAGGAACAACACCTACTGAAAAGAATGATGGTCGGCTTAATGGCTTGAAGGAAAAGTAATCAAGATGGATAAGAGATTAAGCCATGATGATGTGTGTCATAAAAGGTGGGTCATGTACAATGCAAATATCAAGTTAATAAGGTTGCAAGTATGAAAGGATCAGACAATCCACTTAATGGCTTAAAGGAAAAGTAATTGAGATCTAGTGATTAAGCCATTAAGCCATGTTGACACGTGGCCCAAATGAACAGTTGTTTCTAGGAATAGAAGAGGGCTATCAGATGAAGAAGATGTTGCTTGAAATGTATAGTCCAGATTCAAAGTTACTAAAATGAGTTTCAATGAGCCGTTAAGCTGCAAGTTTGAAAAGGTGAATTGATTGTAGTACGTATGGCTATTTTAATTCAATTCAATGTGAAAGATTGATTTGATTGAAGCAGTATAATTCATTGTTTCAGATTTAAGTCACCATAACTCACTAGAATTGTCCAAGCAAAGAAACAAAATTACAGAGATATTCAGCTCCTCGTGAAAGAATTGCAGAATGGGTAAGTTTTCTCTGATAGAGAAAAATTATAGTTTCCAATAAGATTTGAAATTCAAAAAGCTTTCAGAATTATAATTTTAAAATCTGAATTTCATCTCAACAAAAATTCCCTAGGTTCAAAATGGCCCCTAGGATTGAAATTTCAGGAGAGGTAGATTATCAAAAAAGAAATGTTAGAGAGGACTTGCTGAAACAATTAAAAGGGTCTATGGGTGATGCAACCCAAATTAAGAGAATAGTCCCAACGCATCCCAACTTAAGAGTAGGAGAGGGTTTATATGACACAAGAAGGTGGGCCAAAGATGCTAAAACCAGTCTAAATGGTCACAGTCTATTTACAACTATCTACTGCCAAAGGAATGCTCCTAACCCAAATTGTAATATATGGGACTTAGACGTGGGAAAATTGATAGTACCCGGGGTGTTCATGGATGTAGATTTGTTCACCTTGATAGCCAACACTTATGACAGAGTATCTAGGGCTTTTAGGGATACACATGGAAACATGTTGTTGACTGTCACAGCCAATGAAATCAGAGAAATTTTAAATTTAAGTAATACCTTAGTACAAATGGATGATATTGACCTCAGCTACTTTAAAGAAGTATACCAGACCCATAGGGAATACTATACAAATGAGGCCCTGAAAGGATACTTTAACAAAATAGGGGATTTGATTGTATTAGGGCCCAACAGACCAGAGCCATTTAAGTTGGACTATTTTAGTGGTAAGGCTAAGAAAATGTATATTAGTGCCCTATGCCTAGTTTTAGGAGAGGATGAAGAAAAAACAATGGTTGTTCGTATGATGCTCATGGTGGTTTATATTCTACATCCCCACATATTAGTAGTTTTTGACTATGCTTCTTACATTGCCCAACAAATGCATGAAGGTCTAATAGGTATCCAAGACAGAAACATACTAAAACCAATGGGGTAGTATTCCCTTATTATGCACATGTTTTTGTTCAATAGTGCTAACTTCTTTGAGGAGGAGATGGACCTAACTAAGTTCCAAGGTGATGAGGATTTGCCTATTCAAATGTGGAGTGTTGATCTATCATGGGATAGAAAAGAAGCCAGTTATGTATACTTTGAAAGGGTTTTTCCCACTAGCCTTAAGTCATTGTTATCAAGATAGAATGCAAGGATCTATATGGATATGATGAAATTATTGAGACCTATGGAGTTTGGCCCAGAGTTGAAAATTTCCCACAATTGGGGAGATTTGATTTTATACCCTATTTCTACAGTAATAAGGCTTTATAGATTTTTGGGAACCCCTAATGTTATATCCTATAGAGTGCCTTTAAAGATTGGAATTGTAGATATTATGAGACAATTGGGTTGATTACAGGAAGAAGCCCTGATAGGTAAAATTAAGGGAAGTATCTTCCCTACCATTACAAGAGCCCATCATTTCATCATCACAAAGCCTAGGTGGACATAGTTTGACAATTATTTTGAACCCTGCCATCTAGCAACGTCTGTATCCAGGTGTGCAGATAATGAAGATTTCATAATGGGCATGTTCAGAAAGAGAACCAAGTGCTTGATATTAGAGCACCAATTCAATTTCCCCAAGGATATTGTTAGAAATATTTTTGATCTGAGTGACCAGGAGGTCAGGGAGGAAAATTTTCTCATGTACAAAAAGTCTTTGGACTTTGTTCACAATTTTGATATATCCTATGACCCTTTGAGGGAATTTTTTCCCTGGGCTAAAAAGATTGAATCTTTGATGACATTGTTTGAAGGTATTATGCAGGCTCTGAGTGAGAAGAAACAAAAAATAATGGAAGCTACGCCAAAAAACACAAAGGCCATCTTGAGAAAACTTTCACAAGGCAGGGTATTCCCACCATGGAATTATGTAGTCTACAAAAGAAGAGGGTATAGCACCATTATGCCCAAAAATGACAAGAATTTTGATCAGAAAGGCAAAAGATGATAGATTCTAGGGCCCAAAAGTTTCCATCTCGCAAGAAACAGAAAGTAGAAGGAAAAAAGAAAGAGAGTGAGTTATACTCTCCTTCCCAGTCTCCTATACATATGGATGACCAGGCTATTGCCGAGCAATTGGACCAAATGTGGAACATAGGACATGTTTTTGTTACATCTCAAGAGCTACAAGAAGGAGTGCCAAAAGAACCTAGGCATATAACTCTGGATCTCACAGTGGCAAAGTTTGTAGGTAAGGAGCTGGACCTTGTAACCAAACAGGCTAGTGAAGAATTCCTTTCAGATGACAATTTTTTTAAGGCTAGGGCCTTTATTCAGTTTCTATGGAGAACTCATATTGATGAGTTCAAAGATGAGTGCTAGAGGTTACAGGAAGCCCAACCAAATCATACCAAAGATGACATTGAAAAGGAGGTCAAGCAAGAGTGAGTGTCTAAATTTGACAAAATTACCGCTAAAGAGGGTAGGGAGTTGGTAAAAAAGAAAGGAGTCTTTATCTTACCCCAATGGGATTTGGCTAACGCCATAGTTTTTGATGATTTTATTCAGGAGGAAAAACCATTGAGCACTATTGGAGCATCAATTGGTGCCCAATTTAGTGAAGATCATGCAACTCTAGCAATCTGATCTTTGAACAAGAAAGATAAAAGGAGATTGAATGAAGATGACCAATCTGAGGACACAAGAAGCCTCATTGTCAAAAGAGTTTCTGATACCTTAGGAATTGAGGAAGCTAACCTTTCTTTTTAGACGACCAATTTGAGTTTGAAGGTAGCTAAAAAGGAGAAAGATGCTTATAATAGCCTTAACCAAAAGTATGAATTTGTCCTGAAACCATACAATGATGAAAGGGTTAAACCCCTGCAGAAGAATGAGAGAATAGCATTCCTGGAGAGGAGGAAAATAGTACAAATAATGCCTTAGAAGAGGATTACATAGGGATCCCACCAACCTTCCTCATCAAGTCCCATCATCACTTACTCCCCTTCCCCTGCACCATCTACTTCCACTACATTAGGAGAGCTAGAGAAGGAAAAGGCAATACTGAAAGCTGGAAGAGAAGAACTAGAAATGTAGTAAAAGGAATGGGTAGAGAAGTCTATGGACTTTATAGAAGTGGAAGCATGGGTAAAGAAAAGGTATGCAAATAAAATAAATAGTGCTCTTATGCATTGTACTCATGAAGTAATACCCATTTCTATATATGCTCAAGGTAAGAAGATTGTCAATATTATGAATGAATATCATGAAAACAAAGACAATTTGGATAAGTTGGTGAGCAAGTGGAAAGGGAAAAAATAGGAATTTAAAATCTTTCACACCTCTTGCAAGAAAATTAATGATTTTCACATAGTCCTGACTGGCATCTGTTAGGGATTTTTCTTGTATGAATCACAGTGCTTGAAATGGCTACTTGAACACCATGCCTTCTAATACTGATTCAGACACAAGAAAAGCCTAATTGCTAAGGACTGGATAAGGTCCTTCTTTGTTTTTGAGCTCCACATATACTCAGGAAGGTTTTACCTTTTATGATTGTTGTTTACACAGTATGTTATAGTATGGAAACTGATTTTCTATGTACCTTTGTTAAACCAACTGATAAATCACCTTACAAATGACCAAGCATAACCAGATGCAAGATTTAGGCATACAAACCATAGTCTTAAATATATCAAAAACCAGTGATACAAGGATGTTCATCGTTCTTCGTTTTCTTATAGGAGGGATAACCTAACGATTCACTCTCCAAGGAATCAATAAAGTGGACAATGTCCTGCTGACATAGGTCCTTACTGAATTTAATTTGTTTGTTCTTAGTAACAAGAATATTTTGATTAAATTTGGTTCTGATGCCTTGAAATAACTTGGACAATAATAGGTTATCAGACTAATTTCTGGACGAGTGCCTATCCTTTGGGCTATAGAGTCAAATAAGCTAAGATTTCATAGAAACAAAATACAGCAGGTTGCCTTACAACCCACATGCAATTAAGGTAAGTTGCCTTAAGAGTTACCCTGTCACCTCAAAACTATTGTATCAAATCCTTAAACAAAGTAGTATGCTCCCTGAAACTACTCATAAAACTTAGTTCTTTCCTTATAAGAAACTTGCAAGCAATTAGATAGTTACCTGATAACCAAAATGCTTCAGAATACCTTGTAAACTTGACATGAAAGAGCATACATAGAGAATAAAGAGACAACAATGGAAGAGAGTAAAATTGCACTATATTTATTTATATGATCCAGCTTTCCATACATGAAAGATTATACCACTTCAAAAGATAGACAAAAGTTTAAAACATCTGAATTCTGTAATATATTATCTCTTTTCCAAAACATTCCAACATCAAAGACCCTTAACAATTACAAATCTTTTTCTATATATAGGCTTTTGACCATCTTGGAATCCCTTAAGGATGCAACAAGTTTTGGATGGTCATAGAAAACCTAACCCTAAAGTTACAAGAGAGAAAAAAAGAAAGAGAGAGAAAGCGGTGGAGTGACCAAGTCAAAAAGATATAACAGATATTCTTGGTTCTTCACCCGATCTGGTGACTGCAATTAGATTGATATAGAAGGTAGCTGGTAGTATTTATGTTGAGTCCAAATAGCTATGCTTACATACTCACCTACATTCTCTTTTTGCAATAACTGTCCCTCTTGTCTTGAATAGTGCAGTGCCAAGTGTTCACCTTACTCATCGTCCAAAATTTCTTCTTCTACTACAAGCTTATTTTTCTTTGGTGCAATCATCACTTCCCAAGCTTTTACTTCATCATCCGATGGCCACTTGAAGTCCTGAGTACTCTGTACTTGCACCTTTTGCCTGTCCCATCTAGCATCAGTAATGTTTTTGACATCAAGTAGGAATTTGTTGATATCAGTCTCTTCTTTAAAGGCTTCATCCAATATTTTATTGAATCCTTCTATATCAACATCGGCTCCCAAGAGAAATGCATCATCACTAGGCCTCTTGGTGTCAAATTCACTCTTCCAGGCATCTATAGCCTTTACTTGGTCATCATCTCCCCTCAAGGAAGGAATAAACTTATTAAAATCATTTGAAAAGAGGCTCAATTTAACCTCTATTTGATTTAATTTTCCTTTAAAGAATGAGAGAGCAATATTGACTCTTTTGATCTCATCTCCCACTTCAGTTACTATTTCAGGAAAATCTCGTCTTATGTCTTGTAAAGATGACAACTTCTCAAATAAATTTTCCCTAGCAGACCATTTAGTAAAGTAAGGGTTTAGAATGGTAAGGTACCCCATTAACTTAGTATGCAAAGGTAGCAACTTATTGTATGTATTGACTACAACATCAGCTTTATCCTTTAGAATCTCAATTCTATGTTGTAGTATGCCTTTTAATGCCTTCAAAACAATTTCATTTCCCTTTTCTTTATCTACCTTTTGTTCCACAGCCTCTTCTGATTTAGGCTTATCTTCAATTTGCATTGGTGGTGGTTGTGCAGGCACATATACCACCTTAGGCTTTGCTTCTAACTCTTCTATTAATGTCTTGATCATATGATCCCTCTGGTATAATTGTATGTGGCACATATCCCTATACTTAGAAAATGCACTTGTTTCTTCCAACAAAGTACTATACCTCTCAGACAATTGTTTAGTCTTGTCTTCATTCAGGTGAGCCTAGTGTGTCATAATTTGGGAGATTTCTAAGTCCCTTGTATTTTTGTACAGACCACACCATTTGATTTCCCACCATATTTTCTTGGATATTTACTAATTGGGGCTTTTGGTCTTTTGGGCTTAGGCTCCACATTGCAAAATCCTGAGATTTTGGGCTATACCCAAATCCTTTTATCATATCTCCTATTTGGACCTCACTAGCCATTTTGAGATCTGGTTGTTTTCTAATTTGATCTATGATAAAGGCAGATGCCAAATCCCATCCCTCAGCCAATAATATTCCACTTCCCAGCACCATCTTCCTGGCATCCTCGGGTAAAATATATCCTCATTTTCAGGGTCATAATTCTGTAAAGATACTAGGGCTTCATTTGTTATTGTTTCTTTTCCATCCATAGTTAATTGGGATCTTATTTGCTCTGTTTTATGCCATCTTAGGAAGTCTTTAAAGTCCTCTGTTTTAACAAAGCTATCATCATCTAGAAATCTTTGTTGATGAAGCAATATTTCATCAACACAAGCCTTTAATGGTATCTCAACATCATCTTCTAGGTTAGGTCGTTGCTTCTTACCTTCCCTGATTGCTTTTCTTAGGTTATGGTCATATAACCTAGTGCTAGGTACTAAGGCCTTAGCCTTATCTTTTTTCTTACTTTGTCCCTCCATTGAAGGCTGCCCTAATTCCCATTTTTGCCTCTTTGCAGTAGGCTCCTCTAGATCATCAGGCTGGGTAGCAACTATGAGATCTATAATATGACCCTTAGCTCCCTAAAACTGTGGCACTTCAACCATATCCTTTTCTGATGCTTGTTGTGGTAAAGGAGACATAGTAGGACGTGCATAGTCACTGTCACTACCACTGTCATATTCTGACTCTTAGTGTTCAGGTGTTTGAGCACCTTTCTTGTCAAGGAATGTATCCAGTTGCTCTACAAGCACATAATAGTTATCTATCATGGCCTTAATTCTATAAAAATATGGGAGATCAGGGTAAAAACCCCCGAAAGACAACCCATTTCTTTTTATTTGTGTCTCCAACTTCAACAATTCCTGGATTCTCAGTCTTCTTAGATGAATGTCATCTTCATCCAAGATGTTCCTTGTTGCATCTTCTTCTATGCACTCATAGTGGACATTTGTATTAGGGATTGTAGGAGTATACAATTTTCTAACCCCTACCATGAAACCTTCTGGATCAATGTATCTATAAGGGGCTGCCCCCATTCTATATCTTTCCAACCACTGACCCACTTCATCAATGGCACCTTTACCAATTGTAAAGTTGAGAATCTTGAATTGCATAGGGGTTATAGTCCCCTTCTTGTGTAGTGCAAAGTGCTCATTATCTGTTAATAATAACTTCCATATGAATTCCATTGCAGCCACTCTTGTAGGCACATGATATGGGAATAAATGAGGTGGGTGAATACACCCATATACTCTGATAATGGTATAATTCTCCTCCAAGAAGAAATCACCCCAATTATGTTTTCCAGGCCAATTATCTGTATAATCATAGGGCCTGAGCAGTTGTATTATTTTCAATGGGACCCACTGTCCTGCTTGTTCCCAAACTCTGCACCATTGGATAGACAATCCAGTTTTGAAAAGCACAGTAGTCACACTCCCTGGAAGTGTAATTCCAAACCCTGACCCAAAATTGGATGGGATTTGGTGCAAACTGGTAAAATCTCTGAGGAGATAAGTTATGAACATCCATGATTACAAAATTGAAGTATAAGAGGAGATGCATGAGGACTGAATAATGAAAAAATTTGGGTTCCTTCTCCTTTGGATTCTTTAGTCTTTTCTGGGTTGCAATGAAAACCTCATGCATTTCATCTATTATGTGTTGCATGTAATCATAACTGGTACTTGAATGCACCTCTTGTAAGTCTAGCACCATCATCAGAATGCCAACATTGATTTTTTCTGCATCTCCATCTCTTCCTAGCACTCTACGTAGAGCATAAGAGATATACTTAATGTAGAAATGTAGATCCTTATAATAATATGGATTTGGCTCTTTCGTACGATCTAATTATTTTTTTACTTCTTTCAACATGTGTTTCTGTAATAAGCCTTTAGCAATACCAGGCTTCAAACTATACCTCTTCTCTTGCTTTGTCGTGTCAATCTTAGTAGACATGGTGCTAAATAGGCCAAAAGCCTGCTTGAATGAGTTCCTATTCAAAATTAAAAGGGCTGTGCCATCATCCCTTTTGATGGTCTTCATCAAAACATCATAGTGATTGGCTAGGTCTAAGAATAGGTCTACATCTAGGAAGACATTAGGAACAAGTAACCTAGCCAAACCACAGGTCCAAGGGTTTGATACTAGTATGGGCTTATCATAATTTTTATAGAAATAAGTGAAAAGGGAGAAAACTATTGTGCCTGGAGTCAGAGCATCTCGAATGTCCTTGTACTCATCAATGAGGACATTATCATTAGCCTTTTTATTCTGTGTTGAACCAGGTAGGAGACAGAGGAATTCATAAGAAAAACTCGCCTTTCCTTTCTGTTCCTCCTCACTTGCTCCACTTGTTGAAGCAACACTCATAGCCCTGCTCATATTTGCAATATGTTGAATCTCTTACTACTTACTGATATTAAAACAAATCTATCTCTGAGATCAAATGACCATTCAATGCACAATTTCCTAAAATTTAGAACTCTTTGATCAACTTTGGAAACACTGCAAACTGAGAAAAATATCTCTTCTTTCTAAAAACTTAGCGACTTGGGCTCTGAAAATTGAAAGCATGGTGAATGTGAATGAATGCACCATCAACTTCTTATAGCCATCATTCAGAGTACACAACTCATAATTTGGAAAGATCAGTTTTGTCATTAATTTGACATGCTGTGAACTTGAGTAAAAACCTAGCCATTGTTTCTGAGCTTGACAGGAAATCAAATTTTCAAAAAATGAATCCTCAGAACAATCATACAATATTTAAAAGAGTTGACATGTCACATTGTGATTCATTAACTGTCTTACATCTCAGCTACTCTTTTTGCACAGTAATCAAAATACAATCCTGTGATTAGTCACTGAGCGATTCATATTGTCACATCAAAAACTGCCATAATTTTTTAGATTTTGGGATCAGGCGACTGTGCGACTGCACAAAGTCTCTTTGTTGTGGGCCTCTATCACTAACCCATGGTTTATCTCAAGACATAGCGACAATGCATTTTCTTACCCTTGGCTGACCTGAATCACTATCTGGCGATCATGCGACCCAACTGAAATCATAGTCACTCTAAGTTAACATTAACTCAAAATCTATCTCAAGAACCAGTGACTGACCGTTTCCTTTAACCCTTTACAGTTATCTCCTAGTTGCTGAGTGTTTCTATTTCATGGCAAGACTATGCGACCACACCTAGTTGCCCGATCACGGAATCAAGTTCTAAATGCTTAATTTTATCACAACAGGTTAGATGCACCCCTTTTCTACTTCTAACGACTGCATGACATACCTTAATCGCCAAGTCATGAGGAATTTTCCCTTTGGGAACTTTTCTTCTTAGACTCTATGACCACCGTTAGATCCCTTTATTCCTTCATCTGACGGCTGTCACTTAATTGCTAAATGTTCTTTACATGCCCTTAAATCTTTCTCAGACACCGTGACTGAAAGGAAAGCACTTAGTCTCATTGTCGCTGAGTCTATTTTCTCCTTTTGGCGACCATGTGATAATTCCTTAACAGCCACCCACCTTATGACACATGTCACACAGTCTTTTGTTCACTTACTGCATAATGGAGAACTGAGTCATCATCTTGTTCTGGCGACACCCCAACTATACTTTACTGCAAACCTTAGACGGTCAGTCGTGTAGTCTTGGTTAAAATCTCTTAATTGTTGTTCCTTTTCAAGACCACGTGACTGAAGGTCTCACTTAACTGTTAACTTTGATTCATTCAGCGATAAAGAAACAAAAGGCAATCGCGAAGTCTGAAGAGATTTTGACAACTATTGAGAATTTGTCATGATTACCCGACTAAGTAGTGGGTCCCTTCTGCGTAAAGCTTATGATATAATTATCTTGTGACTATCCAGCATGAAGGAATCACTGAGTCTCAGAAGGCCAAAAGAATATTCTAAAGTTAAAAGAGACCCATCGACAAAATGGAAAATGCAAAGTCGGGAAAACATATGGAATATTTAGTTGGAGTAACACGACGAGGTGACTTTACTAAAAAACATGCCTTAAGTGGATAGAAAAAGTAACAGTGAAATAGAAGTGCCATAACCTAGGGTTTACTTTAATGTTTATCACTTGGAAAGCCTAGGGTTTTCAGGGTTTTGTAAATTGAGTTAGTTTTAGATTTGAAAACCTAAAAACTTGACACAGGTAAGGCCAAAAGGAATGAGAGATAGCTAACTTGAAACCACTAGATCATAGAGAAAAGGATGGGGAACCAGGAAAACTACCAAAACAAGAAATACAACCAACAGTGGCTCTAATGAGGATTGGCTAAACAAAGTTTATGACAAAGAACCACAGAATCTCTGGTTGCAGACCACCTTTACAAAGGAGCAAAACCCTAAAACAGAAAGGGGAATATATACAGTATTTACAAGTAAGGGAAGGGAGAAGAACATATAATACATACTTACTTGTGCACTTTGAACTTTTACTCAAAGAAATGCTTCAAAAACTACCCATGCACACCCAACTCAAACAGATCTCCTTCCATATTTTTCAACAAGTATGAGTCTTTGCCAAATTTCTCAGCAATAAGGAACGGTCCTATCCATAAAGACTTAAACTTCTTATGCTTTCCTTTATCCTCTTCCCTTGCATTCCATTGGAGAACTAAATCATCAATTTGGAACTTTCTCTCAGTAGCCCTCCTCTCAAAAAGATATTTCATTTTTTGCTGTAGCTTCACATTTTCTCTCTGACTATTTCTCCTCATTTCATCTAATTCCATCAGCTGCATGACTCTGGTTTGCATATTGTCAGAGACATCTAAATGTTCCTCTTGTATGTATTTGGAAATGGGCAATAAATTGTTAATAGAAAATCTCGCTTGTAAACCATACACCAACTCAAAAGGAGATTGACTAGTTTCCCTTTTAAGTGTTACCCTATCAGCCCAGAGAGCTAATCTCAATTTTGTATGCCAAGTCCTTTTGTTTTGTTCTAGAGTCCTATTTAATATTTTCAATATGCTTTTATTGCTAGACTCAGCTTGTCCATTGGCCTGTGGATGATATGGGGATGAATATGCTATTGTAATTCCATACCTTTCACAGAAACTTGTCATTTTTTCTGATCTGAAACTCATAGCATTGTCCATTATTAATTTATTAGGCACTCCAAATCTGGTCAAAATATTTTCTAATAGGAATTCAGTAACCACCTTACTTTTTTCTTTCCTTGTGGGGATAGCCTCAATCCACTTAGTAAAGTAATCTATGGCAACTAAGATCCAACTATGTCCTACACTAGACTTTTCTTGAATTTCACCAATAAAATCAATGCCCCATACAACAAAAGGAGCCTCAGTACTCACCGAGTTGAGCAACAGAGCACCTGCAAATTTCAATTTATTGGAGAACCTCTGACATGGTTCGCATTTCCTAACATGTGCATAAGTATCTTTGAACAGAGTAGGCCAATAATATCCTACCCTCAAAATTTTATGGGCAGTGGTCTTAGCAGAAAAGTGACCTCCACATTGTCCTTCATGCATCTCAATTA
>MU225219.1:2579865-2594632 GCA_018584345.1 Thuja plicata | reverse complement strand
GTTTTCTAATTTGGTCTATGATGAAGGCAGATGCCAAATCCCATCCCTCAGCCAATAATATTCCACTTCCCAGCACCATCTTCCTGGCATCCTCGGGTGAAATATCCTCATTTTCAGGGTCATAATTATGTAAAGCTACTAGGGCTTCATTTGTTATTGTTTCTTTTCCATCCACAGTTAATTGGGATCTTATTTGCTCTTTTTTATGCCATCTTAGGAAATCTTTAAACTCCTCTATTTTAACAAAGCTATCATCATCTAGAATTCTTTGTTGATGAAGCAATCTTTCATCAACACAAGCCTTTAATGGTATCTCAACATCATCTTCTAGGTCAGGCCGTTGCTTCTTGCCTTCCTTGATTGCTTTTCTTAGGTTATGGTCATATAACCTAGTGCCAGGTACTAAGGCCTTAGCCTTGTCTTTTTTCTTACTTTGTCCCGCCATTGAAGGCTGCGCTAATTCCAATTTTTGCCTCTTTACAGCAGGCACCTCCAAATCATCAGGCTAGGTAGCAACTGTCAGATCTATAATATGACCCTCAGCTCCCTGCAACTGTGGCACTTCAGCCATATCCTATTCTGATGCTTGTTGTGGTAAAGGAGACATAGTAGGACATGCATAGTCACTGTCACTACCACTATCATATTCTAACTCTAAGTGTTCAGGTGTCTGAGCATCTTTCTTTTCAAGGACTATATCCAGTTTCTCTACAAGCACATAATATTTATCTATCATGGCCTTAATTCTATCAAAATATGGGAGATCAGGGTAAAAACCCCCAAAAGACAACCCATTTCTTTTTATTTGTGTCTCCAGCTTCAACAATTCCTGGATTCTCAGTCTTCTTATATGAATTTCATCTTCATCCAAGATGTTCCTTGTTGCATCTTCTTCTATGCACTCATAGTGGACATTCGTATTAGGGATTGTAGGAGTATACAATTTTCTAACCCCTACCATGAAACCTTCTGGATCAATGTATCTATAATGGGCTGCCCCCATTCTATATCTTTCCAACCACTGATCCACTTCATCAATGGCACCTTTAAGAATTGTAAAGTTGAGAATCTTGAATTGCCTAGGGGTTATAGTCCCCTTCTTGTGTGATGCAAAGTGCTCATTATCTGTTAATAATAATTTCCATATGAATTCCATTGCAGCCACTCTTGCAGGCACATGATATGCTAATAAATGAGGTGGGTGAATACACCCATATACTCTGATAATGGTATAATTCTCCTCCAAGAATAAATCACCCCAATTATGTTTTCCAGGCCAATTATCTATATAATCATAGGGCCTAAGTAGTTGTATGATTTTCAATGGGACCCTTGTCTTGCTTGTTCCCAAACTCTACACCATTGGATAGACAATCCAGTTCTGAAAAGCACAGTAGTCACACTCCCTAGAAGTGTAATTCCAAACCCTGACCCAAAATTGGATGGGATTTGGTGCAGACTGGTAAAATATCTGAGGAGATAAGTTATAAACATCCATGATTACAAAATTGAAGTATAAGAGGAGATGCATGAGGACTGAATAATGCAAAAATTTGGGTTCCTTCTCCTTTGGATTCTTTAGTCTTTTCTGGGTTGCAATGAAACCCTCATGAATTTCATCTATTATGTGTTGTATGTAATCATAACTGGTGCTTGAATGCACCTCTTGTAAGTCTAGCACCATCATCAGGATGCCAGCATTGATTTTTTCTGCATCTCCATCTCTCCCTAGCACTCTACATAGACAATAAGAGATATACTTAATGTAGAAATGTAGATCCTTATAGTAATATGGATTTGGCTCTTTCATAGGATCTAAGTATTTTTTTACTTCTTTCAACATGTGTTTTTGCAATAAGCCTTCAGCAATACCAGGCTTTGAACTATACCTCTTCTCCCGCTTTGTCATTTCGATCTTAGTAGATATGGTGCTAAATAGGCCAAAAGCCTGCATGAATGAGTTCCTATTCAAAATTAAAAGGGAAGTTCCATCATCCCTTTTGATGGTCTTTGTCAAAACATCATAGTGATTGGCTAGGTCTAAGAATAGGTCTACATCTAGGAAGACATTAGGAACAAGTAACCTAGCCAAACCACAGGTCCAAGGGTTTCATACTGGTATGGGCTTATCATAAATTTTATAAAAATAAGTGAAAAGGGAGAAACCTGTTGTGCTTGTAGTCACAACATCTAGAATTTCCTTGTACTCATCAATGAGGACATTAGCATTAGCCTTCTTATTTTGTGTTGAACCAGGCAGGAGATGGAGGAATTCATCTGAAAAACTCACCTTTCCTTTCTGTTCCTCCTCAGTTCCTCCACTTGTTGAAGCAACACTCATAGCCCCGCTCATATTTGCAATATGTTGAATCTCTTACTACTTACTGATATTGAAACAAATCTATCTCTGAGATCAGCTGACCGTTCAATGCACAATTTCCTAAAATTTAGAACTCTTTGATCAACTCTAGAAACACTACAAACTAAGCAAAATATCTCTTCTTTATGAAAACTTCACAACTTGGGCTCTGAAAACTAAAAGCATGGTGAATGTGAATGAATGCACCATCAACTCCTTATAGCCATTATTCAGAGTGCACAACTCATAATTTGGAAACATCAGTTCTGTCATTAATTCAACATGCTGTGAACTTAAGTAAAAACCTAGCTGTAGTTTCTGAGCTTGACAGGAAATCAAATTTTCAAAAAATGAATCCTCAGAACAATCATACAACATTTAAAAGAGTTGACATGTCACATTGTGATTTGTTAACTGTCTTACATCTCAGCTACTCTTTTTGCATAGTAATCAAAATACAAGCATGTGATTGGTCACTGAGTGATTCATATTGTCACATCAAAAATTGTCGCCATTTTTTAGATTTTGGGATCAGGTGACTGCGCGACTGCACAAAGTCTCTTTGTCATGGGCCTCTGTCACTAACCCATGGTTTATCTCGAGACATAGCGACAATGCATTTTCTTACCCTTGGCTGACCTGAATCACTATCTGGCGATCATGTGACCCAACTGAAATCATAGTCGCTCTAAGTTACCATTAACTCAAAATCTATCTCAAGACCCAGCGACTGACCGTTGCCTTTAACCCTTTATGGTTATCTCCTAGTTGCTGAGTGTTTCTATTTCACGACAAGACTATGTGACCACACCTAGTCGCCCGATCACAGAATCAAGTTCTGAATGCTTAATTTTATCACAACAGGTTAGATGCACCCCTTTTCCACTTCTAACGACTGCGCGACATACCTTAATTGCCAAGTCGTGAGGAATTTTCCCTTTGTGAACTTTTCTTCTCAGACTCTGCGACCACCGTTAGATCCCTTTATTCCTTCATCTGACGGTTGTCGCTTAATCACTAAATGTTCTTTACATGCCCTTAAATCTTTCTCAGACACCGCGACTAAAAGGAAAGCACTTAGTCTCATTGTCGCTGAGTCTGTTTTCTCCTTCTGGCGACCATGCAATAATTCCTTAACAGCCACCCGCCTTATGACACATGTCACACAGTCATTTGTTCACTTATCGCATAATGGAGAATTGAGTCATCATCTTGTTCTGGGCACACCCCGACTATACTTTACTGCAAACCTCAGACGGTCAGTCACATAGTCTCGGTTAAAATCTCTTAACCACTGTTCCTTTTCAAGGCCACGCGACTGAAGGTCTCGCTTAACTATTAACTTTGATTCATTCAGCGATAAAGTGACAAAAGGCAATCGCAAAGTCTGAAGAGATTTTGACAACTATTGAGAATTTTCCACGATTACCCGACTAAGCAATGGGTCCCTTCTGCGTAAAGCTTATGATATAATTATCTTGCAACTATCCAACATGAAGGAATCGCTGAGTCTCAGAAGGCCAAAGGAATATTCTAATGTTAAAAGAGACCCAGCAAAAAAAAGGAAAATGCAAAGTCGGGAAAACATATGGAATATTCGGTTGGAGTAATGCGACAAGGTGACTTTACTAAAACACATGCCTTAAGTGGATAGAAAAAGTACCAGTGAAACAGAAGTGCCATAACCTAGGGTTTACTTTAATGTTTATCACTTGGAAAGCCTAGGGTTTTCAGGGTTTTGTAAATTGAGTTAGTTTTAGGCTTGAAAACCTAAAAAATTGACATAGGTAAGACCAAAATGAACAAGAGATAGCTGAATTGAAACCACCAAATCACAGAGAAAAGGACAGGGAACCAGGAAAACTGTCAAAACAAGAAATACAACTAACAACACCCACAAATGTGTCAAATTACTTTTGGATATGGATATCAGGAGTGACATGGTCATGAGAAAGGTGCTGACTTTGAAAAGGGAATATTCATAGGATAAATATGAAATGTTCCTAAACCTCCTTAGGAAAAATAGTAACATCAAAGATGAGGGGTTGTGGTACTGTAAAATGAATGAAGCATTAGCAGTTCGAACTAATAGTATACTAACTTTGGAGAGTACCCTACTTTTTGCTCAAACCATTGAGATAGTGGGCAAGGCCAGGTAATTTTTTCACATTCTAGACAGATGAGATAGAGAAAGCACATGTCACTTGGAAGGAGATCAATAGTATAAAACATGAAGTTCTTGGCTTCATTTGGCCGAGTGATGAGGTGTATACTTCTTAGAAGGATAGGTACACAATAACTTATCTAGGTGAACGAGAGGAAATGCAGGTGGATGAGGAAGCACAATAAAGTAGTTGATGCAGTTGAAAATGGATATAATGCATCACTAACATTAGAGGAAATGAGTTCCAGATGGTAGATCCCCAAAAAGTACAAGGCAAGTGCAATCACCATGTAGTCGTAGGACAAAGAATCAGTTAGAATATCTTGTAACAAAACTGGTTTTTCTATCCACTTGTTATTTTGTCCTATTGTATTCTTAAATTTTGTCTTTTAGCCTAGTCATCTAAAGCTTTTTGCATCCTTGATCTTTAATGATTCCAAGATGACTAGTGTAGGCTATAAATAGTAAGTTGTAATATATTGTAAAGGATGGAAAAAATAAGACTGCAAAGCAGACTTCTGAATTTTTTCTAGGCTTTGGTTTTGAATCAATTTGAATGTATTGAGATCAGGCTTTTATTAATAAAAATAAAATGGAATCTCCATTTTGATACCAATGATGTGATTTTTCATTTACAATTAGCTCTTGTATGTTTAATTTGTAAGGCATATTAAATGTACTGGTTATAAGGTAACTGTGTCATTATTTGTGAGTTGCTTTCAAGGAGGGTTTAAAACTTGCAAATAATTACAGAGGGTTAGGGTTTATGCAAGAATTTGATACATGGGTGTGAGGGTGAGAAGATAATTTGTAAGGAATTCTATCTAAGGTTTAATTTGTATTTCATTTAATTATCCTTGGTGTATGTATGTTTTATTCTGACTTTATGGCCCATGACTAGGCACTAGTAAAATTATGATAAGTGGTTGTTATCATCAATCAAATATTAATCAATCTTTATATTTCTATCATCTGAAATACATGTCTAGATAATTTAATTTAGTGCAATTCATATTAGTGATTTTTTGAAGAGAGAATCAATAGGGTAGCCTTCCTAAGCCAAGTGGCTTAAGAAGAAGAAGGCTAAGGAATCCTTAATCCAGTGTCAGACTTGTTGAAAGATAGTAGTCTTTTGAAGGTGCACCTACATGGGTATGTGGAGCCCAAAGTGTAGAAGGATTTTGATCTTTGTTAATTATCCCTTTCACTGTGAGAATCTAGATTGGGAACTAAAGAGTCTAGCAATCATTGTTATATGTTGATCCTGTAAGAAAAAGAGCTAACAGGGTATATATTAGTGATCTTTTCTTTTGGAAAGATGTGGTGGTGGAAGAGATTGAAAATAAAAAGAAGTGAAATCTATGAGGCATGTTTGTTGTTGGATGTAGAACAAATTTTTGTGTTAAGAATACTTCATTGGAACTGACCAAGCAAAGACAGTTGCTATCAGATAGTTAACTGGATTGTATTTTCCTATATACACTTATTTAGATTGTAAATCCTTGAGGGTGGCTTTAACCTTCTTTAGGCAGTGTACCTGGGTAGTGAGCCTACTACTTTTCTTGAATCCTAATAGGGTCTATCTTGTAGTAGGGACTGTGTACTTTAATGTTGTAATAAGCTCCTAACAGGGCTAAATCTTTTAACATGGATACTATACTCTCAATACATTATTTTTGGGTGCTAATTACCACCAGGTTTTTACCTTTAATAGGGTTTCCTCGACAACAAGTATTGTTTTATTGTGTTGAAATTTACTGTGTTATCGTTTGCATTGAAATTTTGGCTTACAAAGTTTAAAGTGTAATAATATATATCACAACTGATTCACCCACCCCCCCTCTCAGTTGTCTTTTGGACTGTTATTCCTAACAGTTGGTGAGAAGGTTTAGTGAGATTTGTGAACCTATCCTAGATACTATAAAAGGTGGAGTTAAGACCAGATTCATGCAGACCACAAAAGAAAATGAAGGTTGTGAGAGGTTGAAGATGGAAAAAGTTGCACAACTCATCCTTGTGCTTCCAAGTTTTGACATATTGTTTTTTGTGGAGTGTGATGCAAGAAATATAGTTGTGGGGGAAGTGTTAAGTCAAGAAGGGAGGCCAATAGCCTTCTAAAGTGAGAGCTTGAATGAAGCTAAGTCAAGGTATTATCTTATGATCTAGAGCTTTATGAATTGGTCCAAGATCTCAAGAAGTGGAGGCATTATCTATTGTGAAAGGAATTTTTGTATATACAAACAAATAAGCTTTAAGCTATATCAACACAAAAGAAAAACTCAGCCTTAGGAACATCAAGTGGATGGAATTCCTACAATCATATACATTCACTATAAAACACAAGAAGGGGTTGAACAATAAAGTTGCAGATGCACTTAGTACGAGAATGTTCACTGTTAGAGAAATCCAATTGTAGAGAAAATGATTTGAAGGATTCAAGGACTTGTCTGAAGGGGGTACAAATTTCTAAGAAGTTTATAAGGTATGCAATGATTTTGATAACCATTTTCATAGTAAGTTTTATAAATACACCCTATAGAATGGTTTTTTATTTAAAGGTAAACAATTGTGTGTTCCAAGGGGATCCATGAGGAAAAACCTCATCCAAGAGAAATATAATGACAACCTAAGTGATCACTTTGGGTTGAATAAGACCTTAGATCTTGTTGAAAGATTCTACCACTGGCCCAAAATGCAGAAGGATGTAAGGAAATATGTAGAACATTGTGTGATATGTCTAAAATTCAAGGTTACCTCTTAAAATGTAGGACTCTATCAACCATTACCGATGCCTAATAGGCCTTGGGAGTGCATAAGCAGGGACTTTATAGTGGGATTACCTAGAACAAAGACTAGTTTGGATAGTGTGTATGTTGTGGTGGACCGATTTAGTAACATGAGTCACTTTATACCTTGTAAAAAAACCCACGATGCTAGTTACATTTCTCAACTCTTCTTTAGAGAAGTAGTAAGGATCCATGGTCTACCAATAAACATTGTCTCAGATAGGGATATGAAATTTATGGGGCACTTTTGGAAAACACTCTGGAAGAGGTTGAGAACCAATTTAGCACATAGTTTTTCATATCATCCTAAAATGGACGGTCAAATAGAAGTAATCAATAGGGTCCTTGGAAATTTGATAATGTTTCTAACTAAAGAATATGGTCAAAGATAGGATCAAGTAATACCTCAAGCTAAATTTGCACATATTGACAATACAATTAGATCCACAAGTAAGAGCACATTTGAAATTGTATATGGAATTCACCCAAGGATACTTTTTGAGATTAGGGAGTTAAAGGATCGTGAATGAGTTAGTGTAAATGCAGATATTTTTACCCAATCTATGAGGGAGGTCCGTGAAAAAATGAAGAAGACACTAATCGAAGAAAACCAAAAGCTCAAAGCTAAGGTAGATGCAGTGAGAAGGTTTACAATTTGAAGTAGGAGATTTGGTGATGGTGTATCTCAACAAAGCTAGAATATATAATGGGATTCCAAGAAATATTTAGATAAGGAAAGTTCGCCCATGCAAGGTATTGGCTAAGTATGGTCTTAATGCCTACAAATTAGATCTACTCAAGGAGATATCAATCTCTCCTATCTTCAATATGAAGTATTTAACCAAGTACTAATGTCCAGATGTAGAGGAGCATTATTACAATAGAGAAATTAAAAAGGATGTGGAAGAACTCAGTATACCTATCCATACTAAGGCTCATGTTGAAAGGGTCTTATATTCTAGGGTGGAGAAGACTATACACATGATATACATGGAAAAATCTAGTAAATTGGAAGCATCAACCTGAATCAGAGGCTACTTGGATAGAAAAGAGTGACTTCAAGAAGCATGGAATTAGTGTGGAGTTCATCAATCCTCAGGTAACTTAACTTTCTTGTTGCAGGGGGAGAATGGTGTAGGAGCACCATATGGTCCTAGTGAAGATCCTATGAATTTTTGCTTGTAGGTGGTTCTAGACAACCACCATAGAATAAGGATAATTAGAAATTCCCAAGGTGTGTGTGGGAGTCTTTTAGTAAGTGTGTTTAGTTTTTTAGTCTTTTTCTTAGTCCAAAAAGTCCTAGATAGTGGGTTTTTACCTTAAGGTTTGAAAAGTCCAAGTTGGTCAAACATGGACCAAAACTCCAAATTGAGTGAAAAATGGTCAAATGATGTATATGCATGATTTTGGATCAATTGTAAGGATTATAGGTTGAGCTATGAAAGCTGGACTGAATGAAATGACAAATGCAAGAAATTGCAAAAGTTGTTCAGGACAACTTTGCAACTTTGCAAAGTTGTCATGATAACTTTCCTAGAAAGTTGTAAATGGACAAAAATGAAACTAAAGACCAAACCTTGGGTCTGAAAACATGTGTGCATGTTATATAATCCTAAGTAAACCCTAATTAAAGGGTTGGTAATCATATTGTATGGGATAATTTCAAGGAAGAAGTAATTGTCTAGTTATTGTGACACAGTGACATCTTTGAGCTTTCATCCACGAAAAAATTAATTGAATGGTGAAATTTTATGGAATGAAAGTTTATTTATTTGTATGTAGATATTTTGTGTGGCATTATTTTTTGAATTTTTTACATTTTCTTATTATTTTGTAAATTCTTTTGTTTTCACAAAGTTAATGTCTTGTATAGAGTGGTTTGCATAGAAATGTCTCTTTCTTGATTTCCACCAGTTGAATCAATATGGCCACGTGGAATCAATAAGAGAAATATAATTAATTTTTAAATTTGTATTTTAGATTTTTTGTAGTAGGGGAGCTATTTTTACAAGCAAGCCCTAGGTGGGTCTAGAGGCATCCAACTAGTAGCTTCCAGAGTTGTAGAGGATTAAAGAATGGATGGATGGATTGAGTTGTGCCAATCTCAATTTGGAAAGTATAGATTCTTCTGATAAGGCCCTGTGGTCAAGAGGAGAAGAGTATATGAGTTCTTCTGAACACATTTTGAGCCATCAAAAAGCAGACTGGTTCAAAAAACCTAAAAGCCCTTAAAAATAGGGGTCTCTTGAAAGTACATTGTACGGACACTTGGGAAAGCCTAAAGCTAGAAAATCTCAAAGCTTGGGTTTATTTATGAAAAAATAAAAATTTATGCGGTAGCTCGTTAAGGGAATTTGGAAGCAATTTCAAGTTTTGTCAAATTAGGGGGCCTAATTGTAGCAAAAATTCTAGAAGGCCTAAAATATGGGAGTCCAGGAACTCAATGAAAAAACCACTGGAAGATAGGATAAAAAACCACCAAAATTCATTGAAATGAGTAGAGAGAAATCCCAAACACCTACTTCCATGCCCATGTAGGAGATGGAGGTTTGATTGACTTAGGAGAACTATGAATTCCTAACTAGTGTAGAGAGGGGAAGTATGTTTTTAAGTTGATAGGTGAGATCCTATGAAGAAGAGGAATTGCAGAGAGAGTCCTCTTGTTAGGGTAGAGAAAAGAAACCTAAGAAGGCTACGAAAGACCCTTGAGAAGAGCTTGAAGAGCTCAATTTGTTGGATCTCCTCACCAAAAGGGTCATATTTTACTCTCCTATTTATCTCAAAGGATTAATTTTATCTCTTTGATGGCTTGTTTCTTTTATAGGATGTAATTATTTCTTGCATACTTATTGGGAGACTCTTTGTTGTGCCTAGCTTCCTAGATTTCTTGAACCTTTTTCCCATTAGGTTCCTAATCTAGGACTCCCAATCATTAAGATGTTACTCTAGTAGTTTTCAAACTTTCCATACAGGTGGCTTATCAACTCATCCTTTTCTTGTCCTATTCTTTCCCAATTCTCATATAATATCTTGTAGGAGTTTAAAACATCTTTAAAAAGTCAAATTTCCTAATCCTTAATCCATTCAACTTTCTCAACTAGGCTATTCTTGATCGCTTACATACTTTGACAGTTTTAGGCCTATTAGGCTTATAGGTCTCAATTAGCCCTAAGTTTAAATTTTTTGGGTTCTAACTCAAGAATATTGAAAACAACCCACTAAACACCTCACCTTTCTAAGAAACCTTATGGTAACCCTAAAATTTTTTTTAGGTCTTGGCTCTTGAATTGTCTGTACAATACTTAAACCATCAACATGCCTAATTGTATCATTGTACTGGTCTTTTATCTCAAAACACAACCAGATGGATTCAAAGAGTCTTCTCCTCATAAATAAGCTTGGTCCTGATCCCAAAATAACTTTCCATGGAATTTTATTTCATTTCCCAATCCCTTTCTTGCAAGAAACAAACTCTGCAACCCAAAACTCCCTAGTCGGGCCTCGATTATGCTCCCCTAGGGCATGCTCTCAAAATTTTGGTTTTGATTTTTATGACTTGCCACCAAGAGAAAAATACTATACATAGACTCCACTTAAAGAATTCCAATGTACATTAATATTCCACGGTGGAGTTTCAAGATGGAGGCATTCTTTTATCAAAACCCCAAAACTACCAGAGAACCCAATTTCAAGTCTTGATTTTTTATTGAATCTCTAAAATTTATTAAAAGTAAATAAAGATCACACAAGGGAAGGATAGTAATAAATTTTAACTAATTTCAATGCAAAGAATAAAGATTCAATCCATCTACAATGAGACAGTGCACACTTCTCAGAAAACTATAAACTATATTATTAGAGCACAAATGTTCAAAAAATATTCCAACCTTTGTAGAATACATTTTTAGGTCTTATATATGCCTCCTCCAAATGTTTAACTTAATTGTATGTTCCCTTAAATGGTTGTCACAAAAATGCACTCACTTTCTAGATTTTTTCAAGCAGCTTTTAAAAGTTGTAAAAGTTGCTCTAGCAATGTTTTTGTATCTTTTACAATTTTAGCACTACAAAAGCATTTTCCCAATCTAGGGGTGAAGAATGATGTTTTAAGACACCATGAACATGTGGAAGAATAAAAAATTATTCCCTAATCAATATGACCCCCTTTTAAATGGTGTACTCACATTTGTCCTATGTGCCCATTGAGCCAATACTTGAAAATATTAACAAGTTACCAACATTAACAAAACATTTAACATTCCATCCTAACTAACATAATGTAATCCTAACCCATATTCCTCACATGAACTTCACAAGGTCTTACAAGACAAAAGTTGAGGGCTTGTCACTTACCCGTAGGTTCTCCTACACCATTCTCCCCCATAAACAAAAGCTCAAGTCACAGGAGGTGGCAAGAGCAAGGGGTCAATGCCCAAATTCTTAAAATATACCTTAGGGACCCAAGTGGTTTAAGCTTCAGAGGATCAACTCCATTTGATCAAATTCTCCATATAAATCATGTTCCTGGTTTGTTTAGAAACACAGACCCCAAAAATTTCTCTGCTTCAGCTTTGGGTGGTGTAGGCCACTAGTGTAACTCAAAATCCACATGTGGAACAAGAGGTGTCTCATTAGCATTCTCCATACTGGGACCATTATATGCAACCAATTTTGCTACATTGAAGACAAGAGATACAACTATGTCTTCACAAAAAGCAATCTTGTAAGCATTAGAACCATATTTCTCTAAGATTTTGCATGGGCCAAGTCATCACATTTGTATCTTTCTACAGAAACCCTTAGGTAATCTTTCTTTTTGAGATAGAACATGACTAGATTAGCTACCTGAAGCTCTATTTCCTTCTTCTTCATATACCCCCTCTCTTTTATACTTTGAGTATTCTCCATCAAGATCTATTTAACATACTCATGAATTTCCCTCATTTCCTGTGCAAAATCCTTTGCATAACCACTTCTATTCTCCAATATTGTAATGTCTCTTAGATCCATTACACCCCTGGGATGTATCCCATAAAAAATGCAAATGGATTGTTGCCTCTTGTCCTATTCACTATGTCATTAGAAGAAAATTCAGCTTGGTGAATGATTTTGTCCCATGCTTGACCATGGTCCTTGGTTAAACATCTTAAAATATTTCTTAAACTTATGTTAACAACTTATGTCTTCTTATCTATTTTGGGATGGTATGTAGACCCAAATGAGAAGTTAGTACCAATTTTTTTACAGAAATTTTTCCAAAAATGGCCAATGAATTTAGAATATCTATCAGACACAATACTCATTGGAAAACCATGAATCCTTATGACTTCCTTAAACAAATGGTTTTCAATTTGACATACATCATCAGTTACCTTAGAAGTTACAGAGTGAGACATTTTTCTAGATCTATCCACAACAACAAAAACATTGTTACATCCAGTTTTGGTTGTAGGAAACCCAACTACAAAGTCCATGCTCATGCATTCCCATGCCCTATTTGGAAGGGGTAAATGCTGATATAGGCCAACATTGGAGGAAGTACCCTTTTTCTTTTTTCATATAACACAACATTATACATACTTCCTTGTGTCCCTTTTCATCTTAGGCCAAACAAAACCCAAAGTGCCCTCCTAGGCTACCATTATGCTTCTCCTAGATTAAATTTTTCATCATGGACCCTCTAAGAACACAAAGTTTACCACCTTTAAAGAAAAGGACATCTTGTAAGTTATAATCATCATATTCACTATGAAATTGATTCTCAAAGTTCTCACACACCTAATAAGTTGCAAAAAAGTCTTCATCTTCCCTATATAGCTCCTTCAAGTTATCAATCCCTATACTCTTAAATTAAATTTCTTGAACAGTCAGTGATCTTCTACCTAATGCATCAAAAAAATTATTCTTTTAGCCATCCTCTTTTTTTAATGGTAAAGGTATAGGACTGTAGATATTCCACCCACTTAATTTGTGTATGATTCAGCTTTTCTTGGGAGTTGAGGAAACTCAAATCTTGGTTATCTATATAGACCACAAAATCTATAAGAAAGAGACAGTGCCTGCCTTTCCTTATAGATTGAAAAAGAGAATATAAATCAAGATAATAGGATGAATAATTCCTCTTAGCTTCATTAATATTTTCACTAAAAAAGGTTGTAGGTCTACACACTTGAATTAGAACTACACCTACTATCACACGGCTTGCATCATATTCAATTGTGAGGAGCTTATAAAAACTAGGTAGCACCAAGATAGTTTGAGTGGCCACCTTCTGCTTCAAGAATTCAAACCCTCTATTTGTTTCATGTTTCCATTGGAACTTAGTCTTAATACCCCCTTTTATGGTATGTAGGATGTGTTAATAGATTCCACTAAAATTTCTAATAAACTTCCTATAGAAGTGAGCTAAACAATGGAGGCTTCTCACTTCACTAGTTATCTTGGATGGAGGCCAACTGGGAATTGCTTCCAATTTTGATGATTCCATTTGCAAAGCACCTTGTGATACTAAAAAGATAAGATACAATAATTCTTATTTCATAAACTCACACTTGTCCAAATTTATGGTTATCCTTTCATCATGTAATATCCTTAATGCAATTGCTAGATGTTTAATATTCTCTTCTTTAGTTTTTCTGAAAATTAATGTCATTGAAATAGACAACTAAAAACTTACCTATATAGTATTTTAAGCCTTAATTAATTACCCTCATGAATTTTCTAGGGGAATTCATCTACCCAAATGGCATAAACACCCACTCATATAACCCCTCTATAGTTTTGAAATTCTTCTTCCACTGATCTCCCTCCTTGATTCTTATCTAGTGATAGCCACTTTTAAGGTATATATTGGTAAAGAACTTGAAACCCCTTAAAAAATCCATTAGGTCTTAAATTATAGGAATTGGAAACCTATATATGAGAGTGATTCTTGTTATCTCTCAAAAATGCACCATGTTAAGTTTGCAGGAAACTTAACCTTTTGGAGAAACATGGAAACATTCCAAGGTTGTGGGTAACCTATGGCTGGACTGAATCTCCGGGTTCTAGGCCGGCTTCCTATATGATGATCACATGTTTGCTTCTTGAAAGACTAAAAACTGATGGGGAAAAGGGATAGAAGGATTGCATGAAAACGTAAATAGCTGAAATGAAACCTAAACTAAGGTGATCCACAAAATTTGACATGAAAACATAACACACACAGGATTAAGCCTTGGGTCAACTAATTGAATTGGAGGTAAAACAAAAATCTCTTGTATAGGAATGCATTAATATTTCATAACAAGGTCATGATTAAACCTGTTAAGAGGAAAGACTTCACAGTTAATAGCTCAAAATGTAAGACACTAGTTACAACCTGCAAGCAAACATACTCTTCTGCAAGTAGATGCTACAAATGGGACATGATTAAAAGGAAATAAAATCATTCACAATTAACCCATCAACCATCTACAA
>MU225219.1:2551872-2579815 GCA_018584345.1 Thuja plicata | reverse complement strand
ACAATTAACCCATCAACCATCTACAATGCATACAAACAAGCAGAAAAGAGACAAGGCTGACACAATTCAATAAATTGGTTCCAAGAATTTCAGACTCTGCATATTATTTCTCACAATGAGTTGCAGACTTCTGCAAAAATACATCAAGGACACAGAAAATGTCACAAGCATGCCTCCTTACATAATCAAAACTTTTTGAAATGAGTTACAAAATATCTTTTCTTTTGCTAAGAACTTAGAACAAGTTACAAAACCTCAAGCCAAAGGGAAGAAGAAATGTTTAACAATGAGTCTTCAACTCATATTTATGCATTCTCAAGGCCAACTGCATTTTTGGAGAGAAATAACTTTTGGATCTGATTTGGCCTGTCCAGCCACGGTTTATCCCTTCAAAAGTCTATAAAAATACAACTTGATGACCCAAAAAGTCATGCCCAAATAATATCAACATAAAGACTCCCTCATAGAAGCAGTCTTATCCCTCTAGAAGAGTCACAAAAGTCTCTGAATTGCAATAACTTTTCTGCAGACTTTAACAACTGCAACCTTTGATCTTTTAAAATCTGATCTTTCCATCTATAAAATATCTGATTTATATCGTCTGAGAACAATCTGATTTCCAGCATCTGAGAAAAATCTGATATTGTTCTGTCTCTGAAAACTTCTGGGAATAAAACATGGATTTGCAATAAAATATTAAAATCCGCTTTGAAAATCATTTCTGTGTATGTTTAAAAGCATGAGTCTTGGCGACTGAGTGCCTCTACATCTTCCTTTTCATTTATTCTTTCATTGCACAGTCGCTGGCTATTTAAATTGACCTTTGGATTCTGAGCGACTAAGCGACATCCATTTCTCCATTGCATATTATGTTCGGTCGCACACTCGTGCCACCTTTTACTCTTTTTTCATCTTGTGCGTGAGTGGGCGATGACATCCATTTTTCTGATTGGTTGCCAACTTGCGAGCTGATTTCCTTTCATCTGCATTGTCTGGTGACTGCGCGATGCCCCTTCCTTTTTGCTCATCACACACTCACGAGCCGATCTCCCTTTTCCTTTACTGACCGGCGACTGAGCGATGAGCCCCTCCTTTGCTTGTCGCACACTCACGAGCTATTTTTCTCTCATCTGAGTTGATCGGCAAGTGTGTGACATCCTTCTTCCTCTAACTTGTCACACACTCGTGCGCTCGGTGGATTTGCGAAAAAATAGAAATAGGGTGCATCTCCTTGCTTGCAAAAAATCTCTCTATGGGTGTGAACTCCGCAACATGTAAAAAATCTTCTCTTTTTGCCTTTGCGGAAAATCACCTTCGCAGGTTGAAATCCGCCACAGAGAATCAGAAAATCAATTCTCCGCCTTGAGTCTTTTTTGGTTTCAGAAAATTGAAAAAGTGCTTCAAAAACCCATTGTGGGGTCCACCACAGCGCTCTTTCCTTTCTTCCTTTACGGAAAATCTCCTGAGAGGTGCAAAACCCGCACGAGGCAAAATTCCTCTTTTCAGAAAATCACCTGAGAGGTGCGAAACCCGCACATGTGAAAAACCTTCTCTTTTTTCCTTTTCAAAAAATCACCTTCGCAGGTAGAATTCCGCCACGGGGAAGACATTTTGTGGAATCCCGCAAGCCTTTGTGGAAAATTACCTTCACAGGTAGAATTCCACCAAGGACCTTGGTACCAAAAATTGGTAACATTTTTGGCGACATCTGCATGATGCTTGCCTGCTAAACATCAAAAACCAGTAACCTTAACTATCCATTGGGCATGGAGTCATTAAGAAAACATACTGGCAATCTGAATTCCACTTGCAAAACTGATCAAACCTTCTGAAATGGCTGAATATGGATGCATGAGTTGTGATAGGAAAATATGGAACTTCACTTGTAACCTCTGAATGACTGAGAACAGTTCTGAGAACCTTTGAAAACTAGAAAACTAAAACCAAACTAACTAACTGGAAAAATGCCAATCGAAAACACTGTTGTAGCTCATGATATTTGTATGAAGGAAATGTTTATGATATGAGATAGTGGAGTATACTCCTATCTTCTGTTATAGATCCTCTCTTTATACCAGTATGATGAATTCCAACATTTCTTTCTCCTTATTACTCTGACCACACGGAAAGCAAACTAACTACCAACTGACTGTGCAACTAGCACTTAGAGGAAAACAAAACTACCTAACCTACCCTAGTCTAATCGGCATAGAAGCCTGGTCAAACAAATCCATTTACAGGTTCTGAGAAATATCTAGCTTTTCTCCTCAGTTTGCATAGGAAAATGTACTCAACAGCAGCAAAGAATATATGAAACATAGGCAGATGACCCAAAAGTTGATACACCATGTCTTGAAAGATATAGGCAAATGCACTTATCTCATCTAATTGATCAAATGCCCTATTACCCAGGACTGGAGGAATGAGTTGAAATTGTTCTGACTCAGTTGCAAATGCGTCCTCAACTTCATCTTTTAATGGAGAATCATGTTTAGCTGCTTGGACAGGTACTCCTTCATTATTGGCCTCCATTCTTTCCAAATGCCTGATGGGGCAACCTCTAGAGATGACAAACTTAGGGCTTACTCTACTAGCTCCCTATTGCTATTCATACTGACTTCCTTGCATAAGTGCTTGCCATGCTAATTCCTCCTTCTCAGTTAGAGGCCCACCATCTTCTGTCAGGACCTCCAATAGATTACCCAAGCTATCAACCGGTGAAATATTCTCAGCACATGGTTCAAACTTCAGCTTAGGCACAAGATCTTTAGGAGTGATTTCCAAAATAGGGCTCTCTTCAATAGACTCACACTCTGAAATTTTGACAATAAGATTTTCACAGAAATCTTTGATAATACTATCAAAACACTCCTCTACTAAGATCTCATCACCCTCCATATCTTGAGTGGATACTTTGTCAAGTGTAGCCCCATCATTCATGTCCCTTTGCTGCAAAGTGTGGATGGATATGTTGCGAATATTAGTACTCTCCTCTTGTTCCACAAATAGGGGTAACTCATCAAAGAAAAATATGACAGTTTCCTTTTGATGATTAGTCTCCTTCTCTACAGCCAATAAAGTGTGCTCATTATCCTGGTCAATAAACATAGGTAGCTCAGCAAACAAATCTGATACTCCTTACTCAGTAGCTTTAAATTGCTCAAAAACTTGCAGCCTCAACTGATGATGTTCTTTCACAGCTATTTCTCCATTGTCTGGTACTGAATGAGCAGTAGTGTCCTCATTCTCAATCTCTTGACTTTGAACTGGCTCACATGGGGTATCCTTTACAAGGTTTGACACTTCATAACCAGGCTACCTGGTCCATGAAGGCTGCCATATTTGCTGGATATTTTGATCATTAATAGGTTCTTGACATGGCTGAACAAGGAAATGAGAAGAAGCTTCTATCCTAAAACTTGGAATTATAGGCCTAGTAACTCCTTGACAAGCAGGCTAAACTGGAACACAGGAAATTGCCTGAGCCTCTAGCTCTTTTAGTCATATACACAACAACCTCATTTTCTCCTCTTTAAGTATAACCTTCTCAGCAAATAAATCCTCATCATGTCTTTGAGCCTCTATTTCCTGTTGCTGAATATGATCTTGATAAGCAAGCTCCTCCTGTTGCATGTAGTACTCCTGTTCCTGATCCAAGGCCCTCATCTGTGGTTGAAAGTTTGCCAAAAAATCATCTAGATTTATATTTGTAATAGGCTTGGGGTGATTTTGCAAACAATCATAATAACTGTCTTGTGGCTGTTGATAGGCATGCTGCCAAACAATTGGAGTAGGGGTGGGTGGGTGGTATGCATATGGGATTTGTTGGCTACTTGCTGCTATAGGGTTATCCTAAGTACAACCAGCAGTATAGTCATTTTGATATGGTTGATAGGGTTGATTAGATGGTAAAAAAGCAAAAACCTCATGGAATGGATAATGATAAGCCATTTTCTCATAAAAACAAGGAAAAACCAGACTTCATTTTTCATACCAGCAACTGAGTCTTCTTGAAACCAGTAAAAAAAAATGCTCCAGAGTCGCTAGGTGTGATTAGAACTTGCCTCCAAAGGTGGAAAATACTACAGTCCACACCAAACAACAGTTACAAAAAGCTTGAAAAGAACTGAAAATCAGCTCTTGGTCCCACCGGGCGTGCCAAAAATGTTATCTCTCAAAAATGCACCCTGTTAAGTTTGCAGGAAACTTAACCTTTTGGAGAAACATGGAAACATTCCAAGGTTGTGGGTAACCTATGGCTGGAATGAATCTCCGGGTTCTAGGCCGGCTTCCTATATGATGATCACCGGTTTGCTTCTTGAAAGACTAAAAATTGATGGGGAAAAGGGATAGAAGGATTGCATGAAAATGTAAATAGCTGAAATGAAACCTAAACTAAGGTGATCCACCAAATTTGACATGAAAACATAACACACACAGGATTAAGCCCTGGGTCAACTAACTGAATTGGAGGTAAAACACAAATCTCTTGTATAGGCATGCTTTAATATTTCATAACAAGGTCATGATTAAACCTGTTAAGAGGAAAGACTTCATAGTTAACAACTCAAAATGTAAGACACTAGTTCCAACCTACAAGCAAACATACTCTTCTGCAAGTAGATGCTACAAATGGGACATGATTAAAAGGAAATAAAATCATTCACAATTAAACCATCAACCATCTACAACGCATACAAACAAGCAGAAAAGAGACAAGGCTGACACAATTCAATAAATTGGTTCCAAGAATTTCAGACTCTGCATATTATTTCTCACAATGAGTTGCAAACTTCTGCAAAAATACATCAAGGACACAGAAAATGTTACAAGCATGCCTCCTTACATAATCAGAACTTTTTAAAATGAGTTACAAAATCTCTTTGCTTCTGCTAAGAACTTAGAACAAGTTACAAAACCTCAAGCCAAAGGGAAGAAGAACTGTTTAACAATGAGTCTTCAACTCATATTTATGCATTCTCAAGGCCAACTGCATTTTTGGAGAGCAATAACTTCTGGATCAAATTTGGCCTGTCCAGCCACCGTTTATCCCTTCAAAAGTCTACAAAAATACAACTTGATGACCCAAAAAGTCATGCCCAAATAATATCAACATAAAGACTCCCTCATAGAAGCAGTCTTATCCCTCTAGAAGAGTAACAAAAGTCTCTGAATTGCAATAATTTTTCTGCAGACTTTAACAACTGCAACCTTTGATCTTTTAAAATCTGATCTTTCCATCTGTAAAATATCTGATTTACATCATCTGAGAACAATCTAATTTCCAGCATTTGAGAACAATCTAATATTGTTTTGTCTCTGAAAAATTCCATTAATAAAACATGGATTTGCAATAAAATATTAAAATCCCCTTTGAAAATCATTTCTATGTATGTTTAAAAGCCTGAGTCTTGGTGACTGAGTGCCTTTGCATCTTCCTTTTCATTTATTCTTTCATCGCACAGTCGCTGGCTTTTTAAATTGACCTTTGGATTCTAAGAGACTGAGTGACATCCATTTCTCCATTGCATATTCTGTTCGGTCACACACTCGCACCACCTTTTACTCTATTTTCATCTCGTGCACGAGGGGGTGATGACATCCATTTTTCTGAATGGTTGCCAACTCGCAAGATGATTTCCTTTCATCTCCATTGTCTGGCAACTGCGCAATGCCCCTTCCTTTTTTCTCATCGCACACTCACGAGCCAATCTCCCTTTTCCTTTACTGACTGGCGACTGAGTGATGAGTCCCCTCCTTTTCTCGTCGCACACTCGCAAGCTTTTTTTCTCTCATCTTAGTTGATTGGCGAGTGTGCAAAATTCTTCTTCCTCTAACTTTTTGCATGCTCGCGTGCTCCGTGGATTTGCAGAAAAATAGAAATAGGGTGCATCTCCTTGCTTGCAGAAAATCTCTCTATGGGTGCAAACTCCGCAACATGTAAAAGATCTTCTCTTTTTGCCTTTGCAGAAAATCACCTTCGCAGGTGGAAATCTGCCACGAAGAATTAGAAAATCAATTCTCCACCTTGAGTCTTTTTTGGTTTTGGAAAATTGAAAAAGTGCTTTGAAAACCCATTGTGGGGTCCACCAGAGCGCTCTTTCCTTTCTGCCTTTGCAGAAAATCTCCTGAGAGGTGCGAAACCCGCACAAGGCAAAATTCCTCTTTTCGAAAAATCACTTGAGAGGTGCGAAACCTGCACATGTGAAAAACCTTCTCTTTTTGCCTTTTCAAAAAATCACCTTCGCAGGTAGAATTCCGCCATGGGGAAGACATTTTGTGGAATCCCGCAAGCCTTTGTGGAAAATTACCTTCACAGGTAGAATTCCACCAAGGACCTTGGTACTGAAAATCAGTAACATTTTTCACGACATCTACATGATGCTTTCCTACTGAACATCAAGAACCAGTAGCCTTAACTAGCCATTGGGCATGGAGTCATTAAGAAAACATAGTGGCAATCTGAATTCCACTTGCAAAACTGATCAAACCTTCTGAACTGACTGAATATGGATGCATGAGTTGTGATAGGAAAATATGGCACTTCACTTGTAACCTCTGAATGACTGAGAACCTTTGAAAACTAGAAAATTGAAACCAAACTAACTAACTAGAAAACTGCCAACCAAAAACACTATTGTAGCTCATGATATTCGTATGAAGGAAATGTTTATGATATGAGATAGTGGAGTATACTCCTATCTTCTATTATAGATCCTCTCTTTATACGAGTATGATGAATTCCAACATTGCTTTCTCCTTATTACTCTGACCACACGAAAAGCAAACTAACTACCAACTGACTGTGCAACCAGCACTTAGAGGAAAACAAAACTACCCAACCTACCCTAGTCTAACCAGCATAGAAGCTTGGTCAAATAAATCCATTTACAGGTTTTAAAAAAATATCTTCCTTTTCTCCTCAGTTTGCATAGGAAAACATACTCAACAGCAGTAAAGAATATATGAAACATAGGTATATGACCCAAAAGTTGATACACCATGTCTTGAAAGATATAGGCAAATGCACTTACCTCATCTAATTCATCAAATGCCCTGTTACCCAGGACTGGAGGAATGAGTTGAAATTGCTCTAACTCAGCTACAAATGCATCCTCAGCTTCATCTTTTAATGGAGAATCATGTTTAGCTACTTGGACAGCTACTCCTTCATTATTGGCCTCCATTCTTGCCAAATGCCTGATGGGGCATCCTCTAGAGATGACAAACTTAGGGCTTACTCTACTAGCTCCCTGTTGCTGTTCATACTAACTTCCTTGCATAAGTGCTTGCCATGCTAATTCCCCCTTCTCAGTTAGAGGCCCACCATCTTCTGTCAGGACCTCCAATAGATTATCCAAGCTATCAACCGGTGAAAGATTCTCAGCACATGGTTTAAATTTCAGCTTAGGCACAAGATCTTTAGGAGTGATTTCCCAAATAGGGCTCTCTTCAATAGGGTCACACTCTGAAATTTTGACAATAAGATTTTCACAGAAATCTTTGATAATACTATCAAAACAATCCTCTGCTAAGATCTTGTGACCCTCCATATCTTGAGTGGATACTTTGTCAAGTGTAGCCCCATCATTGATGTCCCTTTGTTGCAAAGTGTGGATGGATATGTTGCGAATATTAGTACTCTCCTCTTGTTCCACAAATAGGGGTAACTCATCAAAGAAAAACATGACAGTTTCCTTTTGATGATTAGTCTCCTTCTCTACAGCCAATAAAGTGTGCTCATTATCTTGGTCAATAAACACAGGCAGCTCAGCAAACAAATCTGATACTCCTTGCTCAGTAGCTTTAAATTTCTCAAAAAATTGTTGCCTCAACTGGTGATGTTCTTTCACAGCTATTTCTCCATTGTCTAGTACTGAATGAGAAGTAGTGTCCTCATTCTCACTCTCTTGACTTTGAACTGGCTCACATGGGGTATCCTTTACAAGGTTCGACACTTCATAACCAGGATACCTGGTCCATGAAGGCTGCCATATCTGCTGGATATTTTGATCATTAACAAGTTCTTGACATGGCTGAACAAGGAAATGAGAAGAAGCTTCTATCCTAAAACTTGGAATTATAGGCCTAGTAACTCCTTCATAGGCAGGTTGAACTGGAACACAGGAAATTGCCTGAGTCGTATACACAACAACCTCATTTGCTCCTCTTTAAGTATAACCTGCTTAGCAAATAACTCCTCATCATGTCTTTGAGCCTCTATTTCCTGTTGCTGAATATGATCTTGATAAGCAAGCTCCTCCTGCTGCATGTAGTACTCCTATTCCTGATCCAAGGCCCTCATCTGTGGTTGAAAGTTTGCCAAAAAATCATCTAGATTTATATTTGTAATAGGCTTGGGGTGATTTTGCAAACAATCATGATAACTATTTTGTGGCTGTTGATAGGCATGCTGCCAAACAATTGGAGCAGGGGTGGGTGGGTGGTATGCATATGGGATTTGTTGGCTACTTGCTGCTATAGGGTTATTCTGAGTAAAACCAATAGTATAGTCATTTTGATATGGCTGATAGGGCTGATTAGATGGTAAAAAAGCAAAAACCTCATGGAATGGAGAATGATAAGCCATTTTCTCATAAAAACAAGGAAAAACCAGACTTCATTTTTCATACCAGCAACTGAGTCTTCTTGAAACCAATAAAAAAAATGCTCCAGAGTCACTAGGTGTGATTAGAACTTACCTCCAAAGGTGGAAAATACTACTGTCCACACCAAACAATAGTTACAAAAAGCTTGAAAAGAACTGAAAATCAGCTCTTGGTCCCACCGGGCGTGCCAAAACTGTTATCTCAAAAAAATGCACCCTGTTAAGTTTGCAAGAAACTTAACCTTTTGGAGAAACATGGAAACATTGCAAGGTTGTGGGTAATTTATGGCTGGAATGAATCTCTAGGTTCTAGGCCGGCTTCCTATACGATGATCACCTATTTGCTTCTTGAAAGACTAAAAACTGATGGGGAAAAGGGATAGAAGGATTGCATGAAAACGTAAATAGCTGAAATGAAACCTAAACTAAGTTGATCCACCAAATTTGACATGAAAACATAACACACACAGGATTAAGCCCTGGGTCAACTAACTAAATTAGAGGTAAAACACAAATCTCTTGTATAGGCATGCATTAATATTTCATAACAAGGTCATGATTAAACCTGTTAAGAGGAAAGACTTCACAGTTAACAGCTCAAAATGTAAGACACTAGTTACAACCTACAAGCAAACATACTCTTCTGCAAGTAGATGCTACAAATGGGACATGATTAAAAGAAAATAAAATCATTCACAATTAACCCATAAACCATCTACAATGCATACCAACAAGTAGAAAAGAGACAAGGCTGACACAATTCAATAGATTGGTTCCAATAATTTTAGACTCTGCATATTATTTCTCACAATGAGTTGCAGACTTCCGGAAAAATACATCAAGGACACTGAAAATGTCACAAGCATGCCTCCTTACATAATTAAAACTTTTTGAAATGAGTTACAAAATCTCTTTGCTTCTACTAAGAACTTAGAACAAGTTACAAAACCTCAAGCCAAAGGGAAGAAGAATTGTTTAACAATGAGTCTTCAACTCATATTTATGCATTCTCAAGGCCAACTGCATTTTTGGAGAGCAATAACTTCTGGATCAGATTTGGCCTGTCCAGCCATCATTTATCCCTTCAAAAGTCTACAAAAATACAACTTGATGACCCAAAAAGTCATGCCCAAATAATATCAACATAAAGACTCCCTCATAGAAGCAGTCTTATCCCTCTAGAAGAGTCACAAAAGTATCTGAATAGCAATAACTTTTCTGCAGACTTTAACAACTGCAACCTTTGATCTTTTCAAATCTGATCTTTCCATATGTAAAATATCTGATTTACATCATCTGAGAACAATCTAATTTCCAGCATCTGAGAACAATCTGATTTCCAGCGTCTGAGAACAATCTGATATTGTTCTGTCTTTGAAAACTTCCAGGAATAAAACATGGATTTGCAATAAAATATTAAAATCCCCTTTGAAAATCATTTCTATGTATGTTTAAAAGCCTGAGTCTTGGCGACCGAGTGCCTCTGCATCTTCCTTTTCATTTATTCTTTCATCGCATAGTCGCTGGCTGTTTAAATTGACCTTTGGATTCTGAGCGATTAAGCGACATCCATTTCTCCATTGCATATTTTGTTCGGTCGCACACTCGCACCACCTTTTACTTTGTTTTCATCTCGTGTGCGAGTGGGTGATGACATCCATTTTTCTGATTGGTCGCCAACTCGTGAGCTGATTTCCTTTCATCTCCATTGTCTCTCGACTGCGCGATGCCCCTTCCTTTTTGCTTGTCGCACACTCGCGATCCAATCTCCCTTTTCCTTTACTAACAGGCGACTGAGCGATGAGTCCCCTCCTTTGCTTTTCACACACTCATGAGCTATTTTTCTCTCATCTGAGTTGATCGGTGAGTGCACGACATCCTTCTTCCTCTAACTCGTCTCACACTCGCGCACTCCATGGATTTGTGGAAAAATAGAAATAGGGTGCATCTCCTTGCCTGCAAAAAATCTCTCTATGGGTGCGAACTCCGCAACATGTAAAAAATCTTCTCTTTTTGCCTTTGTGGAAAATCACCTTCGCAGGTGGAAATCCTCCATGGAGAATCAAAAAATCAATTCTCCGCCTTGAGTCTTTTTTGGTTTCAGAAAATTGAAAAAGTGCTTCGAAAACCCATCGTGGGGTCCACCATAGCACTCTTTCCTTTCTGCCTTTGCGGAAAATCTCCTGAGAGGTGCGAAACCCACACAAGGCAAAATTCCTCTTTTTGGAAAATCACCTGAGAGGTGTGAAACCCGCACATGTGAAAAACCTTCTCTTTTTTCCTTTTCAGAAAATCACCTTCGTAGGTAGAATTCCGCCATGGGGAAGACGTTTTGTGGAATCCCGCAAGCCTTTGTAGAAAATTACCTTTGCAGGTAGAATTCTGCCAAGGACCTTGGTACCAAAAATCGGTAACAATTCTATTAATGGATCTTGTGTCAGTAAATAGCCTCCATGTTCCTCCTTTCTTGGGTGCCAAAATAGTGGGGACTGCACAAGGACTAATACTCTTCCTGACAAATCCACTATCTAGGAGTTCTTGGACTTGTTTGGCCACTTATTCATTTTGATGAGGTGCCATCTTATATTCTTCCTTATTTGGTAAAGAATATCCTTGTATAAATTTTATTTGATTACTTATAGCACTCTGTGGTGGTAATATAGCAGGTGTTCCATCACTTACCATGTCTCTGCATTTATCCAACAAAACTTGCACCTCTTTTGGTATTTCTACCTCTCTTGCTACCTTCTCTTCCTTAGGCTTCAATACTAAAGAAAATCCTACCCCATCACCTTCTTATAGGGTGTTTAAAAACACTTTTTCCCCAACTCAAAGGATCTTGGGGCTAGTAGGTTTAAGAGCTTCCTCATCTATGATGAACTAAATTCTAAAGGTAACCTATCCTTTTGAAATGCATAAGAATTCTTTGCCCCATCATAGATGGATTCCCTATCATATTTCCATGGTCTCTCTAGTAAAAGAACACCAGAATCCATGGTGAACACATCACAAAGAACATTATCCATGTATCTCCCTATGGTAAATTCTACCCAAGCCTGTTCATTGACTAGTACATGTTGTCCCTTATTTAACCAAGTGAATCTATAGGGGTGACTATGAAAAATTCTCTGCAAATATAGCTTCTTACCTTCTTCCTCTAAGATGATATTATCAATGGAGCCTAAATTAATGAAAAATTTACATACCTTTCCTAAAATATTGCATTTGATACTTAACAGTGACTTCCTCAGGCTTAGTTCCTCCTTCATTGGCTCTTTAATTAGGTTTCTCCTCAACATGATATTCTCTCCAACCTTTGAATCCAAATTGACCTCTAGTGATTTTACACTTGCAGTGTCTTCTTAGATATAATTCATTCTTCTATCCACATCAGTGGATGATGAAGCCTTCTCTGGATATCTAAACATAGGGTGTCCAATGTGGTGATAGTTATAACACTTCATGGTGGAGAAGTAGGATCATATTTATGATCCTCCAGACCTACCCATATTTTTATTATATCCCCTTCCTCTAAATATTCCTCTACCACTAGAATCCTCACTCTTCTTTATCAAGTTGGATTCCCCTTGGGACCTCTGGTATATTCTCTTTCAACCAAAACCACCTCTCTTTCCTCTACAATCTCTGCCTCTATCTCTACCTCTATGATTCTTCTCCTACTTCCTTATGTTCTTTTCTTCCACCTTAAGTGCCAACTACTAGCACGTTTGTACTATAGTGGGACTCAAAAAACTAACCTCTTCATGTATGTTATATCTTAGACCATTCAAGTCTCTTTCCACCTTGATACTCTCCTCTTCTCAAACACAAATTTTGGAACTCCTCTGTATAGGTTGTGACATCAAGGTCTCTTTGCCTTAGATTTTTCATCTTCTTTTTCAATTGAATTTCATAGTCTTCTGGTATGTAAGTTTCTTTAATCTTACTTACCATTCATTTCCAAGTAGCAATAGGATTATTACCCTCCTTCTATCTCTCTTTTTGGAAAAATTTCCACCAAGTTAGAACAGCTCCTCTTAGCCTAAACTTGGCTACCTTCACCTTTTGTACCTAACTTACATCATCACATTCAAAATGTTTTTCTAGACCTTCAATCCATTCCACCACCACGTCTAGTTCCATCTTTCTACTAAAAAGTGGTACCCCTTCCAATGTCTTTCCTCCCATGACTTTGAGGGATTTAAGGAAGGGTTCTTCTTGAATTAGTATAGGGTCTGGTTCAAGGACTACATCTTTATCTGCTATAGTTTTTTATTTCTCTTATTCCCCAGTCACCTTCACACTTACCTCCCCGGTCTTTACTTCAACTTCCCCCAACTTGTTTTCCAACTACTCCAACCTTTCTCTAAGTAATTTATTCTCTTCTTCTTGGTCATCATCTATCTTGGCCAAGTTTTCATTCGTCACCAATATGGACTCACCAAATGATTCACAATATGACATACAACTATTTTCTTGCCCAAATATTTTGGCTCTGATACCACTTTTATAGGGAGACTCTAGATTCTGGTCACCTTCTTGGATTTCTTGAACTTTTTCCAATTAGGCTCCTAATCTAGGACTCCCAATCATTAAGATGTTACTCCACTCATTTTCAAACTTTAGATACAAGTTTCTTATCAACTCATCCTTGGGTTGTCCTATTATTTCCCAATTCTCCAAGACCCTCTTGTAGGAGTTCAAAAGATCTCTAGATGAGTCAAATTTCCTAATCCCCAATCCACTCAACTTGCTCTACTAGGAAATTATTCATTGCTTACATAATTTGACATCTTTAGGCCTACTAGGCTTGTAGGTTCAAATTAGCCATAAGTTTGAGGTTTTTGGTTTCTAACACAAAAATCTTGAAACCAAACAACTGAACACCTCACCTTTCTGAGAAAAACTTAAAAAGTTGTCATGGCAACTTTTGCAACCTTAAAAGTTGCATGACAACTTTTTTCCTAAAGATACCAAATGATGAAATTAAGTCTAGAATCGGTCATAATCATCTACACACATGGGTAAAATATATTTAAGCCAAAAAATGCTTGAATGCCTAGGTTGGAGAAGTTTTGTAATTTTCTGGCATAAGCAATCTATCACAATCTCAGATAGTTAAGGACAGAGTTGTTGTTTCGTTGCATGACTAATATCTAATGGATTAGTTTGGTTTTTGGTTTAATAAATTTTTTAGGAAAACACATTTTACTTCATTCTATAAATATTTGTTTGTTTTTATTTATTTTTGATATCTATGTTGTAGTTTATTTCCTTTACCCAGTTCACTGGCCTGTATATAATAAACAGTGTAAAATTGACTCCCCCATAAAATACCACCTTTCATTCTTCTTGGTCTTTTGGGACATGGAAGTGGAGTCAATGTAAAGAGTACATAGCCAAGTAGGAGTTCAGAAGATGATTTTTTCTATATTTGTGACCTTTCCCTAGGTGAGCACAATCATTTCTTGACTAGGAACAATGAGGTTATTTTTGAGTTTACTTATAGGAATGGTTCCAAGTTGTGAATCCAAGTATTTGGAGATGTGCATTGAGGTCAAACAAAGCCCTGGTGAAGAGACAGAGGCTTGAAAATTATATTTGGAAAGTATTTACTTATAGTGAATAGAGAACTCATAAAATCTCTAAAAGCCCTCATCAAACCCTCATAGTTTGGATAGGGTACTGTATGCAAGCATAGAGACCCAAGACCCACAAAATATCTTAGGGTTTCCTAATTGATTGAAGAATCCATAATAGATTTGGCAATTAATTGAGAAAATTTTGGCAAGAAAGTATAAAAACCTAGAATAGGAGACCTAATTGAGGCTAAAGGGCTACAAGGCCTAAAATTATTCTTATCATAAGGATTCAAGGATTCCTTAGAACATGGATATGAAGACCTACACACTCCTAAAAATTTTTCTACAATATCTTGGAGGTGAGAAGTAGTGGAAACAATTGGAAGGTTAGGAAGTATGGTGGAAGTTACACACTTGATAGGTCACCTAGAGAGTGAGATTAGTTTTCTATGATTGAGGGAAGTAAGAGAAGTCCTTAGGAGACAAGGGAGAACCTTTAGATTCCCTAATCAAGGGATTAGGATTTAGTGAGTTAGGAACCTAGATTGGTCCTACCAAAGGAGTAAGAAACTTAGCGTGACCCTATCATATTGGTATTAGAGCCTACAAGATTGGGCTGGTGGATAATTGATGTTGTATTCAGCTGAATCAATAGATTCCTCAAAGATGCTCACAAATGAAGAGTTGGAAAAGAAAGTGGAAGACCAAGAGGAGGAAAATAGACTCATTAGGAAAAGGTTAGCAGAGATTTAAAGAAAGCTTTGTGCAGTTTAGACTGAGACATAGACTGTTAGAAAGAAAGTTAGAGATGTGAAAGATAAGGGTAAAGATATGATAGAAGAAGACAAAGTCCCTAAACTAGACTCTATGTTAGATGAAGAACCTTTCTTGAGATTCTTCAAGGCCATGAGTAACAATTCTCTGGAAGGAACACCACTATTTATTCAGAAGATGGAAGCAAAATTAGTTATGTAGTGGATAGAAGGAATGGATAACCACTTTAAGTGTGCAGGTATAAGTGAAGCCCAAATAGTTAGAGTGGATAAGTAAATAATGAGGGTCCATGCCCTCACATGGTGGAATTTTCTACAAGATGATAGGGAAAAAGAGGGAAAGAATCCTATCACTAATAGGAAAGGTATGGTGACAAAGATTAGAGAGACCTACCTTCCAGATGACTATGAGGTGCAATTACATAAGAAAAGATAAAACCTAAGGAAAAAATACCTTGAAGTGAGTTCCTATAAAGTGGTGCAGGGAACCAAATCCTTTTACTTACCTAGGGTAGATTAGGATCCTTTTGGATCAGTTGGAAGATGTGTAAAATGTAATAAGCCCAAGTGTAAGACCTTTTGGATCCTAGGTGCAATTATAAATCAAGATGCCAAAATGATCAAATGTGCATAAACTTGTGATTTCTAGGTTTCTCACTAGGTCTAGGTCATTAGTACATGTTGTAGAAACCTAAATTTGATTAACACATCTAAGCATATTTAGTGCCTTCTAAGACATATCAAATAAGTAATTAAGAATTACCTAATTGACCTATGTCATCCCCTAACCCTAATTAATTCCATTAATTGGCTATAGTCCTGATTAATTATTAAAAGCAACCAATAGCTTAATAATTAATTAAAACCCTATTCCCAGGTATTATTTAATGAATATGTTATTTATGTAATTCAATTCATTAATATTCCCTTTAACCCCTAACCTAACCTATCCCAACCACCTAACCCTAAGTTCAAACTAATCCCAACCTTTTAACCATTTCTAAACCTATCTTAAACCACAATCCTAATCCTAAACTCTCCCTAATGATGTCACATTCCTAATCTTTGGATTAGGAATTCAATCCATTCCCCAAAGTCAGAAACCTCAAGCCTTGCTTATCTATAAGCATAAATATCCCTTACACCCTCATAAATTCCTCTTACATCCTTAGTAAGGCTCTTACACCCTCTTTAAGAGGCCTTATCCCCTAAATTTTTCCCTCTTTATGAGCCTTATCTTCTAGAGGCTTCTTGGTCCATTTCCCTAAATGGTCACAATCCTCCCTACTTTTAACCCAATAATATTGTGACAAGTGTCACAATTTTATGCACTTGAAGAAGCACAATCCATGTGCTCTCTTCTAGTGATATCCTATCCTCTCTTTAGCTTTGCATCTTAACCACCCATTTTCAACCCCATTTCCTATAAATAGAAGGCTCATTCCTTCACATTTCATCCATCTTTTGAAGTAATATCATAATATCAGTTTTAGCTTAGATATTCCAATCTTGAAGAGTAAACTTCTAATGCCAGTTTAGAGGAACATACCTTTGAAGCTTGAAGCACATCTTGAGAACACATCCATCAGAATGGACACATCAAAAGGGGAGCTTAGATTCAGTTTGAGGAGGTTTTCACTTCCTTGTTTCCTTATTGTTTAAGTTTATCTTTTTTGGTTTAGTCATGTATGTAGCTTGTTTGTTTAGTTGTAGAATGCTTTAATCTGATTATCCATCTTGAAGAATTGACACACATATCAATTGAGCACACATCCCAAATTGAGGACACATCTAAAGATCAAAAGTGACCTTGGATTCATCTTTAGGGAGGTTTTCCCTCCTTAATCTTTATTGTTTTTAAGCTTGCTTTTGTGTCCAATCTTGTCTGTAGCTTGTTTACTTAGTTGTAGAATTCTTTAATCTGATTATAGTGTTCCTTTACAACTAAATTTTCATATCTCACATATTTATTTGAATCCATTTTTGCTATTCCATAAGCCGTGTGTGCAAAAAGTTGCAAATTAGCAATATTGTCAAAAATGTTGTTTGACAACATTGACAACTTTTCAAAAAGTTGCTCGGTATAGTTGAAAAGTTGCAAAATCAATCGATAATTATTTGAGTTATATTTATGACCATTGAAAATTCTATTTAAACATGTATGAAGCTAATTCATTGGTTCACAATGATTGTACGAACTTTTGGAAGGGTGAACAAATAAAGAAATATGTTATTTTGTGTACAATTACTATGTTTTTTTGAGTTTGTAGGTACTATACAGATTGGTACGGATGAAAATACAATTGAATTTATTTTCTTAGTGATCTATCTAATCTTTTCTTTTGGTTTGGGTTGATTTGGTTTTTTTGGTGAGAGAATAGTAAATTACAAGGTCATTGGTTCAGTAAACCCCATAAACTGAGGGTAAATTGTTCATGGAGTCCTTACTTGTTTTCCCACCATGGAAAAAGAATGGCCCTTTGGGAAATGAAAGTTATGGGAGTAATATTAGAGATTCATAAAGAAAAGAAGAAAAGGATTGTGTTGGAGGGGTTTTCCACCCAACCCTAGGTCAAATATTTCTATGTATTTGACAAGGAAAGTAGAAGATAGAGTGAATAAATAGTCTCAGTGATTAAATATACTTTGGGAATGGTTGGGATAAACCATTTAGAGTATAGGAAAGATTCCTAAGGGGTTTATTTGGTTTCATGAACCTATTTTCAAATTATTTTTTTGGTATCCAAGCCTGGTCTAACCAATTAGACCTTTGGACAAAGTGATAGTTTGATACTACAGGAGTGAGTTCAGAAATCTATCTCTTGGGGTTTATAATAATAGGATAAAGGGTATCCTAAAAGGTAAGAATATCTCCAAGTCATTTGGAGAAATTAGTAGTTACCCACCAAAAATAGGGTACGAAGGGCTGCTAGGTTAACTGTCCTAATTTGAGTAGGATAGGTTGTGGGTGTTTAGGAACTCTAAAAGTGAGTGATTCCTAGTATATTAGGTCAAGATAAGACCTTCCTACCATTGAATTGAATTCCCATATAGTTGAGTTAGAAATCCTTCATTTTGGCATGTTTGGGGGAATTGATCCCTAAAGCCTACATTGGATCCAAGTTGTGAGAAGTCCATAGGACTCAAGGAGAGTTGTGGAATAGTAATTACACTCAAAGAGGAGATATATACCGTTAAGTAGTTTTTGGATCAAGGATAAGGCTTAAGGTAGGGATTTTAGGTTCTTCTAGTCAAGGAAGACCAATCTAGGTTATGTGGCTGCTTGCTCTGCATCATAAAGAGGAGTTCCAAAAACTATGTCTTAGGTCACATGTGATGGAAGAAGAAAGCCTCAAGGTGGCTAGGTATTTAAATGGGTTAAGGTGGAACATACAAGATGATATAAGCCTCTTGATCCCAAGGAAAATTCATCAATTTTATCAACTTTCTCTTGAGGTAGAAGAGAAGCTCAAGAAGAATCATGATTCAAGAAGTTATGGTAGAGAAACAGGGAGAGATGGAAGAGGTCATAGAGGAAGCTTTGGAGGAACAGATTCAGAGTCAAGAGACCAAGGTGAGTCCAAGATCACTGAATAATAAGGGGAAGAAATAGTAGCAGATGTGACTGCCACAGAGGTAGAGGCTCTAGCAGAAATTATTGACGAAGATCAAGTTGAAAAGGAATAGGATCCTATTTATCTTCCATGAAATAAATTACAATTGTCACCAATACATGCATCCTACATATAGGTGTCCTAAAAATAGTTCATCATCCCAAGGTGGGGATAGAAGAGTAAGTTATGCTCAAGAATAATCTTCTAGTATCAAGACAACATAAGTGGCATTGGCTTCAGAGGTAGGTGATAACCTCATCATTAGGAGAAATCTTGTCAAGGAGCCAAAAGAACCAAGAAAAAGGAGATCCCTATTTAGAGTCAAATGTAAGATTCTAGGTAAGGTTTAAAATATCAATGTTGATTCAGGCTCAACTGAAAATATAGTTTCTAATGAGGTAGTCAGCAAATTGAATTTACAAAGAATCCCACACACTAATCCCTATAGAGTCACCTAGTTGAACAAAGGTTAGCATGTATTGGTTAATGAGAAAGATTGGGTATACTTCACCATAGGGAGGTATAAGGATTAAGTATTTTGTGATGTCTTGCCCATGGATGCTTGTCATCTTTTATTGGAAAGACCTTGGCAGTTTGATAGGAAGGATAATCATGATGGAGTAAAAGTTCTTACTCTTTTAAGAAGGATGGAGTCACTTCTAAAACTTATTCAATCCTAGAAGAAGGGGAAGTGAAGTTAGTAGTACCAAATTTACTCATGATGGGAGAAAAATAATTCATGAGAACAATAGAGGAAAAGGTGGACAAGAAGTTAGAACTTCCCATAGAGGTACAAGAGCTACTAAGCCAATACAAGAAGATAGTTAGGGATGGGAAACTGGCCAGTCTACCACCTAAAAGAGGCATTATCCATCAAATTTACATTATTATAGGAGCCTCACTCCCCAGTAAATCTTCCTACAAGATGACCCCACATCAGAATGAAGAAATTGCAAAACAAATCACAAAACTTCTTAACCAAGGCCTAATTAGGAAGAACATAAGCCCCTGTGTAGTCACCATTGTTTTATCCCCCAAAAAAAGAAGGTATTTAGTGGTTGTGTACTAATTCTAGAGCCATTAATAGAATCACCATAAGGTATAGGTTCCCCATCCCAAGAATAGAAGGCTTGATGGATTGCCTAGGAGGAGCCAATTATTTTTCCAAAATTTACCTTAAGAGTGGATACCACCAAATCTGAATCAAGGAGGAGACCACAAAAGACCTATATGAGTGGGTATTTATTCCCTTTGGGTTGTCTAATGCCCCTATAACATTTATGAGGGTGATGAATGAAGTTTTGAAAGAATCTATAGGTAAATTTGTTATGGTGTACCTTGATGACATTTTGGTTTTTAGTAAGATTAAGGCAAACCACCTTAAATATTTGCAATTTGTTTTACAAAGACTACATGAAGAGAATATAACAATAAATTTAGATAAATGTGAATGCATGAAATAGGAGTTGGCATACATTTGTTTTTCTATATCACAAGGGAACTTGAAAATGGATACTGGAAAAGTGGAAACAATTATAAATTGGCCCACACCTAAGTCTTCTATAGAGGTAAGGAGCTTCCATGGTTTGGCACAATTTTATAGGAAGTTGATTAAGTAATTTAGTGAGATATGTGAACTAGTCCTAGACACAATAAAAAGGAGGGATGAAGGCTAAATTTCAGTGGAATGAGTAATCCAACATAGGTTTTGAAACCTTGAAGAAAAAATAGCTAGCCAACCAATCCTAGTATTCCTTAGTTTTGAGAAGATATTCACTATTGAGTGTGATGCTGGCAACACACCTATAGGAGTAGTCAAAAGTTAGGAGGAAAAACTAGTGGCCTTTCATAGTAAAAATTTGATTGATACAGAAAAGAAGTACTCCTCATATGACTTGGAGTTGTATGTAATGGTTCAGGCCTTGATAAAAGGAGGCATTACCTCCTCCCTAAATAATTTTTACTACATAGTGATGCTCAAGCTTTAAGCTTTCTAAACTCACAAGAAAAGTTAAGCCAAAAACATATGAAGTGGGTAGGGTATATCCAAGCCCACACATTAAAAATCAAGCATAAGAAAGGGAATAAAAACAAAGTGGTAGATGCTTTGAATAGAAGACTCTTGATTGTCCATGAAATACAATTAAGGACCATTGGTATAGATAGTTTCAAGGAACTTTACCTGGATGATGAATACTTCTCATCTGCTTATAAGGTATGCAAAGAATTTCAAAATCATTTTCATAGTGAGTATTTTGAGTTACCCTTCAAGAAGGTCTTTTTTATAGGGGAGGGAAACTTTGTGTGACTAGGGGTTGAATGATGGAGAACCTAATCCAAGAGTAGCACAATGGATCACTTAGTGGAAATTTTCTTGTTAATAAAAGTTTATACTTGGTTCAAAGATACTATTATTGGCCCAAGATGAAGAAAGATATTAGGAGATATGTGGAATCTTATATTGTCTATCTAAAAACTAAAGGAACTTCATCAGATGAAGGGTTTTATCAACCGCTTCCAATCCCTAATAGACCTTGGGAATGCCTCAATATGGAATTTTTGGTCTGATTACCTGAGACTAAACAAAGTTCTGACGACATCTTTGTGATTATGTAAATATTTAGAAAAATGGCCCATTTTGTGCCATGTAAAACCACTCATGATGCTTGTAACATTGCTAATATTTTCTTTAGGGAAGTAGTCAGGCTTCATGGACTACTTTTGAATATTGTATGAGATAGAGACTCCAAGTTTATGAGTCACTTTTGGAAGACTTTGTGGGACAAGCTTGGTACCGACCTCTCTTTTGGGTCTTCCTACCATCTTCAAATAGATGGATAGACTAAGGTTTTCTATAGGAGCTTGAGAAATCTCCTAAGATGTCTCACCAAGGAGTATGGATAGACATGGGACCAAGTCATTCCCCAAGCATAATTTTCTTATAATGACACCATAAATAGGAACACTAGTAAAAGTTCCTTTGAAGTGGTTTATGGGATTCATCCAAGAGGAATTTGTGAACTTAGAGACCTAGGTAAAAAATGAAATGAGAAGTGGACATGCAGAGGAATTTTCTGAGTCCATGAAGGAATTATATGACATAGTTAAACAAGAACTTATGGATAGTACCACCAAGACAAAGCACAAAATTGATCAGAGGAAGAAATATTTTCAATTAAAATTTGGATAAATAGTGATGGTTCACTTGAATAAAGAAGTATTGCAGAAAGATGTCCCTAGAAAGATCTAGATGAGAAGACTAGGTCCTTGTGCCATCATAGCAAAATATGGGAACAATGCTTATAAGGTGGAACTTCCTACAAATATAGGACTCTCTCTAGTGTTAAATGATGAAACTTTGGTTCCATACAAAGGACCAATCCTAGTAGAGGTTCATGGACAATATAAACTCCTAGAAGATGTACAAGTTCATTGAAGTTACCAGTCACACCAAGACCTTAGGCAGAGAAAATATAAAATTCCCGATTAGGTAAGAAGACAAGGTCTAAAGTGTACATGGAGTATCTCATAAAATACAAATGAATGAAATATTTAGAGGCTACATGGGTACCTAAAATATATTTTCCCAAGTTGGGGATAGATCCTAACTTAATCCCTTCCAATGGGAGTTGACTTATTTTTTCCAGGGAAGAATGGTGCACAAGCACCTAGGGCATAACCTAAATGTCATATCCAATTTTTGGCTTGTGCTCATCCTAGATAGATCAAAGAGTTAATAAAGGATCCAAGATATTCTAGGTCATTTTGTGTAGTAAATTGGTTAAGCTATATATTTTATGGTTTAGTCAAGCTTTGTAGGAGCGCTATGTTGTACATAAGGGCTAGTATAGGCCCAGTTAGTGAAAATAGTCTAAGGTTCAAGGGAAGACTCCAAAATGATAGGATATGGTTAAAATAAGAATAAAATATATTTTTGAATGTTTTTATAACATCCTAGGAATTTTGAAGTGTTTTAGGAGTGATGGGAAGCAATAGAGCAAAAGTTGCTAAAAATTTTTGATGACAACTTTTGCAACTTCAGAAAGTTGCATGAAAAAATTTCTCCTAAAGAGAAAAAATGATGGAATTAGGTCTAGAATTGGTCCTAATCACCTAAAAACATGGGTAAAATCTGTTTAAGCCACAAAAATATTGAATCCCAATGTTGGAGAAGGTTGTAATTTTTTGGCTTAAGTAATCTATCACTGTCTCACACAGTTAAGGACAAAGTTGTTGTTTCGTTGCATAAATAAGATCTAATGGATTATTATTAATTTTTTTTGAATAAATTTTTTATGAAGAAATTTTTTTCTTAATTATGTAAATATTTGTGTTTTTTTACTTATTTTTGTTAGCTATGGTGTAGTTTATTTTCTTTAGCTAGTTCACTGGCATGGATATAGTAACCAATGGAAAAATGGCTCCCTAGTAAAATCCCCCCTATGTTCATCACAAAATTTTGGGACATGGAATTTGAGTCATGGTATAGTGTACATATCAAATTAGGAGTTTAGAAGATTATTTTTTCTATACTTGTGACCTTTACCTAAGTGAGCATAATCATTTCCAGGGTAGGAACAAGGAGGTTGTTTTTGAGTTTACTTGCAGGGGTGCTTCCAAGTTGTGAATAAAAGGAATTGGAGATGTGCATTTAGGTCAAGAAGAGCCTTAGTAAAGATTTAGAGGCTTGAACAATCCATTTAGAAATCATTTCCTTACAGAGAAGAGAGATCTCTTAGAAATCCTTAAAACCCGCATGAAATCCTCATGGTTTGGATAGGGTACTGTACAAAGGCATATAGACCCAAGACCCACAAAATATTCTAGGGTTTCCTAACTTATTTAATAATCCATAACTAGTTTGGAAATTTCCTGAAGAAAATTTTGCAAGAAATCTTAAGAACCCAAAATAGGAGACCTAATTGAGGTTAAATGGCTAAATTGCCTAAAATTCTGGTTTGAAACAATTTGAGGAATCGATATAGGAAGTGGACCTTGATGTAACAAGGAGGAACTAAGGATTCCTTATAACATGGATTTGAAGACCTCCACACTCCTGCATAAGTTTCTACAATATCTTAGAGGTGAGAAGTAGTGGAAAGAATTTGAAGGTTAGGAAGTATGGTGGACGTTACACACTTGATAGGTCACCTTGAAAGTGAGTGTTGTTTATTCTGATTGATGGGAGTAAAAATAGTCCTTAGGAGGAAAGGGAGCACCTTGTGATACCTTGATCAAGGGATTTTGATTTGGTGAGTTAGGAACCTAGATTTTTCCTACCACAGGAGTAAGAAATTTAGTGGGACCCTATCACCATGAACATGTGAAATACTAAAACATTACTCCCTAATCACTATGACCCCCTTTTACATGGTGTGCTCACATTTGGCCTATGTTCCCATTGATCCATTTATTGACAATCTTAATAAGTTACAAACATTAACAAAACACTTCACAAGAGGTTTGCATCCTTTATCAGAACCTCTTCTTTGTTTTTAAAACTATGTTCATTATAAACACATTCCATTCTGATGCATTTAAATATTTGTCATCCTTTCTTAAGAATCCCTATTTCACCTAGATATAGGGGGCTAAATGGGTGCAATATTATTTTTTTGCCCCTATTTGTCTTGAAGATGTTATCTTTGTTCAAGAACTCCTCTTAAAGTTAGATGTCTTTTTGAAAAGATCTATTCCTTTTAGAGGTCTCTTCCCTCAAGAGAAATATCACTTCCCAATTATATTTTTTATTACCTTAGTAGAGTCAACACTTCTAGCTAAGTTCGTGTCACGTACATTGTCTCTTTAAGAATATTTATTTGTTTTTGGAAGTAGGTATCCTTGATTATCTTCCTTAGGATGTATCCTAAATTACCATTATAAGGAGGTTAGAATACATGTGGCCTTCCTTGTACATTACATGTTGGTTTTATTTATTGATCCATATTCTAATTGATTTTCATAGATTCAGATGGAAATATCCATAAATACTAATCATTGAACGTGGAATCATATGACATTTTTAAGACTAATCTATAGACATGTATTCATAAAAAATTTCAATAAGACTAACCCCTCAACATGGACTCACATAGAATTTCCATAAGACTAATCCCTAGACATGGATCTACATGAAGATGGTAGTTTCCATAAGAATTATCCACAAAAGCCACCTTGTACACAAATTTCTCATGGTAGAATTGACTAGAATAATAAAATTTTATAGTGATCCAGGTGTGTCTAAGGTTCTTGGTAAATGTGTTTTTGGTTTCTTTGGTGCTTGGTAGCTTGGTGGAGAATGATCGGTAATCTAGTCGATAACTACCTTGGAGTTCTTTGTTGGAGTAATCAGTTACTTGTTGGCTCTCTTACTTGTTGGCTTGGTCTTTGTGGCTGGTTGCTCGGTGATCTTACCGAGTAGTGTTTGTATTGGTTATTAAATCATGATATCGGATAGTGTTCTCTCTTTTGGCTTATTTCTTCTACTGAGTGGGGTTTCCTTTGATCGGTGGCTTCACTGACCAATTTTTGGTGGTTCAGTTATGTCTCACTGAGTGGGCTGTTATTTTGTTGGATCTGTTGGCCAACTTTTGCATTTAATTTGGGTCACAACATTTGTGTTGGATATCTCTTTGGGTATTGTGTGGACCTAAATATAGATTCTCTCATTATCATATGTGGATTTAATGATTGTTGTAATCCAATTGAGGTAGACACATTAATCGTTGTGTTCTTGTTATCAACTTATTCTTTTGATTTATTTCCTTTTCAAGTCGAATTGTGGCTGAATTGTATAAATAAAGAGGGTTGGGTAGAGTACCAGAGGGTGAATGAAAGTAGGATAAGAAGAGATGGAAGAGGTTTTTTGAAGATCTGTGGATGTGAGATAAGTGGAAGGAATCTTGAAGAGCCATTAGCCTGTTGGCTTAGGAGGCAAGAAGATTTCTTGGTGGCTTGTGAGTACAAGTATAGATTCTATCTTGGTGTTCCTACTAGGTTGTTGTGTGCCATAGATCTGGACTAGTTTGAAAGGTTGAGCTGAAGCTTGCAAAATTTATTGTGTAATTGGAAAAATGCACATGGCCTGATGCTTCTTGAAGGTCTTTGCAGTAGATCTTAGTGTGATTTAATTATATTTTGGCTGTAACCAGGAAGGCCTTACAACCCGACATGTTGCATGTAATGGAATCTAAATATGAATATAATTTGATATAATTTGTATATCTATGTTGTGTTTGGCTTTGTTGTTTTCTCGTTGTTGGTTGCAATTTTGGATAGTCCTTTTCTCAATCCTTCAAGCTTGACTACAACATATACAAAATAAATTCTCCTTCCTCTCTTCTCTCCTCATGGATCACCTAACATAATATAAATTTCTACATTTGTTGGATTCTCTCTCTCTCTCTCTCTCTCTCTCTCTCTCTCTCTCTCTCTCTCTCTCTCTCTCTCTCTCTCTCTCTCTCTCTCTCTCTCTCTCTCTCTCTCTCTCTCTCATGGTTGTGCTAGTAGGTTAGACCATGAATTTTGTATCATCTTTGATGATGCCTTTTTTTTCTTTCTATGTGATCACTTGTACCCTTGTAATATCTTTTAAGACATGATATTAGTGGATGGGACATTTCTGATCGAAACCTATTTCACTAGTTGATTTGGAGTTTTGTTTAAGTACCAACCCCTTTTGTGTCTTTTGTCTTTTCTTTTTCCTTTTTTTTTCCTTTTCTTTTTCATGACCTTACACATGGATGTGGAGCTATGGTCCTTTGTTTGGGGGCTTACATCTTAAACTTGGTGATGCCTTATCTCTTTGCAATTCACTATGATCATTATTTTATCTCTTCCTTTACCGTGAGAATGATTTTTTCTCATACTCTCACTAAAGTGGCAGGTAAATGTACCATCCTAAAAAGTAAGCACTTACATTTTGTTTATTTGGGGACTTTTTTTAGCCCCTAAATGCACATTGTACCTAAATTCATATTTAATTTAAATAAGGTCCCCCTTCTTCAAACTCACGGTTGGCTCTAATTTCTATGCATATTATCCCATTTTTTCATCCATTCACATAATTCATCTTCCACCTAGATCCCTTTACATGCATTTTGTATTTTCAGATTTTCCCTGATTTTATGACGGACTGAGGTATTCAAATCCCCTTCTTGGCCCACAACCCTGGGTCCCAGAAAAACTTCAAAAAAGTGTACCTAGACAAGGTTAAGTTAAGTTAGCCTTGTCCTGGACAAGGTTGGCCCAAGTTGGCCTTGTCCTATGGACTTTATTTTTAGTGGGCTTTGGGCATGATGCAGGTGGTGTTTTTTCAGGGTACTTAATTGAGTTCAACCTTGAAAAATATGAGCCTTAAAATGTGTATAAAAAGGGTCCTCTTCCTCTAACTATCACATCATGGTATTATTAAGAAATATATTGTGCATTAAACACATTCAAGTGTAAGAAATAATCCATTGAAGGCATTCATCATCAAACACTAAAGTATTAAGTCCACTCATGCATGCATGGCATTTCCTTTCATAGTTCTAGCTCTCTTCTCCCATTCAATGCCAAGAAAAGGAGTTTTTCATCAAGGAAGGAGATATACATTCATCCATAAAAACTTCATCTTTTATCTCTTCTTCAATTTAACATTCTGGTGAATTGCAACATCTACAACATGAGGTTTTGACTTACATGTTTTCCTTTTCATTTTTCTATTGATTCAAAGCTATTGCATTAATAGTATTGCTCAAATATTTAGAGACAATTACATCTACATGATATCATATACTCCATTGTTTAGATCTAATCTTTGTTACATGTCATCATTCTTTCAATTACATTTATTTAAATTAAAGGTTGATTCCTATATATGGGTTTGATCAAGGTAAACCTGTACCCCTAACCTTCCTTCCCTTCTTTTTATGAGTGCAGGAGAAGGTTTTCAGAGTTTTAGATTCAAATGTTGGGATTTGCAAAACCAGTTGTAGATCCTTCATGAATTTTATCTAATTTCGAGTATGTAGGACAAGTTTGACTTTTATCGACAATGTTGACTTTGTTTGACATAGTCCTTTCGATCTAGAATTTTTACAGTTGGAATTCACATGTATCAGGATGCTAGATCCTAAACCATTTCTGATTTTGACAGTTTTGCGATAGTCAAAACCAGAGTTGAAGTTCATTCCTTGTCTCCTAGATTTAAGGTGAGCTTCCCCTTTCTTTTTTTCTCTTGCACTTACTTCCTTAAATCAGATTTAGATTTCGTTAATCAGATATTAAATTTACATGTATTAGATTTACTTTTTTGGGATTTTTGTATTCCAATGTACGTAGGAAGTGGAGATCTACCATTCATCACCATTTTCTACATTACAC